>NMRA01000324.1:74210-168503 GCA_002633005.1 Phoronis australis
AGTTTGTTGTACAAACTAATTAAAGCAAAGAACAGCTTACTTTTCAACGCAACATGTATAAAAGAAGGTCTGCTACCCAAATACACAGATATATATATATATATATATATATATATATACATATATATATATATATATATATATATATATATACATATATATATATATATATATGTAACCACTGGAGTTATCAGCTTGTCCACTCCAACTCCTCCTATGGGAGAGTGCTGCAGGTATCGAAGTCAAGTCAACTCACCTTAAAGTATGTTTTATGAGTTTTCTTATAATACATTTCTTCACCATATTGTGGTCCTGACTTAAAGAATCCGTGATGTAGAGAACCGCACCTGTGTGAAAAAGGATCGTGTAATATAATGTTACACGATCCTTTTTCACACAGGTGCGGTTCTCTGTCATAACTTCTAAGTGACAGAATCTGGCGATGTTGGGATATTCAGGTTGGTTGGAAAGTAACATTCAGGCATTCTAATTGGTTGATGTTGAGAAGTGCAATTTTGGGCTTTGGGGGAGGTAACTAGTCCGCATAGTGACTTTGAGTTTTGCGGAGGGTTGTAAATCATGGATGCCATTCACACACAATTGGATTTTTGAAATTGACATGCAAAGTCAGTGAAAGTAGTTATTTGTTAGCCATGCTCTTAGTCAAGCAATAGTCAGATATAACGTGTGGAAGCTCTTAGTCAAGTAATAGTCAGATGTAATGTGTGGAAGCTCTTAGTCAAGTAATAGTCAGATATAATGTGTGGAAGCTCTTAGTCAAGCAATAGTCAGATATAATGTGTGGAAGCTCTTATTCAAGCACTAGTCAGATATAATGTGTGGAAGCTCTTAGTCAAGTAATAGTCAGATATAACGTGTGGAAGCTCTTAGTCAAGTAATAGTCAGATATAACGTGTGGAAGCTCTTAGTCAAGTAATAGTCAGATATAATGTGTTTAACATTTTGAGAGCTAGTCGATACCATTATTCAGTGGAGAACACTTGTTCTCAAAATGCGGGCACATTTTATCAGACTTTTACCCTTAGTCATGGGACTGTCCTAGTTGGACTGTGTAAATGAACACACCTGAAGAAAGGGTTTATGGTACTGGCTGAGAAGATTTATTACCTCCTACAGATTCTGAATGGCCTAGCCTGGAATGGCGNGCTCTTAGTCAAGGAATAGTCAGATATCAAGTGTGGAAGCTCTTAGTCAAGCAATAGTCAGATATACGTGTGGAAGCTCTTAGTCAAGCAATAGTCAGATGTAACGTGTGGAAGCTCTTAGTCAAGTAATAGTCAGATATAAAGTGTGGAAGCTCTTAGTCAAGCAATAGTCAGATATAACGTGTGGAAGCTCTTAGTCAAGCAATAGTCAGATATAAAGTGTGGAAGCTCTTAGTCAAGCAATAGTCAGATATAACGTGTGGAAGCTCTTAGTCAAGCAATAGTCAGATATAACGTGTGGAAGCTCTTAGTCAAGTAATAGTCAGATATAATGTGTGGAAGCTCTTAGTCAAGTAATAGTCAGATATAATGTGTGGAAGCTCTTAGTCAAGTAATAGTCAGATATAATGTGTGGAAGCTCTTAGTCAAGTAATAGTCAGATGTAATGTGTGGAACATTTTGAGAGCTAGTCGATACCATTATTCAGTGGAGAACACTTGTTCTCAAAATGCGGGCACATTATATCAGACTTTTACCCTTAGTCATGGGACTGTCCTAGTTGGACTGTGTAAATGAACACACCTTAAGAAAGGGTTTATGGTACTGGCTGAGAAGATTTATTACCTCCTACAGATTCTGAATGGCCTAGCCTGGAATGGCGCCATCTGTTGAGAAATACCTTTCCGGCTTGCAGCTGATACAATTACAAGAACAGACTAAATGGATGTATTCCAGACGAGTTTGTGTTTCTTCATACACTCCAAGTAATAATGCATCAAACAAAACGAAAAAATGATCCATTGTCTTTTTCGGTTCATTCTCGTATCATATGCTTGTGACAAATGTCCAAATTATGATGCCCACTGATGCCCACAGCACTTGGAACATTGTGCTTCCACAGGGTTACTCTCCCCTATAGGTGGCGCTGTGACACTGGGTACCTCTTTGTTCATTTACTGTAAGCCAACACTAGTATGTATTACGTTACACTCAGTTATCTCTGCATGTAAACACATGCTTTATTGTAAGATGGATAAATCATCAAAAGCAGTGCCAAGCAGCCATTTATGCTTTTGATAACTCATCTTTATTTCTGCTGTTTCCGTTACTTGTCAATTGTCTCTTTGCCAAACTATTTTTGAGTGGACTTTTAAAATATCATCAATTTCCACGATATATTGTTTGGCAGATCTTGGTAAACCAACTTATGGTTGAGCCGGTCTCGCGACATGGATTGGTGACTGCTCCTTTGCTTGTTACTGCATGTATCATGTTCTTCCTGTCAGTCTTGCCACCTGGTGACTGCTTGCTACACTATATATCATGTCCTTCCTGTCAGTCTCGTCACCAGGTGATTGCTTGCTACAGTATATCATGTCCTTCCTGTCAAGTCCTGCCACCAGATGGCTGCTTGCTACAGTATATATCATGTCCTTCCTGTCAGTCTCCCCACATGGTGGCTGCTTGCTACAGTGTATATCATGTCCTTCCTGTCAGTCTCGCCACCTGTTGTCTCCAGGTCACCATCAAGCGGGTCCTCAATGTCTCACCAGCCACTCGTCTCTTTATTGAGCCTGTCTCGTTCGACGACTGGGAGATACTGGAGCTCAACGCTGGCTTCATCGAGGCCCATCTCTTGGATCAAGTGCGACTGGTCTGGGACGGCCAGGTCCTGCCCGTCTGGGTCACCAAGTCCATCTGTGTCTTTGTCACTGTTGGTAAGTAGCTTGCACGTAGTTCATGTTTTACCAGCTTGTACATACGCTCACTTGATACGAAAATACGAATCTACTCTAAGGAAACTGGCTGGAATGTTTTTCTCTTTTCTTCTTGGCGAAATGGAATTTTAGTAAGTAAGTCACGTTACGCTGTCGTGAATTTTTCTTGTTTGATAATGTCCATCATATAAACAGGCATGCTGTAGGTTTAAAAAAATTTGATGAATTTTGTCAAAATTCTTTGATTTTTGTCAAAGTTGTCAGGGCAAAAGACAAAAAGAAAACCAGATAAAAATGTCCCTAAAATATTACAAAATCGATATAACTCTTTTGCTTCGAAATCTCATCATTTCTCCACAAGAGATATGATCGCCATTTGTTGTATTGGCGAAGAAGACTTCCAAGCTAGTTTGCAAAAAAAACATGAAAAGGGAACTTTATTTCATTTGTTTTCATGAGAAGAGATAAACAAACAATTAAACATAAAATGAACTGCAAAATGGGCAAATGACAGACCTCCATGAAGGCTGGACGCACACCCATCCTGAGGAAGAATGTTTCTCCAATTGCAATTGGTTTTAAAATCAAAGTGGAAGAAATGAGGTTTTTACCAAATACTATGAATCATAAGGAGATAAATTCATAGAACATAAAATGTAATAGAAGTAATGGTGAATGTTTAAATATATTATTCTTAAAGAATGAACTAATGGTGCAGATTTGAAATTTATTGATTTTCCATAAAAGTTTCCATTTTTATAAAACTACCAGTATATTGTTAAAATCTCAATTTGTTTTGTATGCAAACCATTTGTTAGAAAGAGTTGTTCTTGGTATGAGTTGATATCCAGTTATTGTTACAGACATCAACTGTGGATGTGGTTTAGGTACAACATTTTTATGGGAAATTAGTTTGTTTTGAATTCAAGTTAGCTTGATTGAATGCTCATTAAATGCACAAAGAGGCTTTAAATTACCATTAATGTGCTTGGAATGATTAGTGTGGGTTGTACAGACAGACTAGATCAATAGGTTCATGTCCCTATAGGTTTGATTAGATTTTGTCATCATTTAAAAGATTTAACATTTTCAATGTTGATTGTAACTTCAAACACTTAAATTAAGATATGAGTGTTGTTTTAAGTTAGAAGAAAATTTCTGCATGGCTTTGACCTCAGTAGTTATCTCTAGGTTGTTTGGATCTTGGAATTAAGCAATGAGATTTTCTACCCAAATACCATTGGGAAAATCCAATGCTTTTAGCTTCCTAAAACTATATACTGGTGTTGATGTCTAAACTAAGGAATGTTTGTGTATCTATCAGCAACCATGTGTTGACAGCTGTCTACTTATTAAGTTTCAGGCTGACGGCTAAGAAATAATAAACCAGAAGCTGGACTCTGGTTAATATTACCTGGCGTTAAATTGGTTTGGTTGCATTTCTAGATTATTTTTTGTGAAACTTAAAGCTCTTATCTTGATGACACCTTTGGCATCATTTGATGTATTACTAATATTGAAATATCATGTTGGCATCGTGTCAAAAATTTGTCTTAAGCAAATCCCTGGTCTCTGGCTGATATTGACCTCTGGATTTATAAAATCTGTCAGCATTGCTGTTGTGTGTAGCTATCTAGATGATTTGCCAAGTTAAGGTATTTGCCGATTCCAGCCATTGGCTTTAGTGGTCTGGCCAGTGTATTTCTGGGTATGGCTACTTAGCTGTTGCTTCCCCCTAAGTCTTCTTTTTCTATCCTTCAGTCAAAGTTGAACCATCCTGCAAGTGTGGCTCTCTACAGCAGCTCACTGAGGTGATCGTGTCTCCAAAGTCGAGATCTAAAGAAGGATCAACGATTCCAAACACAAAAGTCAGTCCTTTGAAAAGTTCTCACCAGAATAATGGTAGCCTGGTAGACACGGACAGTGCATTGTCTGGGAGTCACAGGAGCAAAGATGATTGTCAGTTGCGGGGGAGTATAGCTGGTGCTGGGAAAAATAGTTTAAGCAAGCACTCTCAACAAGACATGGAGACTCGGACAGATAAGAAAAAGAAAAGTTTGTGCTCAAACTCTCAATTCTCCATTTTCTGGGATGTTCTAAGTTATTTCAAAAGTTGGGTTTTTGAAGCAGACACAGGAAAAGAGACAACAGTTGGGAGAACTGTTGATGTTAGTGACTACACCCGTTGTGAAATTGTGAAGTCGAGAATTAATTTGAAACTCCGCGTGCAGCCACTGACGACTTCAGCGGACAGTGCAAAAGGTTCCACCAGGACATTTCCCAGTTTGGAATCCATACAAAACAATTTGATTGGCCACCAGTGCAGCGTGAGCTTAACTGACCAACCCACAACTGTTTACATTCTTTCACAGACACTCTACTCAATGCTGTTTGACTCAGTCACTTCCACTGACCGTCCAACTTCATTTATTGCAAACATAAGCAAGTTACGTTCTCCATCAGAAATGGAAGACAAGAGTGAAAGGTCAAAGAAATTAGATCTTGTTAAAGAAAGTAATACGAAGTCTGAAAATGGTGGTGATCAGGAAAAACCTGTAGAGGATACAGGCTGTGTTGTAAGAGTTGTTGTGCTGGATAAAGAGTCCGATGTTAAGGAGAGAAAACTGTTCAAGTGGGAGCCGCTGGAAGGAAGTCTTCTGGTTCCAGACTTGTTGAGGAGACAAGTTGGTTTGGAAACCGCCTCTCAAGTGCATCTACAGAGTATTGAGATGACACCACGCATCCCTTGTGAAGTGCAATTGACTGCCTTATTAGATTTGGTAAAACTTTGGTATAACAACTATTGATGAATTAGTTAGGATATTTATACATGGCCTCTTGCCTAGTTTGTATCCTCTGGGTAGTTGTATCGATTCTGCTTTGATGCTTTTAACATCAAGAAAAAGGTCAATAATATAAGTTACAAACAGAGAAAGTAATGGTTTCCTGTTGGTTAATAGTTCATCAGCACGTCTTTAGCTGAAAAATTATGGTTGTGGCATTTATTTTGTGGGTAATTAAGAAAAGCTTCCGAAGCTTTTCTTTGTTTTCTTGATTTGAGCCACAGTTCTTGAAGTACGTACATGTTGATTTTATTAAATTCACATTTGGCTCAAACATTGAAGCCTTTGAAGTGAAAAACTCACTGGTTCTGCTTATTTTATGTACAAAGTTTCCCATTGGTTATTCTGCCATTTTCAGCCTCTCCGGTTTACACCAGAAATGGTTATCATGGCATTTGAAACGTGGCTTTCTCAAGTGTCCAGTTACATGTGTCCTCTCATTTGTGGACAGGGAATATTGTTGAGATTCCCACTGCTTCCAGGTATGTTTGAATCTTGAATATCAATTGATCGCAAAATCCAGATAGTGATTATTATTTTATTCCAAGTTAAAGCTTTGCAACACAAAAACCAAGGACGTGGTGAAATCTCACATCTTTAGGACATTGTGGATTAGTGAAATTTTTATTCTTCATTTTAGCGTAAAACTTAAGGAGCGTAAACTAGACGCTTTTTCCTTTTCAACTGTAACCTATTATTACTATCAGGCAGTGTTTTGAGAAACACTGTAACCTGTTATTACTATCAAGCAGTGTTTCTCAAAACACTGTAACCTGTTATTTCTATCAGGCAGTGTTTTGAGAAACACTGTAACCTGTTATTACTATCAGGCAGTGTTTTGAGAAAAAAAAACAGTGCAGGTGGTCGGATGTCATTTGCGGTGCATCAGACGTGCGCAGGCCTCATGGTTGGGCCCATTGCACAAAACACCTGAGCAAAGACACGAGACCTCAATTATGGCTCCTCATGAAGAAAGTTTTCAAGTCTGCCAGTCTCCTTTAGGAAAACAGACAGACGTTTCCATTTGTTGCCATGCACTATATGTTATAGGCATGTAACAATGCCATCCAGTAGGTTGCTCCTTAGCCTATAAAAAGCTGGGCAAGACTCTACCAGGTGTTTAGGAGATTCTACGTCAGTACCACACTCGGGACACACAGGGCTCCCCATATGCCCAGTAATGTGTCTGTGTCGGGCTAGGTTGCAGTGGCCCGTCAAAATTTGAATGACGTGTCTTATACCCAATCTTTCTAGACTCAGAAGGCTTTTTGAACCTTTTGGTTCGATCACGTTGGGAAAATTCTCCTTGGTTTCTCTGCAGGAGTTAAGTGATGCCCACTGGGCTGCTGACTGGGCATGTACCCAGTTGCGTATACTCATCCTGCAACATCCATAAGATACCGGGATAGCAGGTTCAGGCACAAAATGCAGAACGCTTGCTCCTATCTTTGTGAGTCTGTCTGCATTCTCATTGCCATCAATTCCCACATGGGCCCTGACCCAGCGTATATTGACGGTTCTTTCAATTGCAAGCTTGTTAAGCTNCGTAACCTGTTATTACTATCAGGCAGTGTTTTGAGAAACGCCGTAACCTGTTATTACTATCAGGCAGTGTTTTGAGAAACGCCGTAACCTGTTATTACTATCAGGCAGTGTTTTGAGAAACGCCGTAACCTGTTATTACTATCAGGCAGTGTTTTGAGAAACGCCGTAACCTGTTATTACTATCAGGCAGTGTTTTGAGAAACGCCGTAACCTGTTATTACTATCAGGCAGTGTTTTGAGAAACGCCGTAACCTGTTATTACTATCAGGCAGTGTTTTGAGAAACGCCGTAACCTGTTATTACTATCAGGCAGTGTTTTGAGAAACGCCGTAACCTGTTATTACTATCAGGCAGTGTTTTGAGAAACGCCGTAACCTGTTATTACTATCAGGCAGTGTTTTGAGAAACGCCGTAACCTGTTATTACTATCAGGCAGTGTTTTGAGAAACGCCGTAACCTGTTATTACTATCAGGCAGTGTTTTGAGAAACGCCGTAACCTGTTATTACTATCAGGCAGTGTTTTGAGAAACGCCGTAACCTGTTATTACTATCAGGCAGTGTTTTGAGAAACGCCGTAACCTGTTATTACTATCAGGCAGTGTTTTGAGAAACGCCGTAACCTGTTATTACTATCAGGCTGTGTTTTGAGAAACACTGTAACCTGTTATTACTATCAGGCAGTGTTTTGAGAAACTGTGTGTATTCACATCAAACATTTGAAAATGAAAAGTGGGCAATTTGGACTACTATTTTTGTTTGAAGTTGGTGAAGGTTTTCCATAGAATGCATCATTTTCAAATTCAAAATTTTAGCATTTCTGATTGTGAAGCATTTTTTTGAGTCAGTGATCAATTGGATGTTCTTACTGGTAACGGATCCAGAACCCTCTCACAGTAGTGATTTTATGAATAATAGGCGTTATTCTATTCAGTTTTTATTCAGCTAAACAGGGTGAAATGCAGTTTTAAGTAAATGTTTATTGCAAAGTAGATTAATGCAGTGTTTAAACATATTCACATGCATTTACTATTTAGACAACTTTGGCATGAATTCTTGATGGAATATTTTCATAGCAAACTCTAATCAAAACTATCTGACTGATTTGTAAAGCTTAAGAACAACTGTCTCTTAATTAAGTTTTCAAATTGTTTTAACTTTTAAAATGGATTAAATCTTGATATCTGGGTCTTGTATTTCTGAACCATTTTATCCAAACCCCTGTTACATTAAGTGGTTCAAAGTTCACTGAATGTATTTTTGTTGTAATAGTTGCAAAGTACAGGACAAAAGTAATCAGATAATTCATGATTACATGTCTGACATAGCTAATTGGTTAATTCTCTTAAGAGCAAAAACTACTGATAATAAAGATTAGGGTAGTAACATTCTAATCACAGAATGGCTTCAAGGCATCTCACCAAGTTTCCCGTTCAGTCTAGGTCGTTAGTCGATGACTACACTGACGATAACTTCAGATACCTCTCACACGTAATAATGAGGAGTTCTAGATTTTTTTCTGAATACTTTTGGCTTCTTCTGTACATGTTATCGAATTTCATTTGAACGAATAAAATATTTTTTGGACTCAATTGGTTATAAGTTTTCTTATTTTTTGCACTTGCATTCTGCTCAAAAGTGGCATTGGATTAATTTGCTTTATTTGCTGACCCCATCTAGATGTCGATGGTGAATTTCTGTTGACGTTTGAAGACAAGATTCACCACCAGGTGTCAGGCCCAGCGCATATTTACTATGCCATCTGGAGGGACATGTTGAAGACTGTTAAAGTGAAGTTTGTTGGTCGCCTGTCCAGCAAAACTAAACCAGCTGTGGTCAAATCACTGCCCTACTGGAGTGTAAATGAGCTTGATCTACCCTCACATCTGGTCAAACTTGAAAATCTTGGGTGAGGGAGCTGAGTCAAGTTATAATGAATTTTAAACATCAGTATATTTAGAATATATGATTTGGCAATATGAGTGAACCTGGTGAATGATGCTTGTGAGGTGAATAGTGATGAGAATGAGCTATAATTAACATTGTTGTGAACCTGGTGAATGATGCTTGTGAGGTGAATAGTGATGAGAATGAGCTATAATTAACATTGTTGTGGCCAGCTGTATATTTTGCCATTGATTGCAATGGGAGACATGTTTTTGTGACCCTGGTTTCACTTGCACCACTTAGTGAGTTTCAGTCGCTCGCTGTTGTAAATAAGCTGTTGTAACATTTATTATTTTATTGATACTTTTACAAAAGCATGACGTTCACTTGACGTGACGTTCACGTGACGTGACGTTCCCTTGACATGATGCGATTTGAGTTGCAAACATTGCATAAAAATTGTTGTCAAAAGTAGTGGTTAAGTTGACGGCTGTGGTTATCTCTGCTTACAGTGGCATCACAGATGTTGCCAAGAAAGCTATGCTTCACCTTACTGCTTGCCTGGCTGTACAACCACTAGCTAGCACCATGTTTGGAGGCTCGCCAGGCATGTCCAGTGGTGGCCTGTTAGTGTCTGGTACAAGAGGGAGTGGCAAGTCTAGCCTGGTCCGAGCTGTCGCTGGTGAGATGACCAAGTATCCTAACCTTGTCTACTTGAGGATCATTGACTGCAAACCTCTCAGAGGTCAGTGATGGTCATGAGCAATCTATGCTAGGTGGCAGGACTGCATGATTAATGTAGCACAATACATATAGCATCGTCCAGGCAGTGGTTGGCAATTAGTCTGTCACCTTCTGAGCTCATGGTCAAAAACTGAATGTGCCAAATGTCAACTAACAGAAGTATGTTCTATGAAATAAAGTTAGGTAAAGCCCATGTTTTCTTTAAATAATTATGAAAGTCGTGTTTTATGAAAACTATGGATTCGAAATGATTGTAGTCCCTGTTGTGAAAGTTGCTCTTATTATATTTTTATTCAAGCAAACTGATAGTGCAGTCAAATAGTATTGAGAAAATTAGTGAGGTAGACAAATGTAAACAGTTTCATACAAAGACAGGCTAGATTTGTTCAAGATTGTTTGCTTAATGTTTACTTGATATTTATACAGTTCATTATGTGTTTCAGCTAAACGTGTCGAGTCCTTAAAAAGTATGTGGTTGAAAGTCTTCAACGAAGCAGCATGGAGGCAGCCATCTTTGATTCTTATGGATGACCTTGATCACGTGACCCCAGCTTCTATGGGTCATGAACAGGAAATGAGTGGGGAGTCTGTCTACTTCACCAGAGTAGCTAAAGGTGACTTTACACATTAATGTTGTGTTTTGAATTGTTTAGTTTAGTTTATTTTCTTTTCTGACTAATGTAATGTAGTTTAATTGTGGATGCTGGATACATCCTCATTGTGATGGAAACCAAATTAAATTTATTATTTAGTATAAAACAATTTGCAAACTGTTTTGGGGGAAAGTTAACATACGTACCTGGTTTTTGTAAAAAAAAATAGCTATACTAATCTCAACTTGTTCTTTTCTTTGATCAGAAGTTATTTCTGGGTTTGGCAAATACTGCTGTTGGTCCGAAGACTATGTTCAATCAGTTGCCTTGACATAAGTGAGCATCATTATACACTTAACATAGACTCGAGTCAGAAGCTATTTTTAGTTTTATAGCTGTTTTGAAGCGGTTACAAACGTGACAAGTGTTGGTTTAGACCACTTACCGTTATAAAATTGATCACAATTTGTTCCTTGCTCAAATGAGAAGTAATTTCTGAGTTAGCAGAGAAATAAAAGTTTGCTATTCCTTGATATCATGCTTGGCACACAAAATGAGGCGCCATGACAACCAGCCTGTTAGCCTGGTCCCAACCAATTACCCAACTCTCAGTTTTTTGAAGCCATAAAATCACCTCTAATTTGATTAAGGGAAATTTTAGACCAATTATGTAACAGTACGTAGTCTAAAGCAAAAATCATTTTTTGTTTTAAAGTTGCTTATAAAAGTGAAGACTAACACTGTACGGTGTTTTTGGATCTCACGATTCACTAATTTGTGTTAATTTAAAATCACTAGATGTTATTGGTTGACACAATGTTTGTTTTCTTGTTTTTACAGCGTTAATCGATATTCTTAACTCTGAGATTGTACAGCAGTCTAGGATTGTTGTCATGGCAACCAGTCAATCAAGGTCTTCTCTCCACCAAAGTTTAGTCTCTTCGCGAGGCTGTCACTTTTTTCAAGAATTTGTGACAATTTCAACACCAGATGCTGTAAGTTGTAATTTGCTACAATATACAAAATTATGTTCAATTACTTTGTATTTTGGCTGTGCCTCAATATCCACCAAGTTTCAGGATGGATTTTCATGAAATTTGGTATATGGAGATTACACTGTGGTGTCCTCTAGTGGCAATTCAGGTTTTCTTTGCATATGGCTCTGTATCTATCAAGCTCCTTGATGGATGTTTNTTCAGCATATGACTTTTGACAGTATATAAATTTTGATTGGTTATATAATCATATTCCATATTGCAACGGAAGAGGTCGTTTGGTGCAAAGGTCATACAATTTTCAAAATGCTCCTCCTCCTTCAGTTTTAAAGCTATCTTTTTCAAATTCGGTGCACAGGTATAAGTCAACATGACAATTTAAAAAATTACTTTTCTAAGTAATCGGGTCATCCAATCAGGTGAAATAGGTCAAAGGTCATTAGGTGCAAACTAAAATTTTGAGCTAGACACTTCAAATTGACAGGTCTGATTGCCACAGGTAAATCAAATCGGAATCCAAAGTTTCAGGTCATTTAGTGCAAATATGGGGTCACTAGGTGCATTTTTCTTCAGAAAATTTGACCTTTTCAATCAGCAAGTATTCTAATGTGTCAACCGTTAGACAACTGTGATTCTCAGCGTTAAACACATTTTCCATGGGCCTTGCAATAATTCTCCTAAAGATGCTTAAAATGCACCGGATAAGGTCAATTAGTGCAAAGGTCATGTAACGTTCAACATGTTATATCTCTTACGTTTTTCAAGGAATTCTTTTCAATTTCAGCACACTGGTGTAAGTCAACATGCCAATTGAATACCCTACTTTACTTTGCAATAGGCCTAACCAATCAGAAAAAATAGGTCAAATGTCATTGGGTGCAAACTAAAATTTTGAGCTAGAGACTTCAGAATTATGTATCTGTTTACTAACTGCGATTGAGTTTGAATTCTAAATTTTCAGGTCATTTGGTGCACCCATGGGGTCATTAGGTGCATTTTTCTACTGAAAGTTTGACCACTTGATTCATCTTGTATTCTTAAGTGCTTAAAGTAAAACATCTGTGATTATTAGCATTAACCACACTTTTAATCGAGTTAACAATTACTCCCTCATCGGGGCTCATAATGCACCGGAAGAGGTCAATTAGTGGAAAGGTCATCAAAAAATTAATATGTAATTTTTCCTACAATTTTAAAGAATTCTTTTTCTTATTGGTAAACTGGTTGCTGTCAGTAACTTCCCATGATAATTCCAGTAATACGCACGCGCAGAGTCCGTTATTGTCACGTCGTGACAATAATCTTTCTAGTTTTCAGTTAATGTTCTTCAGATTGCCTTACTCATGAGCATCATCAAAAATAGCCAACAAGATATTTGCTTTTTAAGCCTACTTCAATGTAAAGGAATGGTCAAAATGTTCATTATCAGCCAAACCATACTTTATATCCTCAAATTCTCATTGTTTCAACTGATGTTGATGCTCAGCAGTTGTTGTCTTCTTTTCATTCAGGCTCAGCGCAAGTCTATTCTTGACGCTATCATCGTGTCTAAACAGACTATCAGCCTGGACACTTTGACATTTGTGGACACGCAACACTGGGCAGCCAAAACACAAGGCAGTGTGGCACGTGACCTTGTCAAGTTGGTGGACCGCGCAGTTCATGCCCACTTGATGAAAACACAGTGTAAGAGTTCTCGCTCTGATTTTGCATGAATGAGTCAGTTTATTTAAACAAATCAATAATTAGGTTGACATAGTCATACTTCCAAGATTGTGACTCAGTCTTCAGGTAATTTTAACTTTTCTTATTATTTTTATTACTCTTAGTAACTTGTTTTTGAATTAACATTACACAAAAAATCCAAGGAACTCTCTTTCAAATGATGAGGAAGGGGCGCCACTGTACATTCAAAATAAAAACCAGCACAAAATCAGCAAAGAAAATGGCTACCTTTGACAACATTGCCAGGTTATAAACAAAACATGTGGATACCATGTTATAAAAAAACCATGCGGATACCAAGTCATAAACAAACCATGCGGATACCAAGTCATAAAAAAACCATGCGGATACCAAGTCATAAACAAACCATGCGGATACCAAGTCATAAACAAACCATGCGGATACCAAGTCATAAACAAACCATGCGGATACCAAGTCATAAACAAACCATGCGGATATCAAGTCAATAAACAAACCATGCGGATACCAAGTCATAAACAAACCATGCGGATATCAAGTCATAAACAAACCATGCGGATTCCTTTTGATGACTCTCACGTTCATGGAACACTTCTTTCATTTACCCTCCCATGTTGATATTTCTGATACCAAAGATATTCATCTGAGGGGATTTCTGGCAAGGCATAATATCCCTGAACTCCCCTCCAACCCCTCCTTTGGGAGAGCCCCCCCCTCCCCACCTTCTATTTTTGTGCTGTCCAGTGATTAGCATGGTAACCTACAAGTTCAGATCATGCTTAGCATCATTTGATTCATACTGTAACCACATGTTCAAAGCTGAAGTAATGTCCTGTTATGCACATACTATTTAATGGTTTCCAGTGAAACGCAGGGGGGAGAGGGGGACACAGATGTCTGTGGCCGTTTGAAGTTGAGGTCTTAGAGTCCATTACATTAGGGAAGTTACTATCACTATTATTATTCTACTTAGCAGCAGTGAAGAGAGCAGCTGAAGTCTGTTTGGACAACGCTAGTTTTGAGCAGGCCATGCAGGGTTTCCAGCCTTCCTCTCTGCAGAACGTGTCGCTCCACAGAGCAGGGAGTCTGGGCTGGGCAGATGTGGGTAACCTGGATGAAGTGAAGAGTACCTTAATGGAGACACTACAGTGGCCCTCCAAGGTACCTATCAGTCCATGTGCTGGGCTCTGTTCATAGTAATTTTTCAAGTTGTTTTTGTTTTATACCATATTCAACTATAGGCAGCTGTATAGGCTGTGTGTAATAGCAGTTTGTATTTTTATATGGTGCAATTTGGCAATTTGATTTCTTATTCTCACCATTTACAACTGTTGTGGATTGCTACTACATGTGGTGAAAAGATTATGAATAGAATACAATAATAATATTGTCTCTTACATGCCCGTCACATTATGTAACCAATGTCACTTTCAGGTTGACTTATTGAGTCATTTGATTCCAGTGGACAACAGTGTCTGCATTGTAAGCTGAAGGTTCTGGTTTCAATACCTGGTTGGGACAAATATCTTTTTATGCTTGAAATGATAGGTCATGCGGTGTCACCAACAGGTGGCATATGAGGGACTAATTAAACTTTCTCTTATGTGTAAAAGTGCAACAACTTCAAACACAAAAAACAAATCACTTCCATAGATTTATCATGATTTTGAACAGGGCTAGAGTATTTAGTCTCTAATGAAAATGCGAATTATTTATTGGCACTTAAACTTATGGAAATGTCTTCAAAACAAAAAGTACACCTAATCGATTTAACATCTTAACATGCTCTCTGCTTCTTGGTGTTGAAGTGATAATCAGCCACAAGTCTCTTTCTCGCATCGTAGCCAAGTGTGTGTACTTCCCGTTTCAGTACCCAACCTTGTTTGCCAACTGTCCTCTCAGGCTGCGATCAGGGATATTACTGTACGGTGCACCAGGCACTGGGAAGACACTATTGGCGGGGGTGGTGGCAAAGACTCAACTTCATAAGTATAAAGGTGATCAGACGAGATCTTACCGTTTGCATAGTAATGTTTTGCAAGATAAATTGTTGGCTTGTTTGTACTTTTTTTCATTGCAGGCAAGGTTCCTTATGAGAAGCAGTATCTCATTGTGTTTTTGATGTTCTGTGTTGTTAACTTCACTTCACTTGGTGTTTATGGAAGATGCTGTGTCCATTCTTTGGTCACGCGGTATTTACTAAAGTATCGTTATGAGTGATTATTACTCTTCTTTTGGCCAACTGGCCATAAGTGGTCAAGTCAAGTTATCCATAAAATCCTACTGCAGGCACCGTGTTACTTTTTGTTAAATGATGAACAGGAAGAGTGTTACATTTTATAAGTAAGAAATTGCACTAGAGAGCGTATTCTAATTTCCATAAACACTCTCCCTTCCAAAGTTGGGTCAAGTATCACTGTATGTTTTAGCTAGCAGATGTTGTTACGAATGGCTACATGTTTTTATGAGTATGATGTTCAAGTGCCTGTTGTGCTATTGGCCAGGGACCTGAACTGCTCAGTAAATACATTGGCGCCAGTGAGCAGGCAGTAAGAGACACGTTCCAGCGAGCGCAGAGTGCCAAGCCTTGTATACTCTTCTTCGATGAATTTGATGCCATCGCTCCAAGGTAACTTCTTGTTTGTTTTTCATTACTCTACCAGGCTGTGGGGTGAGTTTCCCGATTTTACTGATTGGGAACTCTGGTTACACTTTTATGTCATTATCAGTTTGACAGTGATAGCAAGGGGTGAAAGTCGGCAAAACAATGTTTAGATAGTCCGTCTCTCTTATTGTCTGCGTTTATCTGATGAGCTCACGTAATCCAGCAATGATGTTGTAAACAGCGCGCCTGACACTAACCGATATTTAAAAAATTTTATTTCCAAACGACGTTCAACAAATGTGGTAAAGATGAGTTTTTTATGACATACTATCACCAATAAACTTTGAATGGAGAAAAACGGTTAACTGTCAGAGAAGTTCAGACTTCACTTTCAAGTGCTTATTCGTCTGTGACTTTAAGCTCTGACCAGCTTCCCACCCCAGTATTATGTACCTACATGTACCTACACAATAGGCTTGCCTGTCAAGTTTAATCAAACTTGATTCTAGATCAGATTAGGATGTTGGAAATTTCTTGGTTTTAACAGTCCAGGGGAATGGTATGTAACGTGTTTGTAAGCAGTGTTTTAACTGCAGTTTAGCTCCCACATGAAGGCTACCTGTATAGGCTTTGTGTTTAAAGTTGAACAGCAATTTGTTTTCAAAATTGCATAGCTTCTCAGTTGTGTAGTGTTGTAGATTCATCTGCAAAATGGTTGAATTTGTTGTGTTTTGTCGTAAGAAACAGAATTGCTGTATGTAGGTCACCAGTGACACCAGGACTTGTTTGTTTTACATTCAAATTGATGTTACTCATTGTTTGCCAGACGAGGCCATGACAGCACAGGGGTGACAGACAGAGTTGTGAATCAGTTGCTAACTCAGCTTGATGGTGTTGAGGGTCTTGATGGGGTCTATGTGCTGGCTGCCACCAGTCGACCTGATCTTGTTGACCCCGCCTTGCTGCGACCTGGCAGACTGGACAAGAGTTTATGCTGTCCGCTGCCAGATGAGGTAACTACAGAGACAAGGCTTGACTTATCTGTTGAAGTTTGGGTGGGTTGTACGTTTAAGTGAAATGAACAAAGGTTATGATCTTTTTATGCGCCCCCGTATTTATATGTGGTCGCATATTTCCGTCATCTCTGGGCGTCCGCCATCCGCAGCTGTATCTCCTAAACCCCTCACTGGATCTTGATGAGATTTGGCAGATGTGTTCCTATGATGCTGACAATGGATGACAACAAATTTCGGACCACTCCGACTACAGGTGTGCCCCCTAGTGGCAATTTTAGCTTTTTTACGCTTACCTTTGTATCTTGGCAGGTCCTCTACGGATTTTCATATAATGTGGAAGTTGGGCATCTATTAGTGAGATGATGCCATCCTCCCATTTTTGGACAGATTTGAGGTACTTTGCGCCACCTAGTTGCCAGTTTTACTGTTTTCGAGTTTTTTGGCGTCCGCCCTTCTATCAAGCAAACCGCTCTAGGGATGATTTGTAGAATTGTGGTACATGTTCTTACTGTGAAGATGGCGGCTGACAATAATTTTCGTCGACTTCGATTACTGTCGTGGTGCCTCCTAGTGGTAGTTTTGTTTGTTTTTGCGCTCATGGATGTATCTCCTGAAAGCTCCACAGGATCTTCCTTGAATTTTGCTGGTGTATTGATATGAAGTTGGCAACACAGGACGATGAATTTCGGACAGATCTTATTGACAGTGAGTGTGCCCTCTAGTGGCAATTTTTTACATTTACCTCTGTATCTTCAAAGGTCGTCAACGTATTTTCTTAAAATTTGGCAGATAGGCATCTTTTAGTGAGGTAACGCTATTATCCGGTTTTCGATTGAATTCAAGGCATTTTGCACTAGCTAGTGGCCATTTTTATTGTTTTCGAGTATGTTTTTGGCATCTTCCCCCCTGTCAACCAAGCCACTGTACAGATGATTGTGGAAATTGGCATGTATGTTCCTAATTTGGAGAAGATGGCTGATGATGATTTTCCGACAACCTGGACAATTGTGGTGCCTCCTAGCTGCAGTTTTTTAACGCCCAAGTCTGTATCTCCTAAACCCTCTGCAGAATCTTCATTAAATTTACCAAGTGTATTTATATGAACTTGACAACAAACGACATCGACTTTTGGATGAATCGGAGTACTAATGTGCCCCCTAGTGGCAATTTTAGTTTTTCATTGTTACCTCTGTATCTTCAAAGGTCCTCATCGGATTTTGATAAAATTTGGTAGATAGGCATCTATTAGTGGGCTGACGCTATCCTCTGGTTTTTGGATCGATTCGTGGTATCTTGCTGCACCTAGTGGCCATTTTTACTTTTTCGAGTCTTGTTATTTGGCGTCTGCCCCTCTGTCAACCAAGCCACTAGGTTGAAGAAATTGGCATTTACATGTATGTTCCTAATGTGATGAGTTAGTCTGACAAGGATTTTCCAACGACCTCATCTACTGCGGTGCCTCTTAGTGGCAGTTATGTTTTTTGCGCCTGTAGCCTCCTAGTGGTTATTTCATTTTTTTGTTTTCCTTGGTTTCTCTGAAGTTCCTTGATGGATTTTTGTGAAATTCGGTAAATAGCTTTGATGACACATACCGGTTTTCAGGTGGATTTAACGTATTTTGAACCATCTGGTGGCCATTTTTATGTTCCAAATAAACAACCCTAGAAGCACACCGTTTGCGGTGCATTCGTGGGCGCATTTCAACGCTCTGCGTTGCTCATGTTTATGATTGCAAACATCATCAAATGGATGTACATAGTCTATTGTGTGTTCTACATGAGTCAAACAATACCTGAAAACATATTGAGAACATGATAGTCACAAGACACTCCCAGTACATTTTCTTACCTGACTGTTGAATACCACTTGATTAGAAACTCATTTGTGGCTGTATTCAGATTAAGAGAACTTATCTCGTATTTTTAGAATTTTAAGGCAGCAAGCATGCCCCTTCCAGATCCTTCCCAATTTTGATGAATAATGAACATAAATGTGTGAATCCCTCTTCAGCTCATGGTTTGTTTCGTTGTTAATTGCATTCGATTAAGTGGGGATATATATGTATGCTCACAATACATTAATTTGGCGAAGTTTAGAATGTTTACAGTAAATTTCATTTCATGGTATCTTTAAAAATTGTTCTCTCAAAAGACCTTAAAAAAATAGTAAAAGGTAAAGAGAAGCCATACCTGTTTCAAAATGTTTCGTAAGAATAAACTTTCCATCCATGTCATGCAAGTCGTATATCAAAAGTAGTATCTTTTTAACCACTACCTATGAAACTCTTTTGTTTTAGTTCCAATTTATTGGTGTAGATTGGCTGATATTGAACATTTTAAATTTGTGCTTAATGATCAATGTGTCCTAAATGTTTGCAGTGTAACCAAGCACTTGTGACCATGTAGATTGGCTGATATTGAACATTTTAGATTTGTGCTTAGTGATCAATGTGTCCTAAATGTTTGCAGTGTAACCAAACACTTGTGACCAAAATATTTTTGTAATTGAAAACAGGTTATAGATGCACCACCAAAATGCAAACAGTTCAGGCCCAGATAGATTAATATTTTAATAGCAATTACTTAATCATTTTTGCAACCAAAAATGTGATTTTGCTATTATTAATGAATAGGATAGACTTAGAGTTATCAGCTTTGACCGGAGCTATGTCTTAATGATTTTATTACAAACCGCCAATTGTTGCCGTTGTCTGACACACAGGCAGGTATGTTTATCACATAAATACACTTAAAATATTTAATGCATGAGATTTGGCTTAGTGACAAAGTATTTCGCTGCTACTGTACAGTTAATGCTTTCGATTCTACGTTACTGTACATTTCTGTAATCTTACTATTCTCACCGAGAATGTCTTTTTAACCCATAGAGTATATCATAGTTCAATGTATTGTTGTGTAGGGAGGTAGACTTGCACTGAGAACGTCTCTTTAATCTATCGAGTATATCATAGTTCACTGTATTGTTATGTAGGGAGGTAGACTTGAAATCCTTCATGCGCTCACACGGAACATCCATCTGGCTGATGATGTTGACCTTAGTGCCCTCTCTAGGCAGTGTCAGCATTTCACCGGAGCTGACTTCAAGGCATTGCTGTATAACGCTCAGCTAGGGGCCATTCAACAGACAACAAACTACCGTTATTTAGGCACGTACAAGGCGAGAACACGAGAAGGTGAAGATGAACTGGACAAGGTATCCATGCTGTTTATATTTTCAGTTGTTTATGGAAAATATTTATTACTACTTTTTTAAAAAAATCAATTTCATTGGTTAAACTTTGTGGTTGGGATTGTGAATTTATTAGAGTCCAGCTCCTTCTGACTGAAGGTGTATATATATATTTGGATTGATGGTCTGCTATAAACTATTGCCAGTTTTCAAAAATATTTTTACTGATTTGTAGACTGTTGTTATGCTTGATCAAGACACAAGCTCACAGAAAGCAGCAGTGTTGTACATGCCGACGTTAGGAGAGGGCGTGGTTGGTATTACACGTGACTTCAAGGAGAAGATACTTGCTGAGGTATGCTGTTTTGCTGAAGTCGAAAGATTTCATCTTATCTGTACATACTCCTCAATGAACTTGGTAAATGTGTAAACTGCTTTATAATTAGTGTCAGTGTGCTGATGAGGCATGGTTTGATATTTTTTGTGCAGAGTATTTGGTTAAAATATCTTTGTGTTAATTTAATTCATTTCGAGGCTCACTTGCATTTCTGTCATTTTTATGCGCCCAAATATTTTGGTCGCATATTGCCGTCATCTCTGTCTGGCGTCCGGCGTCCGCAGCTGTATCTCCTAAACCCCTCGCAGGATCTTGATGAGATTTGGCAGATGTGTTCCTATCAAGCTGACGACGGACGACGACGAGTTTAGATCCTCTCCGACTACCGGTGTGCCCCTTAGTGGCAATTTTATTTTTTTACGCTTACCTCTGTATCTTCGGATGTCCTCAACAGATTTTCATAAAATTTGGCCATTAGGCATCTATTAGTGAGACGATGCCATCCTCCCATTTTTGCATGGATTTGAGGTACTTTGCGCCACCATTTTTACTGTTTTCGAGTCTGTTTTTTGGTGTCCGCTGTTCTATCAACCAAACCGCTCTAGGGATGATTTTGAAAATTGTCATATATGTTCTTACTGTGAAGAGGGCGACAGACGATGATTTTCCGATGACTTCAACAACTGTGGCACCTCCTAGTGGCAGTTTTGTTTGTTTTTGCTCCCATGACTGTATCTCCTAAACGCCTCACAGGATCTTAATGAGATTTAGCAGATGTGTTCCCATGAAGGTGACCACGGATGACAACGAATTTCGGACCTCTCCGAATACTGGTGTGCCCCCTAGTGGCAATTTTAATTTTTTATGCTTACATCTGTAGATTTGAAAGTCCTCAACAGATTTTCATAAAATTTGGCAATTAGACATCTATTAGTGAGGTGATGCCATCCTCCCACATTGGGATGGATTTGGAGTATTTTGTGCCACCTAGTGGCCATTTTTCTGTTTTCGAGTCTGTTTTTTGGTGTCAGCCATTCTATCAACCAAACCGCTCTAGGGATGATTTCGAAAATTGGCATACTTATATATTCTTACTGTGAAGAGGGCGGCTGACAATAATTTTCCGATGACTTGGAATACTATGGCACCTCCTAGTGGCTGTTTTGTTTATTGTTGCAGTCATGGCTGTATCTCCAGAATACAGAATCTTTATTGAATTTTGCTGGTTTATTTATGTGAAGTTGACAACAGAGGATGATGACTTTCGGACAGATTGGGCTACCAGTGTGTCCCCTAGTGGCAATTTTAGTTTTTTACATTTACCTCTGTGCCTTAAAGGGTCTAACATGGATTTTCATAGTAGTTAGGCATCTATTAGTGAGGTGACGCTATCATCCCATTTTTGGTAAAATTCAAGGCATTTTGCGGCACCTTGTGGCCATTGTTACTGTCAACCAAACCACTCTAAGGATGGTTGTGGAAATTGGCATTTATGTTCCGAATGGGAAGAGGAAGTCTGATGATGATTTTCTGACGACTTTATGTACTTTGGCGCCTCTTAGTGGCAATTTCATTTTTTGTTTTCCTCTGTTTTTTCAGAAGTTCCTTGACGGATTTTTATGAAATTTGATAAATAGCTTTGATGACACATACAAGTTCTCGGATGGATTCGACATATATTGTGCCATTTAGTTGCCATTTTTATGTTCCAAATATTAAACACCCCTAGAAGCACACCATTAGCGGTGCATTCGTGGGCGCATTTCAATGCTCCGCGTTGCTTTTGTTATAATGGTCATTACATTGTTTTTCACACACCAAAACATTTTTAGTGGACCTGTGCTTTCAAGTACGGTGTTCTTTAGTAACTTATGTTTTCTGTCATTTATTTGTCACATATCGCCAATTTCTTTGCCTTTTCACTGGATAATTATAAGCCAGCATTTGTCCAACAAGGACAAGGACAACAGCAATCATACCGTACATACATGTACACCCTCTGGCTACATGAATAACCCTTCGATTTAGGACAACAACGATTGCCAAAATTGTATTTTTTTGTTTTTCAAAGGGTTACTTACATTGAGACTGTGTATAGACTTATTTGCATTGTTGCAAATTCTCAAAATTTTGTCAAATGTTGTTTGATTCTTAAAGAGTGTGGTACAAACCTTACTAACCTCGTGTGACAAACAACCACTTGTCAGTTGTTGCTGTGATACATCAGAATGTTTATTTACTGAGTGTGAGCATGTCTTAGTAGTTATTATTTCTTTAATAATTTTATCTTAATTGTTATCTCAGCTTGGTCCACTGGGTAAGAAGAAAAGTGAGAACAATTCGGTGATTAAAGAGCCAACAGCAGTGACACCTGTCATAACTCAGGAGAATCTTCTAAAGGCAGCGTCAAGCATGAGACCATCAGTGTCAGAGAAGGAGAGACAGAAATATCAGGCAATGTTAGTGTTGGACAGGCTGGTCAGTGTTGGACAGGCTGGTCAAAGGAAGAAATATAGTAGTCCTACAAAATGGGATTTTTTATGAAAATTAATAAAGCATTTAACTTAGTTGAGAATTTTTGTGAAATTTAAAGTGCATCTTCTGCGTACTTGAGATTAAGTCAGTTGTCAGTGCTTATTAATGCGATTAAAAACTAACTTTTGATTTAGACCACTTACTTCTATGAAATTTGGTCTCAAATTGTTTCTTAGTCATGTTAGGTGTGATATTTGGGCTTGTACAGAAGTCAGTGCTTGTGGTTGCCATATAGACCAGGCTCTACAATTTAACATGTCTGGGGTGCGTCATTTTATGCATTGAGTTCGGTCTCAAAAAATAAATGAACTGTTTTTCCCGGCCCAGAAAACACTCATCTGAGCTTGGAACACATTGAAATAATACTTTAAGTGTGAGCTAGCTTTCTTGATGGAAGGCGAGATGTCTTGTATTTTGTATGTCAGGACTCTAAAGTGTGTTTGTACACTGCACTATCCACTGTTATCTTTCAGTTATGAAAACTTTGTGGATTCCAGAGGGGGACATTTTGCTAGTACAGAAAACTCCAGTGAAAAGAGACAGACTTTGGCGTAGTGCATCCTAAACACAGTGAGTGACTCTCAATCATCTCTTACATTTCATCTTGTAATATAATCACTGTGCATTTATTGTTGGGAGTCATTACACACAGTTGTAAGGTACTGCTAGTCATTACACACAGTTGTAAGGTACTGTTATTTAAAGTCTAGTTTAACATAAAGCTGTGCCAGATGTGTTGTGTACAGTTGACTCTACTTTCAATCAACGAGAGTTCCACATACTTTTCTGTAACCATTTCAATAGGGAATTGAACTATAATCAAAACTTTACAAAGTTTGGAATGACAAAGATAAGTTGCTGAGATATATTCCAAATAGTTGTATTATTCATGCTAAATACAGATACAATGAATGTTCGTCTTGATTTTTACTTTCTAACAACTTTATTACTCAGTATTTCAAAAACTGAAATAGTAGCAATTCTCCTAACTTTAATGGTCAATAGGAAAATAAAACCATGTGAGATATGGCCATTCGTTACATATGAGATATGGCTATGCATTACGTGTGAGATATCGTCATGAATTACATGCGAGATATCACCATGCACTACATGTGAGATGTACCCATGCACTACATTTGAGATATGGCCATGTACTACATGTGAGATATCGCCATGCATTACATGTGAGATATCGCCATGCACTACATGTGAGATATCGCCATGCACTACATGTGAGATATCGCCATGCACTACATGTGAGATATCGCCATGCACTACATGTGAGATATCGCCATGCACTACATGTGAGATATCGCCATGCACTACATGTGAGATATCGCCATGCACTACATGTGAGATATCGCCATGCACTACATGTGAGATATCGCCATGCACTACATGTGAGATATCGCCATGCACTACATGTGAGATATCGCCATGCACTACATGTGAGATATCGCCATGCACTACATGTGAGATATCGCCATGCACTACATGTGAGATATCGCCATGCACTACATGTGAGATATCGCCATGCACTACATGTGAGATATCGCCATGCACTACATGTGAGATATCGCCATGCATTACATGTGAGATATCGCCATGCATTACATGTGAGATATCGCCATGCATTACATGTGAGATATCGCCATGCATTACATGTGAGATATCGCCATGCATTACATGTGAGATATCGCCATGCATTACATGTGAGATATCGCCATGCATTACATGTGAGATATCGCCATGCATTACATGTGAGATATCGCCATGCATTACATGTGAGATATCGCCATGCATTACATGTGAGATATCGCCATGCATTACATGTG
The DNA here is from genome assembly GCA_002633005.1 of Phoronis australis. Taxonomy (NCBI): domain Eukaryota; kingdom Metazoa; phylum Phoronida; family Phoronidae; genus Phoronis; species Phoronis australis. The sequence continues at coordinate 98,924 of NMRA01000324.1, forward strand.
AGATATCGCCATGCATTACATGTGAGATATCGCCATGCATTACATGTGAGATATCGCCATGCATTACATGTGAGATATCGCCATGCATTACATGTGAGATATCGCCATGCATTACATGTGAGATATCGCCATGCATTACATGTGAGATATCGCCATGCATTACATGTGAGATATCGCCATGCATTACATGTGAGATATCGCCATGCATTACATGTGAGATATCGCCATGCATTACATGTGAGATATCGCCATGCATTACATGTGAGATATCGCCATCCATTACATGTGAGATATCGCCATGCATTACATGTGAGATATCGCCATGCATTACATGTGAGATATCGCCATGCATTACATGTGAGATATCGCCATGCATTACATGTGATATCGCCATGCATTACATGTGAGATATCGCCATGCATTACATGTGAGATATCGCCATGCATTACATGTGAGATATCACCATGCATTACATGTGAAGCAGGTAATCACATTAGCTCTGCTTGCAGTAGGAATGTGCAGTGATTTTGTCCTGCTTCTCTTCCTTGACACCACTAGTCTGGTATTGTCATCTTGTCACTCAGCAGATTGGGCGCAAGTTGTCCCCTGTACAACTTGAACTATTTTAAGTTTCTGTGTGGACAGGTATTGTGTTGGTGTAGAACAGTATCAACATGTCTGTGTGGACAGGTATTGAGTGCGTGTAGAACAGTATCAACATGTGTGTGTGGACAGGTATTGAGTGCGTGTAGAACAGTATCAACATGTCTGTGTGGACAGGTATTGAGTGCGTGTAGAACAGTATCAACATGTCTGTGTATTTAGCAAAATTTATAGATAACTACAGATTTTAACTCTGTAAAAGTATATATTGTCTGAAGGTACAAAGCTTGTTGAATTTGATTTTTGACTTTTTACCAGTCTGTTATTAATTGGGTCACGTAACCATGTCTTTTTAGTAAAATTTAGCAATATAAAAGGTATATGGATTGCAAAACAATGGTATCAGCAATATGATCAATTTTTTAAATGACATAAATGTTCAGGATGAGATCTCAGTTTTCTTAAACTATTAAAGATTTGTCATGAAAATCATGAAAATCTGATTTTTGATAGCCTTTCACGAGGACTGAGGAAAATTTCAAAACAAATCCTAAGAGCATTTGTAGAACAGTTCATAAAGTGCAGTTTCCAATCAGCAATATCTCCAGTATGATGTTCCAAATTAAATCATTTTTCAACAGTTGTTCTGAACTTTCATGCATCTGGGGTAAGGTCTGGTCTGTTTAATTAGTTTGTCATGTTGTCAATAGATGTCACTTACTGATACATCTTGATGTCTTCATGGGGTACCGTTGTCCCTTGCGTAACAAACAAAAATTCTCTGTTAAAAAATTAAAAGTTTCAGTGCTTGTGAACAAGTAGCAGAGGTTGTACTCTCTATTGTCAGATGTTGAGACAGTTTAATTTGATATCCAGTAATCACATGAAGAAAAAGAAACGATGTACTTTAAGCTGACAATTATTTGTTAGAAAACATTTTCATTTATTCTTCTTGTAGTCTAAGCCTTTTCATTTCTTACCAACACTTGTTTATATGTTCCACTCCAGCGGTGAACATTATTCACTCAGCCACTCAGCGTGTGTCTTGTGATAATGTTAATGTAAAGACAATAAAAAGCATATTATCTCTTCTTTGAGACAGATTCAAAAGCGTGTCCATTCTGAATGTATTCAATGACAGTTGATCATGGCGTTTCAGACAATATCCTCCTTAGTGACACTTGTATATGACCAGTGAGCCATGTAGTTATATTGTTAAGTCTCATTGTGTACCAAACATAATACATTCCATGGTTGTCAGTAAATGGATTGTCTAAAATCGTCATTTGTTGATAAAGGTTTTTACTGTAACCATGAAGATCTGCCCATATCCAATGCTTTGTGTAGATTGATGTACTGTCATAATCAGTGCGGAGACATTATTTCTGACTTATTTTATGATATAAGAAGTAATTGTTATTTATGCAAACAATTAAACTGTAGATCTTAATCCAGTCAGTTTAATGTAATTATTGGAGACAGGTAAAAATGAAGAGAGTGGTGTCCTTTTGATGTTTTTAATTCATTAAACTATGTCCATTTATATTTATTGTCAAGATGTAACAGAAAATTAATGTTTATTTCTCTGCATGCGTTTCTACTGTTTCTATTTTATTCCATGTACTTTTGATTTATAGGTTTGCAGGGTACTTTATGTATGCAAATCAGGTAGTGGCTATTAAGCTTATTGTTTTTATATTGCTTAATAGAAACTTGATTTGTTTTCTGTCTCAGTTGGCTGTCAGTCAGGTTCATCCCAAAGTGTCAGCACTAAGCTCATTATGCACCCACTATGTGCAGTCCTTACCAGTGTTTGGTGCACAAGTTACTAATTACAAACCAGTTACAAATTGACGTTGACTGTTTCACCTGTGAATTGTATTCCTGTGAAACAGTTACCATATTCCAGCCAATAACCTGCTTTCAGTCAAACAGTTACAGTATTCCAACCAATAACCTGCTTTCAGTCAGTTACTGTATTCCAACCAATAACCTGCTCTCGGTCAAACAGTTACTATATTCCAGTCAAACAGTTACTATATTCCAGCCAATAACCTGCTTTCAGTCAAACAGTTACTATATTCTAGCCAATAACCTGCTTTCAGTCAGTTACTATATTTCTGCCAATAACCTACTTTCAGTCAAACAGTTACTATATTCCAGCCAATAACCTGCTCTCAGTCAAGCAGTTACTGTATTCCAACCAATAACCTCCCTGTTTTCAGTCAGTGTTTGATGTAAACCTCGTATCGTTAGGGCAACGGAAATAGCACACTAGGGCTGTCCGGGATTATAGAGCAATAAACTCTCATTTGTCTTGAGGATGAGAAATTGCGTGAAATCGTTTTGGAAATCAGGCACTTTAAATTTTTAGTGTCTCATTGATGTCAGAAAGGCGAATAATTTTAGATCAAGCATCCAATGGCATTTGTCCAATTTATCAAACTTTCTCATGTTGGAGTTGCAGTCCACTGCACAGCAGTAATACTTTGTTGGCATTGGAAGGACGACTAGAGTAATGCAACCGAGAAAAACTGGTAAAGAGTGAGACAACAACAAATAACGTGAAACTCCAAGCAACAAATGTGCCTGATGGATGTTTACAGCAGCTCGTGTCAGATGACTTTTGAAAATAATGTACAATCAAAAAACACATTATTGTATTAATTTTCAATACCGTAAACATCATACATCAGTTATGATTTGTGACGTTGCCTTGCGTAATTGGAATTAACGTAGCAGTTTGTTATGGTTTAAGACCAGCATGAGGAGGTTGAACTGTTGGGACAGGTCATCTTTTGTGGGGAGCATAGTTAGGTCTCAAGGGAGCATAGCTAGGTCTTAAGGGAGCATAGCTAGGTCTCAAGCAAAAACAAACTGTTAGTATTGTTATAAGCCCAAGAACTACCGTCATCTCATGTGAATAAGGAACGACAGTTTATAGTGGAAAGAGGTGCCAATCAAAAGTTGGCCTCTGAATGCAGGTACGGCATATTACAGTCAATTTTACGATAAATTTCTAATATCTTGTACCTAAAAATAATAAGAATCACACGCAAGGAGCATTTTTAACAAGCGTCTGAATGTGCATCAGCCACAACGTCTGGGTGTCCTGCACAGATATTACGCAACGAAGTCAGAAATGTATGCAGACTTTAACTTAGAAATAGATTTCAGCTCAAACACTGACGAAAATAGTGAAAATAGCAGATATGCACCCCAAGCCTATAGATGCTGTAAAATACAACTTGAACTGCCGTGTCATGCAGGCTGCAAAAAATTCACTGATTCATAAAAAACTTGTGTGAATGTATACGTGTCGGGTGATTTGAGATCATTGTTGATAAAAGATGACAAACGCCACAAACACAAGCGGAGCAATTTGTGTAAACCTGCTTCTTTAAAGAATCTCGACTCGTGATGTACAAAAGTATTTAAACTTGGGCCTTACCCTCGTTTTCCGCCCACATATTTATGTGGTCGCATATCACTCTGTCTGGGCGTCCGGCGTCCACAGCTGTGTCTCCTAAATGCCTCACAGGATCTTGATGAGATTTGGCAGATGTGTTTCCATGAAGCTGACGATGGATGACAATTTTTTTTTTGTGCTCACCTCTGTAGATTTGGAAGTACCCAATGGATTTTCATAAAATTTGGCAGTTAAGCATCTGTTAGTGAGATGATCCCATCCTTCCATTTTCGGACGGATTCAGGGTTCTTTGCACCACCTAGTGGCCATTTTTACTGTTTTCGAGTCTGCTTTTTGGTGTCCGCCATTCTAACAGCCTAACCGCTCTAGGGATGATTTTGAAATTTGGCATTTATGTTTTCTTACTGTGAGGAGGGCAACTGAGAATGATTTTCCGATGACTTGGACTACTATTGTGCCTCCTAGTAGCAGTTTTTTTTTGTTTTTGGACCCATGGCTGTATCTCCTAAATGCTCTACAGGATATTTTTCTAAATTTGCTGGTATATTTATATGAAGTTGACAACAGAAGATGACGACTTTCAGACAGATCGGGCTACCGGTGTGCCCCTAGTGGCAATTAATTTTTTTACTTTTACCTCAGTCTGCATCTTAAAAGGTCGTCAAAGGATTTTCATAAAATTTGGTAGTTAGGCATCTGTTAGTGAGGTGACACTATCATTCGGTTTTCGGTAAAATTCAAGGCATTTTGCGCCATCAGTTGTGGCCATTTTTACTGTTTTCGAGTTATTTGGCATCTGCCCCTCTGTCAACCAAACCACTCTAACGATGGTTGTGGAAATTGGCATTTATGTTCCTAATGTGAAGAGGAAGTCTGACGATGATTTTCCGACAACTTTATCTGCTTTGGCACCTCTTAATGACAGTTTTGTTTTTTCGTTTTCCTCTATTTTGTCAGAAGTTCTTTGACAGATTTTTATGAAATTTGGTAAATAACTTTGATGACACATACAAGTTCTCAGATGGATTCAACATATTTTACGCCATCTAGTTGCCATTTTTATGTTCCAAATAAACACCCCTAGAAGCACGTCATTAGCAGTGCATTCGTGGGCACAATTCAATGCTCTGCATTGCTCTTGTTAAAACAATTTTGCATATCACGAATCTCGATATAATAACCACTGGTACAAACATGTACGTTGTATAACATATATTACTGGTATATTTCAGGTATATTACTGGTATATTGCAGGTATATTAATGGTATACTGCAGGTATATTAAGGTATATTACTGGTATATTACAGATTTATTACTGGTATATTATATTGCAAGTAAGGTATATTACAGGTGTATTAAGCTGAAATGGTGTCTAAAAGACCTTTCCCACTGGCTCCAAAACTTTGGTGTTACCGAAGCTTTGGTCAATGGGAACACTTAAAGGCGAAGGCAACCTTTTTCCATGTCATTTTGAGCTAAAATAAGGTTGGTTGGTTATCCTAGAGATATTTTCCACTTAATAACAGCTTTTCGTAATTTTATTAATTACTCGTCCGCTACTCCGGAAGTGACGTTTTAGGAGGCAAGCATTTCGCGCCAATTTCTTTTCATATAGTCTGACTGTGAGAGCTGCCGAGTCAGTCATTGTTCTACCTCGGTTGTGTTAAGTTCCGTCGTCGTTTGCCAAGTTAAGTTCTGTCAGTCAACATGCCACACTGTTGCTGCGTACCAGGATGTACTAATTATCGGCTCACGCGCGCTTTGGGAGTACCTTTGCATGGCTTTCCGATGGATGACACACTTCGCCGTACTTGGCTCGTTCGTGTGAAGAACGCAGCGTTACCTGTCCACGCAACGTACAAAGCAGCGGAGAATTACCGTGTGTGTGGCAAGCACTTTCTGCCATCCGATTACGAAAGGTATTTGTACGCTGAACTGATGAAGGTCCCTGCGAAACAACGTCTGAAGAAGGATGCCATTCCGTCTGTGTTGATTCCCGGCAGTGCCCCGTCGCCACCCCCAAGAAGTGCATTTTTGAAGCGAGAAGCCTCGTGAGCTGTGGCCAGTACAGTGACTGGAGCCAGTGGAGGCACTTCATCTACTGTCACCCGTGCCTCCGAACGACCCCAGAGCATGCAATTCCTGGAACCAGTAGTGATTCGCCCTGTGCTGTTTTCTCCAGCCCAGAGCCTCTAAGCAGCCCTGCAGCGATATTGAGTAGTGGGAATGATTACAGGCTCAGTTCGACACCTAGTGAAGAGGACAGTTCGTCGTCCAGTGAACAGATCGGTGAGCCAAACTTTGATGAGTTTATTGTGGACTTGTCTAAAGTGTTGGAGCTATTTAGAAGGTGCCAGGTGTGTGGCGAGGGAGCCACACGACACGGTGTAAGCAGTTTGGGTGCTCAGGTTACCATCCAGTGGGAGTGTGTCGCGGGACACTCTGGCAAGTGGGACAGTTGTTCCTCTGTCCGTGGTATGCCGGAGGTCCACTTAACCATGTCCAGTAGTGGCTTGGCCTCGTCGAACTCTGAACAGCACAAGCATTCCATTGAGGTAGGCATAACAACGCACACAGTGCATTTGCACCAAGATGTGTCACCACGTCTGTCCTCAGTAGCCGCCTCGTTTCTCTCAACAGCTGCCTGTGCCTGTGCGTACTCTGCCTCGTTATACTCGGGCTCAAACATGTACCCACCCACTGAATGTCCGTGAAAAAATTCCTCGTCACCACTGCTGTGAACAAGGTCTCCGTCACTCACACTACTGTCATTGTAATACGGGTCACCGACTCCAGCCATTTTCAGCTTACAACACACTAAACAATCCCTAAATCCAACGTAGTTGAGTTCTCTACTAACCTATCTTGCCGCAGAATACTCGCCGATGGAAAGTGGTGGCGACAATTGTTGAAAAACAGCACAAAACAAAAGTAGAATAGAACAGATTCGCACGGTAAAGTCAACGCAAAACCAAGTGGCGGGAAACGCTTGCCTCCTAAAACGTCACTTCCAGAGTAGCGGACGAGTAATTTATAAAATTACGAAAAGCTGTAATTAAGTGGAAAATATGTCTAGGATAACCAACCAACCTTATTTTAGCTCAAAATGACATGAAAAAAGGTTGCCTTCGCCTTTAACTTCAGTCTTGAATAGAACAGCTCGAGTTAACTCCGATGTAAGGAGATGGATTTAACAGGGAAGTGTCGGAGCCTCGCTACAATGGGAACACTTAACTTTGATGTCATCAGAGTTATCAGCAGGGATCACTGCCTGCGTTTGCCAACAGCGGGCGCTGACTGGTTACCATTTATTATTTTTTGTTCTAATAATTATTATTTTGGCAGTATATACATTCTGTATCAATTTTCTATGTATTTGCTAGATTCTTTACTTTGAAAAAAATCACTGAACATGAAGTGTACATAAAATGAGTTTCTGCCACGCCCTACTGCCTTTCGTTAGATCGGCTGTTAGCGTCCTCGAGAGTCAGTTTTTTCATCTGTTATTTTGTAGTACCTCGTCATTGTCCCAACGTGGCAGCCATTGGCTGCCTTGTGAGGTTGACAGTGTAGTTTCCATTTGGGTAGAGGGAGAAGTCCTTGCCATTTGTGATGGCAAGCACTGTCAAAAACAACAAGGCCACCTTGTGATATTTTTGCTGAACTACAACTCCGAAACTGTTGGCAGCACTAACACTTAACTTCACTGTTAACCACAGTTAATATGAAAGCTTCGGTAGTAGCGAAGTTAACTGCATGGGAAAGGTCTTAAGGAGCAGTAAAGTTAATTGATTTACATAATGTTTGATTGATTTCATACCTTGCATTATAGATGTCAGTTCTAGATATTACAACTTCCATACTGTTGACTGGTCCCATCTCCCAAGGTTTCTTTATGTGACAAGTTTTCCCTTGACGGACTGGGAACAATTCGTTTGACAGCACCCTGCAACTTGCGTCCTTGAATCAAAAATCAAAATATGTACAAAATTTTAATGAAGTTATTGCATTTGTTCAGTTTGGCTGGCCAAAAAATGAAAATTGAATCCGGCCATTTGGTCTCATAAATTGGTCTTCCTTACAGTGATAAGTCTCCTTTCCATTTCCCACTTAAAGGGATACCAAACCCGTATGTAGCCTATTAACAGATATTAAAAGTGATATTTGTACCCAGTCCTCTGAAACGAAATAATGCTCTGTAGCCCTTGACAACCCTCAAATATTTTTTGCAAAATTTGATATTCCTTAGAAAGTGCACTAAACAGGCAAGCATGACCTTCACTTTAGGCGAGTTACACGGCAACTGTAGGAAAGAATACCCACCAAGTAGCATAATATTCTTTATGTGACAAAGAAAGTGTGAGTTTTTAGTTGAATCCTGCTTTTACTATTCAAGTGTGACGTCATTGATGCACTAGAAGGTGACAGAATGAAGAGTGGTTGAAATCGCCAAAACAGGCTTTAGTATCCTTTTAAGTCGTAAGCAATGGGTACATGCGCCATTTCAGAATCCATAGTTTTAGGGTTGGCCAACCCAAATAAACTCTGAAATGTTTTTGTGAGTCTCTGATGGTTACAATGTTATTCTTGTTACCAGAAATAAAATCCTATCCTTGTAAAAAATATGAGACTGATTTTATAAGAGTAGATGGCCTAATATGAGACTGATTTTATAAGAGTAGATGGCCTAATATGAGACTGATTTTATAAGAGTAGATGACCTAATATGAGACTGATTTTATAAGAGAAGAAGACCTAATTCGAATCTCGTTGTTTATCCAGCTAAACGGTGATATTCATCTTTAAGTAACAAAGTGAAAACAACACGTGTGTGTAAAGCTGGGTTCACCAATCACTAAAAGATCATCAATTTCCTGATCAAGGATTATCTCGCCCTCACCTGCTATTGTGATCATTTTAATAAAAATGCTTTGTATATGCAATGTCATCACACTGGGTTTTGAACAAGCCCTGTATATTAACTGGTTTTTTGAATAAGCCAACTATATTTACTGAAGCATAATCTGAATAGATGATGGTGTTAATGTCAACGCACTGTGTTGCCTCTTGTCCTAGTAAGTCATTAGAAAAATCTGGATCCTCCGCTTTCATAAGGTTTTACTGTCAATTTGGCCGATTTGTTTGTTGCTTAAATTAGGTAATTATGCAACTAAACTGCCAGCTGGTTGCTTTTCATGGTTTTGAACTGATCATTATGGCAACAAGTTGTGCCATTTCAATGACTGTATGTTATTTCGAAGTGCACCTTGAAGTTAGTTCTGTGATAGTCTTAGTCTTTAAGGTACTTTTTTGAAAATGTCCCTTTTAAAAGACATTCAGCAAGAACACGTTTTCTGTATAAAAGCTGTCCTTTGCCAGTTGCCCCATCCCTACAAATCATGCTCTACAAACCAGCAGCCTGTGTCATGTTTTCGGCTCTGTATATACACTTCATCCATCTCAGTCAATAACCCCTCAATCACCCGTCACTCAGTAACCCCTCAATCACCTGTCTGTATGCATTTTTCTTCATTTTGTCTGCATTCTGTCAATGTAATTCAGGTTGGCACAAACATATGTGTTAAATAAGTGCACAATTCAGAAGTGTTAAGTAATTACATAACTGCAATCTTGTGCTCCTTTTTACAGATTTAATCGTCAGTGGCAACAAAGCAGTTGACAGTGATGTCTGGTGCAGCAAGTTTAAAGATTCACTTATCTCCCCTGAGGACAAGTTGTGCTGTCATGGCTGTACCCATTAGGGTTAAAAACTGTTGTGGGATTTTAAAAGTTGCTTTGAACTTTGAATTTTTGGAACTTGAAGCATAACAGAGATATTAAAAGCTTTTCATGTGCTTAAAACAAGCTTTAAAGTTATGTAAGACCCTCAAAAAATGTACATATTTGGAAGAAGACTTCAAAACTTCGTATCTCGATCAGAAATGTCTGATCGCGTTTTTAGATACCATGCTTTGCAGTTTTCTTCAAAATGTTTTTAAAATGCACCACTTTTGCATGATGCGCTATCAAAAAGTAGGACTTTTGATTTAAAAAAACAGATATGTATAAATCAAAAACAAAATGATAGTTTAGAAAACTTAACAGATTTTTGAGATTTAATTTCAAATGTTTATATCAAGTGAAAATTGGCCATGATATTGATATTGTTTTGTTAGGGATGTGCTTGCTTTTCCACTTTTCGTCACGTACCATTCCCACAAACAGTTAAAATCAAGATATTTCTAACATCTGGATCTGATCTAGAATCACATCTGATTAAACTTGACAAACAAGTCTATTGTGTTGGTACACAAGTCTATTGTGTTGGTACGCAAGTCTATTGCTGTGGTAGTAAGAGGGTCACAACTGTCACACAAAGGAATCATCAGTTGAAAGTTAAGTCTAATTTCTCTGAAAGTCAACCGTTTTTCTCCCTTTGAAGTTTTTGGTTATTAGTATTTCATAAAAAACACCAGTCATCTCCATAACATCTGTTGAGCATTGTTTGGAAACTGTATTTTTAAATGTGTTTAGTGTGTGTCGCACTGTTTCTGACATAAAGCAGGATTAGGTGAGTTCATCAGATGAAGGTAGACAATGGGAGAGCTGGACTTTGTAAACATTGATTTGCCAACTTGTCTCCCTTGCTATCACTGTCAAGCTGATAATGACACGGCTGTAACCCTAGTTCCGGATCAGCGAAATTGGGGAAACTGACCCCACAGCCGGGGAGCATAAATGCCAGACATTATTAAAAATGCATGGTCATGTGACCCAATTAATAGAAGATTGGTATATAGCAATCATCAAATTATACTTTTTGCTTTCAAAACAAAAATATGTGCTTTTACTGAGTTAAAATCTATAGTTATGTATGCATCTGGCTAAATTTCCAGACTAGTCAACTAGGTCTTATATAACCTTAAACAACTAGTTAGGAGCATACATGCACATGTCGTGTGGATGTCTACAAACAAACTTAGCAAAACCAGGAGTGTATTGCCCCCTGAATAGCTTGCGCTTATTTTGAACCCTGAAACTCAAGAAACAGAGTTGGCATTAAGCTGGTTACAGGAGAATTTGGAAATTCAAGACAAAATTGTTGAACATTCTGCTGTCAGTGGATCATTTACATAAAGTCAAACGAATGGCAAAGCACAAATAATGGTTGTAAAATATGCTTATCTATGTTTGCATAAGTCAACTAGTATTAGTATTAAGAAGAATGTTATTAGTGTGAATACTATTATGATTATGCAATTTTTATTTATGCGCCCACATCTACATTATATGGGTGCATATTGCAGTCATCTCTGTCTAGCCGCCTGGCATCTGCTGCTATATCCCTGCAGCATCTTTATGACATTTGGAAGGTGTGTTCCTATGAAGTTGACAACAGATGATGATGAGTTTTAACCGATCTGACTCCTGTTGTGCCCCCTAGTGGCAATTTCATGTTTTTATTTTTGCCTATGTGTTTGGACTGCCTTGATGGATTTCCATGAAATTTGGCAACTAGGCTTTCAAGTATGGAGATGATGCCTTTCCATTTGCGGATGGATCAGCATATTTTGTGCCACCTAGTGTAGATTTTTGTTATTTTCAAATCTGTTTTTGGCATGCACCTCTCTGTCCATCAAACTGCCTGTCAACTGAGAAGACTACACTCAATGTTGATTTTCATAGTTACTAGGCTAAACCAAAGTGCCGTTTGCACTACAAAGTTGACACGGATCAGCTGATACAGAATGAAATGTTCCTGTGTGTAAACGGGATTGACACGGTGTGAATTGACACGGTGGTGACAACTTTTGCCACTCGTTTGTGAGGTAGAGCAATTTGCGCTTGAACATCTTGCTCCGTGTCAATTATATGTCTAAACGTGAAACTAGGGCAAGGTGGAAAGGATCATCTCTACAGCGCTTGTGCAATGGCCTACATACAGGCTCTCTGTCTCTGCAACTCCCGCTACTTGAAAACCTGATCAAGTTGCTCCATGTCAGTTGCGCTGGGTCAAAAGTTGATGTCTAAACGGGACTTTTTATTAACATTTATGAAATGAAAGCACAGTGATACCGAATTTCTGTCTTAAGTCATTTTTCATGAAGAAGAGCTCTTGGCTTAGTTTTCAGAAATTCTCTGCAAAGAAATCATCTCTGTTGTTGTGCATAAGCATGTAACTTGCTTTTCCTCTCTTTTGCTTTTGAAAGCATGAAACTGTTTTTGGAAAAACCTAATGTACCTGCATGACTTTTGAAAACCAATGCTTCTAATATTGTATGTCATCTGTTTGTTCTCCTTGCCAGTTTCAAACATTGAGTGAATTTCATCAGTTGAAACTTGAGTTGTAACATTTTTTTAAGTTTCATCCTCGGTGTGCTCTTGGGCTATTATCCTGTTATTGTGTTAAGTAAATGTTGTATAACTTGTATCTGTGTCATCCAACTGGACAGAGAGGTTGTGAATGAAGGACAGAATATATGAATTAGATCAACCCTACCCATCTGTGTCATCCAACTGGACAAAAAGATTGTGTTATGAAGGACAGAATTGTGAAACTTTGTACCATTTGAGTGGTGTGCATGTCCAAAATGTGAATGTCCAACTGTGGTGGTAGTATGAATGATAGGTTGTCTTCAACTAAGCAGTCATTTTTTTGTACCTCATAAAGTAGGTATTTTTAATTCATTTCTTTTTTTTTTGAAAAGAAGTGGTGTTTTCCAAACTTATGGTGTGGGAGTATGCGTGGGTAGTTAAATTGATTTCTTGAAGTAATTCACAACGAAAAGATGTGTGGAAAAAGAAATCGTTCTGTTCTCTGTTTCATTTGATTTGATGTGTGGTTTTGGCCATTTGTATGAGTGGTTATGTAATGATTCATACTGAAGGTTGTTTGTAATGTTTGTGTCTGTGGTGGCTGTAATGCTCCTCCATTGTTGTTGAAGCTTACTTCTCTTGGTCACAGTTATCATGAGGTGAGTTGGATGGAAAGGTATGTTTGTCATGAGTTTAGGTAACATGACTACACCATTTTAGCATTCTGTTGTGCATTATAAAGAAGAATTCTCACAGGCTAAAACCTCGCCAATTCTGGACAAAAGTTTTCGTCTAAACTTTTAAGTATTGGCCAGGGTTACAAAGCGTTATTTTGTTTCACAGAATTGGATGGGAAATCGTTTTAATTTCTGTTTATAGTCAGGCTAAAACCGGGTTTGGTGTCCTTTTAAGTAGCATATCGTGGCTTATTTCGCTTTGACAACAAGAAGTTATGGGCATTTTATGTACAGGTAGTTGATTAATGATACAACAGACATTGTCCTAGATTACGTAAGAAGACAATATCACGTATGTTTAGATCACATTGGGACCATTTTGTATTCATCATACCTTGGGCTGTCATTACTCATCTCTTAAATTAAATCTTCTACAATCCGACCTTTCGTCGCTGGTTTAGACCACTTTACGTTCAACCTGTTCATTTTCAAAGTTACACGTAATTGCTGGACTTGGGAACAATGTTGTTTCTCTCCACCCGGCTCACCATGTTGGCTTGTTACTGTCAGTCATTGTGTGCGCCCAACATGCTGTCTCCACCAAAGCAAATAGTAAGTTCCAACTGTATAAACTATTTCTCATCAGAGTAACAAAAGGTACGTTTGAGACCTTGGGCCGACTTTCCTTAAAGTTTAGGAAAGGACTAGAGAAGAAAACTTTCGAATCTTAAGAAAAAGTAAGATTTTTGGGGGTTTCTATTGTTCTTGGTAGTATTAGTTCTGTCTCACGAGTTCCGGGGTCGTGGCCTCTGTCATTGTTCTGATATGCTTGTTGGTATGTACTCGAGTGTTGTATTATAGTATAAAATGTACTATTTGTGTCAGAAGTTGGACTTGCTGTTGAGTTAACTCACGTATCTGGGTGATTCAGTTGTTGAAATGTTCAAACCTCGTCGCTGTGTAACCCTGCGTAATGCAGTGTATGATAAACGTGGCGCTTGACGCGGATTTTCGTTTATTACTCCCAGAAACACGATTTGAAGAATACAGTGAAGGATTGGAATAAATTTACTATTGTGAATGGAATTTTTAACTTATTCATAGTAAGGTGTTTTATAATTAACTGCACCGCACCATTGGTGTTCTTGACGCATTCCACAGCTATTCTATGGGAAAATGAGTCTGATTGCAAACGTTATGTCGCGCTATAGTTCTCGTGTTGTCTTCCAATTTTTGAATTTCCGTCATATTCTGTAAAATGTACAGATAATATTTGTCTTAGGTTTCCGTTAAATGGGAACTCTTGTTATTTTTAGACGCACATAAAAGAGCTAACAATTGTTAGCACACTACGGTAACAGATTGTGTGTTTATAGTCATATCTATTTCAAAGAGAACATGTAATTAACGTTTTTGTTTGTTATTTTCTCAATTGATTTTAGCCCTCTCGAAAAACACGAAGGCATTGCGCATTGTTCAGATGTGGATGCCTCTCGAGAAGTATTGCGTTTTGCACTGGTTTTTATTGGAATGTTCCGAAGCGTGTCCTTGATTCTAATTCCAAAATTCTTGTGCTATGGTTATCAGCCGTGAGTGGATTATCCCTGAGGGATGATTTTCTGACAATTATAAGCAAATATTGTAAGAAATTTGATTCAATTAATTTTGATGGAGGTTGAAATTCTGTAAAATCAATACCTTTCATCTCCCAACATAAACACTGTGGATAGTTTCTGTCGACCTGAAGTACTCACTTGCAGGTCTAAAAATGTCGCAACGGGAGCATAAGTACAATGCTCGCGTGGAACTTTTTCGCGTAGTCCCTAATTTTTGTAATGAAGTCACGGATACTCCCACCACTTATCTCAGCAAGTTCAAACAACTTAACCAGTGCTTCCCTAATAAAAGAAATTAAATTAATACTGTCCCAACAGACATTGGTTGGAGTCTCGTATTTTGTTTCGGTTGGGACTGAGCAGTTAACAGATTACGAAAAACATGGCTGAATTTTCTTTTTCGGAAAAATAATTTTCGGTTTTTAGCACAGAGTATAGCTATATTTGCATTGTATATCTTCATCATTTGATGATTACCTTTTTATTTAGCTTCATCTATTCATTGAGATTGCGCTCAGACGGGCGGGTTTGAGTCGGGCAGCGTAAACAAGGTGTTTCCCTAAGTATCCCTTCTCAAGGTTACTGCGTACAGCTTCGGCGCGTCCAAAGCTGTTAGTTGACTGTCACCCAGCAGATGATAATCATTGGCCAGTTTCTTTTGTAAAAGTTTTCTAGGCGTGTCTGGTGTGGTGGCCAGTTATTGTTCGTGATTGTAACGGAGACAGCAGTGATATTGGAGTCCCCGATGGGTTCGATTGCATTTGCACCAAGTGACCCTGTGACGAGTGTAAAGCTTTGCGAAAGTTACCAGAAGATGACATTAAGCTTGTTACGTTAGCACGTTCGTAATTATCCGACATATTGTGCTAATGGTTTAGAGGTTTGTGAATCAATTAATTACTCTTTCGATTGCCGTGTCAGGCCAGAAATTGTTTGGCAAGAACAACTTGTGATGGAACAGGTGTATTAAAACAACAGGTTAACGAGAGCTGAATAAACAAACTGTCTTTGTAATCACTGGAGGCAATTGTAAAATACTACATTTGAAAACGTTAGAAATCACTGATTTAATTCTGCTGTATTTGGATAAAGAATGGAGTTTTCAATGAAGTCTATTCATGCATTGTTCATCCTTAGTCAGGTGTTGTGAGACTTATTGTACCGACATAATAGAAAAGTGAACTAATGTTGACCGGATTGGTAAACTGGCACAAAAGCCAATGGGTGTAATAGCACATTTTGAACAAATACTTGCTATTCATCGCCTATTCAGGTCAGATCGACATCAGTCTATTGAAAGTCTTGACACAATCAACATACAAGCATTCTTCCATTATGTGAGACTGGCAATTTCAGTTTGCCTGACTATTCATGCTATTGTGTTGACAAAAATTAGAATAGGCTATGTCCACACTCGAATGTGAATGGAACACAGTAAGCTTATCAAAAGAAAGGCGCTTTGCCTTTCAAATCGATGTAGCTGTGTTTATTGGTACTCACTCAAACGAACCATTCTGGTAAATAATTCTCCCGAATGCGTGCGTCTGCTTTCGATGCCACAATAGGGCTGCGGGTCCATTATTTGGAAGCATTGTACGCTTGTGCTCACATTATCGTCTCTGGCTCGGACTGGCTTTGAAAGCAGATAACGACTGTGGTGGAAGATTGTTTTCATCCTCCGATGATTTTTTACCGTATTGAAAGAAGCTGTGCGACTACTTATTCAAGCGCTTGACATCCTTTCAGTTAAATCATTGCAAGCGCATAAAAATAACCTGAAACAAACAGTACAAGTTGTGTATGCATATTTTATACATTAGTTGCACGATGCTACCCAAGCACATGCATGTTCTGTCTTCCATCCCACAGCGATGAAACTTTTACCTCCCGCATATCCGCCTATCTATAACTCAATCGGCCTATTATATCAGAAAATGTTTTAGCTTTTAATTAATTATACATGTAATAGAGATGATGGTAGTCGGCTATCAGCCACAAGTATCTGTTTGATCAATGCCCACACATATATAAACTAGGTATTTACTTCTCTAACTCATTTTACCTTTTGAACTGTTAGAAATCCAAACCATAGCAGCGAATGCAATATTTTCTCTATCCGGGGTTGAGTTTCTGTGCAGTTTATCCTTGTCAGTTATCGATGTACATCTACCGGTCTTCCAACTGCCTTGCATTTCTCAGCTAAGATTCGTCTAATTCAGCAGACAAGAAAACTATCATCAAATTGTCTGAGCGGAGCCACTTGAGATCGTCAGTACCCTATGACGTTGTAAATTCGCCTGTGATGTCCATGCCTCACTAACACCACGTAATGAATAGTTGCTTCTTGTTGCATGAAAGGTCATTAATAACTTAGGACGATAGTGTCATTGACTGCGTTTGTACTTGTCTTAGCTTGGCATTTTTTTCTTTTTTTTTTACGAATAAGATTTTAAGGTGAATGGTGTTGCAATGAAAGGCGTGTAATTTTTAAGTACTAATCGTAACACTGCGTCATTTTAAAGGCAGTTAACCGTGTGCTGTCAGAAGAAAAGGGAGTCATGAAGACATCTGTGATTAAAGGAATGAACGAAAACTGACACTGTCCTGCTTAATTTTTGCTCGTTTTTTTGTAACATGTCTTGCATTTGTGAAGTGGACATTGTCACGTGTGCAGATAAACCAAATAAATTTCGGTATGCACGTGGCACTGGGCAGAGAGGATTGAGTGAGGAGTGTGATTATTTATTAATACATTTTTTAATGTTTTGAAATATTCGTGTAAGAGCATTGCCCATGGAGTACTGGAGGGGACACGGGAGATTTTTTGATTTCCTTTTATATTAATGTTGTAGCGGTGTAAAATGCGTGAGGCTTCAGATTGTTGTGGGGTAAACCCAAAGAAATGGACATTATGTTGGGATACTTGACTGAATGGCAATCGACGGAAGTCAATCTATTCAGGCGTTTGTTACCCTTGTGTCGGTGCACAATGGGTGTTCTGCTAATGGCAAATTTGAAAGGAGTTGAGCTATTTACCCAAAGCCATGAGATTTAGCGCTCTTTCACCCTGTTTCAATGGAGTTTAACTGTCTATTTGATAACATAAGAATTCCTTGTATTTGTACAAACTTAATGTTGATGTTTAACTGACAAAAGGCTTTAGGCAAAACATACATTATCGACGCACCTTCGGTTTTAACAACAGTCGTATTTAAATTGTTCCATATTATTTATCTGGCGTTGAGTCAACCATTGAAAACCCTCAGTAGCATTGTGCTTCATTGTGTTGTATTGTTGCAGGTCTATTGTGTTGTGAATAAAGCGTATTAAATTCTTTGTTCCCCGTTCTAAAGGTGTTATTTCGCTTTACATACCCGGGTTTATTCGTGCGCCGTCAGCCATACAGAACAGCATGTATTTTTTATTATATTGTTATTTCCCAGCCTTACTTCGCCGCGATCTTATTCATAGGCTAAACAATGACAAACAAAAGGTCTTTTCACCGAGTGCCCTATTGGATTACAATACATCTTGGATGAAAGCCTGAATGCGCCTATTCAATCGCTACACATAAGTGGGCAATTTTAGTCATAATTTTAGACACAAGTTTGAATGAAATCCATTCATCGCTTTTGAATACACTGTAGACTGCCCGGGGCTCCGCGTATTCTTCTTATTATATAAAACAAGTCGAACGAAGCGCGATTTTGATTGATACAATATCTAGCCCTACCCGCAGCACAATTAATTCGGCCATGCGCTGGGGGTTTTCTATGTGCGCTCTACAAAGAAATTTGATCAGTTTTGTTAATAAATGTTCACGTTATTTGTCAGGATGAGATAGCCTTTAGAAGTTACTACAAACGAATTTGTAATGCTAGCCCTTGGACCTGAATAGTTAGAAATGAGTTTTAAAATTCACCACAATACAGTTGGTTCAACGAACAGGTGTTGTGTGAGAGAATCCAGCTAGCTACTTCATTCATATGTAAATGACAACCATGGAATTCATTAGCAAATTTCACAGTATTTATTTCAAGAAAAATAAAACGGAAAAGGAATAATGCGAAGAAATTGAAAACATAAATGGAATGCAAGATAAAATGTGATTTCAGAACTTGAAATCCAATCAAGTAGTTAAACAAATTCGTCTTGTTCAAAACGTCAGTGGTACATAACAGGCAAAATGTCCAATCGTACACACTAACGCCTCGCACATTGTGAAGTAATGTAACTCTTTGCGTCTCTAAACTGAATACTGCAACAGTTCAAAAGCAACAAGCATTGTCATTCCTCGCTACCTCTAACTTGTTGGAGAAGTTTGGTCGACTCTTAAAGTTGCTGCTTGAGCAGCAGCAGTAAAATTCACAGTTGGCTAAGTTTCCGTGAGACACGCTAGTCTGATGCATCCTCATATCACCAGGATGTAGTCGTACTAAACCTAAATCACGTTTTCACACAAATTCTACAAGCAGCTGACCATAGTCAGGCGCGATACAGGTTTCGCGTCTTTAAAATATAGCCCACTTGACACATGTCCTAGAAAAGTCAAGACTACTGCACAGGTCTTCACACATTTTCAGCTACGATAAAGTAGCCAAGTTGTGTGCGTCTTTTGTGCAAGACTTTTTGTGTTTTACTATATCTTTTGAAACTAATTGCATTTAAAAATAAATTAAAATCCTCATGTTAGAAATGCACTGATGAACCTACACTGCAGTCCAACTTCATTTTCAAATGAGATCACATTTGTGCGGATTGGTAATGGAAAATTTCCATAATGAGGCAAGAAACGTAAAATCCCTTCCTGAGAGTTCGTCAAAATTAAATTGTCAAAGTGACAACCACGTCATATCGTCTGCTATTGACATGAAAGTGATTCGTTGCGCGTAAAACGCAAGTACGTCATTCGACTGCACGTGCGTCAAATTTGAGACGAGGCCCATTGTCACATGTGGAACAAGACATAACTAAACTACACCTATGAAACAAAAGTGGACAATGTTTCAAACAAAATTTTGTCTAATAGAATATAATCTTCGTCTGTGAGTTAACGTAGAGATATACTAATCGCCCTCTTAATTTCAGAATGAATTCGTATGCCGTTGTTTTAGTAAACGAGGTTTAGAAAAACAAGAGTCGAGAACAAAGTCAAAGAGAACATCTTTAAAATTAAGACGCATTCGTAATGTATACAATATAGAATCTATGTACAGTCATATACTCTCAATGTGTCATCGTCAAAGAAAAGTTGTCAATACTGTCAAACGTTTCCTTCAGTCGTGAAAATAAAACATCTCATAATCAATGTAACTAACAACATGTTTAAAAACAACAATAATAATCTATAGCACGGTGGTTGGGTGCCTATACGCATCCTCTGGCTTCATCAACACATAACTCAACGGGTGACGGGGAATGTCCTGTGGGCTTAGGCCATATGCCGGAGGGTAAGGCATGATGTATTGTCCATGTAGAGTGCTTTGCTGGTGGGCCGCGGGTGGGAGGGTGCCGTAGGCGGCTTGCTGGGCGGCGTAACTGTAGGCCGAGTAGAGCGGATTGGCGGCTATGTCAGCGGCTTTGTACAAGCTAGCGGGTGGGTCGGAGCCTAGTTTAGGCTCAAGAGCGCTGTACATGGACGTAGGCGGTAAGAAGGCTCGCATCTTCTCCGAGGTCTGGGCCATCGTGTTCATGATACTCTCGGCTTGACTAGTGGCAACGTACGAGTGAGGAATAGACATTGGTGCCATGCCAGGCATACCGATCATTGGGATGGGGAAGGCGTATTTGTCCTTTTTGAGCATCGACTTGGGTTTACGTCGAGGCCTGTATTTGTAATCTGGATGTTCTTTCATATGTAAGGCCCTCAGCCGCTTGGCCTCGTCGATGAAAGGACGCTTCTCTTCCTCTGTCAACAGTTTCCAGTCGGCTCCAAGCCGCTTGGAAATCTCAGAGTTATGCATTTTAGGATTGTCTTGCGCCATCTTCCTTCTCTGCCCCCGACTCCAGACCTATAATTTAATTAAGTCATGGATGTACGATAACTTCTCACTGTCCAATATTTTAACTAACAAAGCTAATGCATACTTGACATGCAGAAAAGAATTAAAACGTATCGTTTGAAGGGTCATTTCAATAATAGAACTTATGATCTCCATAATCTCGTGAATTTCACACTTGTCAAACGTTGTTACAAGGCTATTCAATCCATTCATTATAGAAAACAAGCTTACTTATAATCTGGAGACCCCGTGTCGCTTTCATATCAACCCATAACATGATCTTTGAAACACGTGTCGATCGAGGTGTCGACGCGATTGGTACACATTCGGAAATATATGTAAATACGAATAGTTATTTGATGGCAAGTAATAACAACTCTTTCGACAACTTACATCAAGTAAATACGAACACAACAGCACAAAATAACAAGTAACAAAAACTCACCATAAATGCATTCATGGGTCGTTTAACGTGCTCCGGCTCCTTGACTGACATAATGGCGAAAGGCGTGTGTTTACAGACGTTCAAAATACACTCGAACTCAGCGATCAGTTCCCGTGAAGAAACTTCGTTAACAAACTTTTCTGGGCAGAGTTTAACTAGACAATCCACTCATTCAAGCTGTTGGCAGCTATCGTTCAGAGTCAGTTTTAACTATATCTCCCGTCACAAATTCCGTGACATCCAAACACAACCACCTTTCAAAGGAGCCCTTTGCCTTATGACCAGCGGCACAATCAAGGTATTATTTTTCATTGGACTCCAATTGTTACCTCTGAGGCATGAACAAATTATTCAAGATGTCAACCAATCAGGTGTGTCGTTTAAACTGGCTTGTGTATTCTTCTTTGATTGGCCAATTTCACCAGGTAAGTTGAATTGATTGACTCGCCAAATAGTAAGTGGCGTTGCGTTTAGTGTGAACTTTAGTTCTTATTTATTGTTCGTCAGCATAAAAAGTGGAGAGAATTACACGGATTTAGGGCATGCTGGGAACATTTCTAACCACGTGCCCCCGTAGACAGTGCGCAGGACAGTACCAGTTTATTCATTGAACGCAGGTGTTTGCTATATTCGAGGGCGGTTTGGTTATATACCGATATCCTACTATCACGCGGCGTATGTCCCGGAGTTGAGGATAACTGAATAGAATGGCTACACGACTGATTGTTAAATAATTATATTTGTAAATACTGTTCCATGGTTTCGTGAACACACTGTCAATGATTGTGTTATTATAGCGTCACTTAGTTCAGAGTAGGCATTTTTACTCTATGCAGGTAGAAATCTTTTGTTTGTTATTCGTTTCATGCAGCGCACCAGTTTTAAGAAACATTTAAAATTAAATACTTTATTTCATTGCATCAGTTTTGTGCTGCATTACAGCATCGATCATAATAAATTGCAAATTTCTCTATCAACACATTTGAAGCGTGAATAAACCTGTTTGATTTAGACCACTTACCGCTATAAAATTAGTCCAAATTGTTCCTTAGACGAGAAATGATGTCGGTCTTGCTAAGAACTGACAGTTTATTCTCCCTGAAGACTATGATCATAGGCAGCGGATTTAGGGGGGCCCTGGCTGCCACAGGCAAAATGAAACAGCAAGAGCAACAGCGCGAAGCGTGAGGAAATATAACTAGGACCTGTAGTGAAGAGGGTGGGGGGCTCAGACCGCATAGTCGATAGATTTTCCGAACAGAAGGTTCATACTCCCGGCCCCCGCAACTTTTGGGACGCCTGTACACATATAACCGCGCTTTTCCCAACTCCCCGAGGCAACATGTTGCCCCCTTATGGTATCCTAGATCCGCCTCTGATGATACTCGGAGAATAAAGTGACACGCCGTGACAAGAAAACTTGTAAAGACCGTGCTCTCAACCAATACTGTAGGCTCTTTCTTAGCTTAGAAATCCCAATTATTTTGACTATAGAAAAATGGCTGACTAATTTTTAACGGTAAGTGGTTTAATTAAAAA
Organism: Phoronis australis; assembly: GCA_002633005.1. Lineage (NCBI taxonomy): Eukaryota > Metazoa > Phoronida > Phoronidae > Phoronis > Phoronis australis. The sequence continues at coordinate 121,553 of NMRA01000324.1, forward strand.
TGTTTTTGTAGTTGAAGACATGTTCATAGCCGCTGCTTCAATAAAAACCGTTTGTGCACCGTTGGTGCCTATCATTCCGAAAAAACGCCGGAAAGTAAAAACTGGCGTTGAGTTATCACTGAAAGGTGTTATGTGAAGCGCAAGGTAACGTACGCACATTTTTGTACATGATGTCCTTGCCAAAGACAATGCCGACAAAAAGCTATGCAACCACCGTTTCGTTGCTAGTCACGTGATTTCCAGAAGAAAAATACTTACAAGGTGGGATTGATCGTATGCATGCGAAGCTAACATGTCTATTTTAGCTTTACCCGAATACATGTACTTCATTTCCAATTAATAAACAATGAGATATTATTAACAGCACCTTTGTTACGTCAATTGTACTGAAACAAAACTAAATGATAAATGAGCTCGACTTGTATGGTTAATGATAACGTTTATTGCACTGTTCTTTTTACGGCTCGCTGCCCCCTCCCGCGTGCTTTGTTAACCCTTTCTTTGCCTGACAATAGCGACGAGTGGTGAACAAAACTTTGATTTATGGGCAAGCTTAGTGAAACGTTGGTCTTAAATTGTGTTCGGTTTATCTTTAGTTGTTCACAAAGGCATTAAAAAGACGGCACTGCCGACCGTGTCAAAAAGACATTAATTATACATTAAAAGTTTTTGAAATTCACCTGGTATAACATACACCGTTTGACAATAGAAACATAACTCCAAAGTCAATTATGTTGCAACTATTTCACGGTATATTATCGCGACAACCCAATAAAAAGTCTTAGCACCGAAGTTGCTAGATTTTCTACCAAATCTTGACAATGGAGTCGAATGGTTGAAGTAGTTTCCACATTCAGAATTTGGACGCCATTCAAACATTCTGGGAGTCGAATTGTGTAGTTAATGTACCTATAAATCCTGCACGAACAAGGAAAGTTCCGTTTGCATTTCTTTTAAATACACAAATAAAGTCATTGAATTAATATTTCGTATTGATTCATTCAACGATTTGTTTACATTCACGTTCTTATCAACAGTCAAAACTTTGAAGAAAAACAACGAGGGCAATATTTAATGCGGTTAAAAACCCCTATCGAACGTGAGCAAGCGCAACAATATTGTAACTCATTTAGCAATTCAATCGGCATAACAAATTTTAACGTAGTGAAGTGTTAGTTTTTAGCGGGCAAACAGTTTGTTGCGTCGCTGAATCGTCTTTTGAAATCAAAGGATAGAATCGTTCCCGAAACTGAGATTAACGAGATCAACAAGAAACAGAAGACTCATTAGATTAAAATCTTGACATCAATTAGTATTTGACAATGTTGGTTTTGGGCCAAATGAGCAGTAGAATAACTGTTATTGTTGCTCTAAATGCTAGGGCTTCGCTGAATGGCAACCTGGGATTGGTTGAGCTCACCTTTTGGCGTAGCTTTGACATTTTTTACAAGTGAGTTTTGGTTTAGCTGATTTTGTTATTTGTAACCTTGTTGTTAAGTTTTGGTGAACTCCTTGAGAATGACGAGTTGAACTTCGTCGAAACGTTGGACTCGTGTATATATGTAAATATAGAATGTTAACAATTGTGCTGGGTTTTCCATCTACTAGTTTTGAGAAAATGTTAGCATTTTTGAGATTATCGCATCAATTTAATATCATTTCTGATTGAAAATGTAGTTTGAACATGGAAGGCTATTAGAGTTTGATTTTCACTTAAGTAACAACACCTAGGCCTAAAGCAAATGTAAACGCGTGTCAGTCAAAGATACTATCACGTGACATAACTTTTGCTATAAACCACTTACCGTTGTAGAATTGGCCGAGCTTGTACCATAGTCATATTAGGGACTACTTCTTAGCTTGGAAAAATTGATATTTCGTTATGGTCAGCTTTAAGGCCAGTCTCGAGCAGTAGCGGACTGTCAAATCTTTTCAAGGTTAGGAATCACATGCATTTTTCTTAGGAGCAAATTGAGAACAATTTCAGAAGTTTAAGTGGCATTATCGGCGGGAAACGTGGTTTTCTGAGATCAGCCTCGGCGCGGAATCGAACCTGCACCCTCGCAGTCGCCGTCCAACACTCCGCTGACGGAGCTAAATCTCACTCTATCAATGGCAATGGAATCGTATCGATCATGCAGCTTATTATCTTATAAACCACAGATTTAGTAAAGCTGCATTTTGCCCTATTGAGCTGGCTGAGAATCAAGGTCGGCATTTCTTTCTCACTAAAACCGGTCTCCTAATATTTCTTACGTCATGGGATTCTATTTCCGTTACCAAATCAAGTCTCATGCTATGTGTATTAATGTATAATTTTTGAATTTGCAGTTTTAGGGTTAAAAAATCGGCAGCTGTCCTGGTGCCTTCTGAGGTGTGCCACACAGTTGGACCCATTGCACTAATAACCTGACTAAAGGGCATACCTCAGCATAAGGCTTCTCGTGAGTAATGTATTCTAATTTCTCCTTTTATTCAGGAAATTAGAAAGGCTATTGTACCTCCGCGATCTGACGATGTCCATTTAGCAAAAGATTGCAGAGACCCTGATAAGCAGAGCAAATTTCCAATAAATGTCGAGGAGCGGTTTAAGCTTCCAAGCCACACATAGGGGAGTTGGAGCGGATCACAGGACCTGTGATTTTTCGGAGCTGAGCTAAGTTTCAGTGGCCAGTAATTAATTGGATCACTTGTCGAATAGCCAGACATCTAAGCGTAAGAGTCTTTTGGAACGTCTTGGCTCAATAGGACTTAAAAAGATTAACTTTGTTTGTCTGCGGGTGGGGCCCGTCCTCTAAGCGTCACCTGACAATTTAAAAACCCACTATTTAACATTTTCTTTGTAATAATTACACGTGATTGGTGTGCAGGGTTCTGCTACAAAACAGTGTTCACTTGCTCCTTGCTTTGTAATAATTACACGTGACTGGTATGCAGGGTTCTGCTACAAAACAGTGTTCACTTGCTCCTTGCTTTGTAAGCTAATCACCAGCTTCATTGCCAACACTTTCTAAGGTTGGCCAACACTAATAAACTTTGAAGCGTTTTTTTTTGAGTCGCCGATGTAAGTGGTCTAGTCACCAGCATTGATTTCAGCGAGCAACAGCGAAAATTGTCGTAAAATCCCCAAAACACGAAGGATTTTACTGCTTTATAGCTCTGGTCAAAGCTAGTAACTTCAAAACATCTACCCCATCCAACAACCATCCCAACAACATGCACCCCCATCCAATAACCATCCCAGAAACGCGTTTTGGGCTGTAAAGCGCTAATGTCCCTTTGAGTAAATTCAATCTGAACTTACTATTGCAATGGAAGGTGGATTGATAACCGCTATAAATGGAAGGTGGATTGATAACCGCTATAAATGGAAGGTGGATTGATAACCGCTATAAATGGAAGGTAGATTGATAACCGCTATACACGGAAGGTGGATTGATAACCGCTGTACATGGAATTCTTTTGGATTTCTTGACCATTACTTTTAAAAAAGCAACGAGAATTATGCAAATCACGTGACCAATTTTAGGTCTAAAGAACTAGAGATTCTGCTAATCGTGCCAGTATGCTTACAACAGTTCGAAGCAAAATGTTAGTTAACTGTGTTACATAGTGTCGAGTAACTAATAGTTACCAGCTTTCATGGATGAGAGCCTTGGACTGAAGCTGACAATTCCCGAAGCTTTACAACAACAGCTTGATCTCAACACCTTTGCCAATTAAAATCTTTTCACGGGATTCACTTAATCAATGCGTGAATTACGAGTCATACTGAGAACATATTAAACTAATGGGTTGTCTGTAGGTCTGATTAGATGGTTATTGAGGATTAAGAAATTATCTATTGGTGTTTTGTTCAGTTTGGAAATTGAATATACCGTAACTATTAAGAGGTTTTGTCTTTTAATTTCTCGTCATTTCATCAATTGAATAGACGATATCTTGGCTATTGATTATAACACAAATTATGCACCTATTTGAAATTTCGAACTTTATTCAGCTCAGCGTTTAACAGCTCTAGAGTAACGATGTTTTATTATCACGGAACGTTTTTCTCCCCGTTTATGCCTTATTTCTCAGTTGGCTTTTCTGCTCATTGTGACAATAGTATTCTATAACATTTTTCCAAAGAGTCCTAATTTTGTTCATATATGTATACGTGTATCATTATATACATATGTGTGTGTGTGTGTGTGTGTGTGCGCGCGCGCGCGCGTGTGCGTGTGCGTGTGCGTGACTATGCTTGTCTTTGTCTGTGTGTATGTATTTTGTTACTCATTTCTGTCATAAAATTTTTTTTTCGTTGACATCCATTCTCGCTTTTACCTCTGTGGAATGGAAACGACTGGTACGCACAGATTTAGTGGCGGAAATATGGCGAACATTTAGTGCTGTGTGGAATTGAAACCAAATGGCGTCATTAACAGGGAGCAAGTTCGGATATTTAGACAAGATTTATATTTGTTCCTACAATGAGAACAGAATGGTGTTTAGTACAGTCGGTAACAAAATGGCAGATTAATTATGATGCAAACACGGCAATCAGGTGATGAACGATCCAACAGTTTGAGTGAAATTATGAAGACGTGATCGAAATGTTTGAAGGGTTATTTTCTTCAGTTTCTAGCTAACAACGTGACTCATTAACTTTGCAGAGAATAGTATAATGCTGCAACAACATGACAACAGTGTCAAGGTTAGCGTCATAAGCACAAAACTGAAACACATGGAAAAGAACAGAATGCCAAGCCAACTTTCAGTTGTAGCCAGGGTAGTTCAAAAATGTTAATAATTAATTTATTCCCACTCTTGAAAGTGAAACTAAATTACTTTAATAATGTAAATTTGTGTTTGCTCTAGTCGACAAAATATACAATATTAGGTTCTCATATGCCTGCTTTTTGGTCATGCACTGTCTCTGTAATAATTCAATAATAAAAATATTATTAGTATTTTGAAAGAATTTTGCACTTTTAAACACTCTTTAGGGATGAAAGCTTGGAAACTGTTGTTTAAGTATTTAAAATTGTAAACTAAGGGTTATTGAAGCATTACTATCTGTAAGAGTTATAAAACGTCACACTATCACAAACTGCTTTTATTTAACAGTGAGTAGGTTAAGTCTGTAGCAAACTTTGATGTTCTAGCAAAAGTAACGACAGAGTGTCCGCATAGATAAAACAAATTCACAGTCGAATGACATCAGAGACAATAAAAATAAATATTCAGCTCGTGTAATTTAAAACCAATCTTTACTTCAAGTCGCATACGCCCGTTTGTATTCACATAAAACAATGGAAAGAAAATATTACTTCTGATGGTTTTAGTGTATGCATTCTGTTGAAGACAAGCAATCCTATTGAAGTCTTCTTTTATAAATAAAGTCAATTCTTCTCAAAATAAAACCCAATTCCTTGATATCGATTCAAATTTCCGCTGTCTTTTTTTCTCTCTACAAATCTCATTTCTTGCGGGTTATCGAGACAGCACGATACATAACAATAGAAGGGAAGATAGTATATACTTCGATTATGACTGGTCTATGCCAAGCTAAGGAAAGAAAAAGTAATAGACAAAAAACTGTAAAAACCTTTTGTTGAATCTCGAAATCCATTACAGGTACAAAACTGGTGACAAGTTATAGAGTCAATATATTATTTCCTATCAATTGATTCCATTTGTCAAGAAAGGATTTCAATTATTTTCGTGTTGCGAGCTGGTTAAGTTCTTTCAAAAAGAAAAAACAAAATAAGCACAGAGGGGGTGGCACGTGATCGGAGCCATGTTTTAAAAACACGTTTCCAATATCCTGAGAAGTAGTTAGTGGGGGCGTGCCGACAGCTTGAGTGGAATATTTTTGCCTTCTGAGGTATATTTTGTCGAGTGAGACTCTGAAGCTTCTCGGGGAAAGGTACATACAAGAAAGCAATGTAGTCTTGGTATTTACTCGCACACCTGTGCTGTCTAGGTATTGCCTTGACCCACGACTCCGGCATTATTTGTTAGAGAAATCTCAGTCCCAACAAAATAAAATAAGATATAAATTTGTTAGCAAACAGAATTACATTCACTTCAATGCTTCAGAATTATTTTTCTCAAGTTAGATTTAAAACCAATAATCATTTTCAAACTTTATACCACTGCCAATAATAACGCCACCTAGTGGTTTGATGTAATTATATTGTATGAATTATACATGTTCTAACAAGCTGTACCGTGTATATTAAACACAAATTGAACAACTCGTATAATCAAGAGCCATGTTCGTGTTTCCTGATTGTTTACAGTTTGTATACTAGGGTACAAAAATAAGCTTATTGTTTTTCAGCGAGAGATATATATATCAGTGCAATTAACTGTCATTTTGATCTAGAAACGCTTAATAATTTGAAATAAGAAAACATTGAACAGTTAATGAGCTTCCTTTTTGCAGAGAGGTTGGGAGCCAAAAGCTGCAGTAAACCGTCTAGAGCTGTGAGTTATTCATTGAAACATCATTTCAGAAGCGTGTGTAAGAGCCTTCCCATACACTCCCGGCATCTCCTACGCATGCAGCAGACAACTTTGTTAGTCATTGCTTGTGCTTGGTCCGAACTTACAAAGACCTACTGAGGTGTTGTGGCTTCATACGGTTGGTCGTGTTGACAACTTGGCCGCGATGAGGTCTTGCAATGCCATCCATGCACGTGAAGCCAGCGCCTACTGCACGTGCATAGCAGCTTAAAGTGAATAATTTGGTAATATCTCAAGGAATGAAGAGGCTACATTCTTAGCTAACATGTTTTATTTTGATGTTTAATTCAATTTTAAGTTCAATTGTGTTTATTTTTTGTTATCTATTATCTTTCCAAGTGTTGTTACTTTCGTGGTCAATCAACATTTTCTCACTTACGTCGCGTCAATTAAATGTGGAGGTGTAACAATGCTGCTCGACTCGTATAACGGTTCAAAGTGCCATTGATACATGAGCCGTTCAGCCTTTTCGACAGAACATATGGCTTAATGTTGACTGATTGGAAATAAGCCAGAATTCTTTGAAAAACCTCGTTTCTAAGTCCATCCATTCATCATTTACTGTGTTTTGTAACTGACCCGGCAGCAATTGGTATTCCACATGCATATAAACATGACAGTTCGGTATTCCTTACATGTGGCCAATTGACAAAGTTGCCTAATACTTTGCTTTAGAAAATACATTTAATCAAAACCTTGTAAAGAACGATTTGCTTTTAAAATGTACATGTACTGTCATTTTCTGTCATTCTTATCAAATTTCCAAGATGAATTGGCCGAGCGCTAGAATCGTACTTCCATAGTGAAGACGGTTATCAAGAACAGCGAATCCGTCATTGAAAAACAAAAATGACTGCTCTACACTCGCCACAATTGGCTGAATGAAAAATTGCCTAATACCATACTTTGGAAGAAACATAACATTTTCCAAAAATCGTGATCACAGGACAACTTCAAAGACACCTAGGGTAAATTTAATACCTAGACAAGTTTGTACTGATTCCTACTTGCCTCTGTGTGTTGTCCTTGTTTGTGTGCTGTGGGCGACTTTATTGTGATATTGCATTTAACCTGCTTTACACAAAAACTTAACGAAACGACTAACTATTTAGAGGAAATTTACAAATTTTATTTCATTTGAAAATACGCAACGAGCAGGATCTTTCCATGCTTAAACCGGTGATTTTCTTTACTGGTATCACTGAATTTCCAAATAAAAATACACTCACGTGTTAGCCCAGAGCACATATAATCTGCCGTGACCCGGATTCGAACCGGGGTCGTCTCGGCCACAACGAGGCATACTAACCACTATACTATCACGGCTAGATACACGAGTTGTTCACTGCTGCTATTTTACGTGTATTTAGTTCTTTGGTTTATGCTTCAGTCTTCCGGCTCACATTGGATAATATTTCCAGATTTTTAGCCAGCTCTATGATGCAAAATAATTTTGAATCCAAGGCTGCAAACTTTAACAGAGCTATCATGATTACCGGTGTGTAAAACCCGCATTGGTCTGCACAGCAAATCCGGCAGAAAGTAACTGTCTACTTTTCACCTGTGACAATGATTTTCGCTCCACTTCGACGGAAAATGTTTCACCACCCACAGAGCTCATTGCCATAATCCTAGCTTCAAGTCTCCATTGTTGAACCCCAAGGAGTCGTTTCACACTTCATGAAGAAGTGTTCCGCTCATCGCAGACCGCGCTGACCCAGCAGAAAACGATGGGGAATTTTTTACACCATTTTTTTATTAAATGTGAGCACAAATAGACTCTGCCATCATTACCTGTTTCTCTGAGATGTTGGAACAACAGTTGTAGTTAAATCGCTGAGGCCTTTCGCGGCGACATGTGAAACCCAGATTTTTGTGAGTAAAATCATCATATCAGTTCCATGGAAACCTTGTTCCTCTCGTTCGTATATCATTGTTGATGGTATTAGCACCAGCAAGCCTACCCTTGAATCGGAAACTTCAGAGCGTACCATCACTAGAACATCTTCAGCATCCCACGTAACAAAGTAGTTTTAAGATTAGACCGAGAGCAAGGGGCTTCCAGCTGTTAAATCACAGGCGAATCTGATTTTATATCATGTTCTTTCATTTCTTGTAATGTTTCCAAAATTAATTGCTTTCTTAACTGCAACAAAAATGGCGGCTCTGTAAATAAGTGACAAAAAGGGAAATTGTCTGATGCTTTGGAAAAATGCATATTTTTAAAAATCGTGACCAGAAGCCGCTTCAGTGACGTTTATGGGATCTTTTATCAATAAACCAGAAGACTTACGCTGATCCCAGATGTGACTGTGTATGACGTCTTTGTATGTGCATTGTAAGGGATTTTATTTTATCTTATTTTCACTTACACTTGACGAGACGAAAAACTATTTAGCTGAAATTTACTAATTCATTTTAAATTGAAAGCACGCAGAAACTGGTACTACACATTTCGTAGACTGGATATTTTCATGCTTAAATCTTTTTACAGCATTCACTGACATCACTGAAGTTCCAAATAAAAATACACTCACGTGTTAGCCCAGAGCACATTATACTCTGCCGTGACCCGGATTTGAACCGGAGGCGTCTCGGCCACGAGGCATACTAACCATTATAGTAGTTATTCTTTTTGTTCACGCGACATTGTTGCCGCTCACATTTGGTAATATTTCCATATTTGTTAGCTGGCTTGATGATACAAAATAAATTTTAATCCTTGGCTAGTCAGTGTTTAGGCTATGCAAACTTCAACAGTACCACCCTGATTTCCAGTGTAAAACCCGCAGTGCCAGCACAAATGCAAATCCGATTGTCTATTTTTTATTTGTAACAATTATTTTATCTCGACTTCGACAGAAAATATTTCACCATCCACAGAGCTCATTGTCATAGTCCTTGCTCCAAGCCGCCATTGTTGAATCCTGTATGGCCGTGTCGTTTCAGACTTCGTGAAGAAGTGTTCGGCACATCACAGAACGCCCTTAACCAGCAGAAATCGATGGAGAATTTTGCGACACCAGTTCTATTTTTAATAATTTTACATTGATACAGGCTTGAGACATCTCCTCTTCCTTCGTTGCGTGTCTCTTTGACTTGCAGTGTACAGCCACTGCAGGGTTAAATCCCGATCTTGACATACCTATGCACCTTTCCAGATCGTTTTTGTGAACAGAATCGTAATTTCATCTTCATGAAATCCTTACACCTCTCATTCCAGTGTTGATAGTTATAATACAAGCAAAAAGTCTAGGATCAGAAAATTTTGAGCGTACCACCTCCGAAACCTACAAAGCACCAGATCCGTCATTCTGCCGCATCCAGGCACTCGCACAATGCAGTTCAGGCGGCAGCTGGCTGGTTTCGCCATTAGCGTCATGATAGGCCTTACTCGGGTACGACCAGTTATATATTCTGTATCCCACCTACAAAGGTCACTTTTGGAGACGGAGATTTTTCATCTTTAATTTGCTTGATGAGATAAGTTTCAACCTCGTTTAAAAAGCAAACAAACGAAACACTAAATTGCTGACGTTGGAGGGTGGGAGGCCGGGTACCTTTATGAAATGAGTGGTAACCTGGGGCATTTTGGAATGATCAGTGGTGGCCAAACGCAGAATTGAAATGAGCTTCGATCGGAACCGGGTTTTTTGCAGAGGACCACGTGTCCATTGTGCCCCCACACCCCTTATAGCTAATACGCCAATCAACATGCGTTTTTTTATCTTGGACTGCAAGCTTTTCTTGTACCAACAAATTTTGTCCTCATCAACTGTAGTTAATACGCTCATTGAGAAAAGGCGCGTGAAAGAAATAGTGTAAGCAACGACGCTGTACTGACAAGAAATGCGCATGCGCTGTACTGACACGAAATGCGCTCTACTGACAAGAAAAGATCGCAGTAAATTGGTGAGACTTGCAAATCACACTAATTTTATTCTACTTTATGGACCAAGCTTTATGCATCACAAATTTTGCTCACCGACTTCACACCTGGTTTATGTACCGTTTGTCAACGACATTGGCATTCAGATGTCGCGGCTACAGCACAAAGAATATGTTAATATCACACGAACGCCGCGTGTGAAGTGGAACAAACATATTATATCTACCTAGTGCTCTAAATGGACTTGTTTTTGTTCAGATCAAGATTCGCCATCCCTGGGGTACGAATGAAACAAATGTCTCATTCATTTACAAATTGTTTTTAATCGAGTCATTTTCCTGTTTTGCAAGCATTTGTATTTATTCGAAATGCTGAAACAATTCACAGTCCCAAAGCGATCTATTTAGATGAAACCTTACAAACGGGAATACGCAATCAGTGAAAACGCCTTTATGTAGATTGTTTTTTAATCAATAGTATGATACAGTTTGTGTTGTACAAGTCATGCGAATGTATTTAGATAACAAGGCACGCCATATTCATTGTTTGATTGACAGATGCGCACAGTCGTTTGAGGTGAGCCACTGACTCAGCGTAATTTGTTCCGATTGAAATGCACATCTAAAATTTTAAGGCGAGACGTGATTTCAAAGATATAAAGCCTCCTTCGAACTAATCTTTGTCATTTTGTAAGCATTGAACTGTCTGCAAAGGGGCTGCGCAAAACAAGCAATGTTTTAGTGAGATGAAAACAGGATTTCAAACACTCAAACACAGGAACGTCAAATATGACACGCAATAAGCCTAACCCGTTCCGAACGCCAATCTAACTGAACGGCATTACTGATTTGGTACTGTGGTCCGAGTTATAAATGGCCGGTCCACTATCACAAAACTCACAAAATACGACCTATATGAAACTTGTCTCAATAACTTCCATTCGAGGTGTATTCAGGGCATATAAAATGAACCGTTCATCCATGCAAGATTCTAAGCTCTTCAAGTGGGCTTCTCACTCACGCCGTATGTGACCACCATCGTCTTAATGAATATCCAACTGTTAAATTTTCTTACACACCCAAAAATCATCGTACTTTTTATCCCAGTGAGTAAAAGACGAGTTCAATTTTATAACGGTATCTTGTCCAAGTCAACAGTTCAAGGCTTGGACCAAACGCGGCGTTATATCATCGCTAGTACGAACCAAACTTACGTGTGACACCATTCAAGGTAGGGGCTACCAAATCTGCTAAAGAAAAAAGTTTACTGTGTAACAGCAGTAAAAAATACTATGATTAACTCTCTCATAGGAAAACTGACTGTGCTGTCTTCACTATAGTAGTATAGTCGTAAGTATTTAGTAACTAGAGACTGGTAATATAGTACCTCGTTCAGCCAATTGACTAGAGACTAGTAATGCAGGAAACCGTCCAGCCAAATATTTATCTATTACAGACTTGTAATGTAGAACCTCGTCAAATATTTATTGACTAGAGACTAGTAATGTATGATCTCGTCCAGTCAGATATTTATTACGTAGAGACTAGTAATGCAAGACCTGGTCCAGCCAAATACTTATTGACTAGAGACTAGTAATGCAAGACCTCGTCCAGCCAAATACAATTGACTAGAGACTAGTAATGCAAGACCTCGTCCAGCCAAATACAATTGACTAGAGACTAGTAATGCAAGACCTCGTCCAGCCAAATACAATTGACTAGAGACTAGTAATGCAAGACCTCGTCCAGCCAAATATCTACAAAACTATACCTTTTAACACAATATGTTTTCTGAAGATAGAAAGCTTGTAGAATTTTAGTTTTGACTTTATACCAAACTGCAATTAATTGGCTTACATGGCATTTCTAGTAAAATTTAACAGGCATGTTGTCTCAAACTTTCACATTAACCCAATCCGTCATTTCTGAGACATTACCTGTCTAATATCCCAAATTTGGAAAATTTTCGAAGGTCCTACAGTTAATAACTTTCAACACCAAACTCAACTACTATTTCTTTTTGCAAGGTTACTGTTGGCCAGAGGCCACTGCGAACAACCCCCTTAACACTTAAGACCATGGACCTATATTTGAAAAAATTATAACATTCCCTCATTAGTAAGCAGAGCTACAGAAGGTTCTCAAAGTGAACAAAGCCAGATCATTATCAGAAAATTTTGGGACCCGGCGAATATAGGAGTGATCACAGTATCTGATTCAATGTAAGTTCAGCCAGTCATTATAAAAAAGTGCTATCTTTGATCAAAAACCTATCAAGTTATTAAGTTGGCGATTTTCAGTATATGTTTCAGATTACAATATAGGAGGCATTTTTGTAGACATCCCTGCCAAGTACCTCACAACAATTATTTTTTTTTCTAGACTGACGATTCCTGACCAATAAGCATTTCATGCACAAAACAATGGCACCAAAAAGTTAGTCAAGACTAAAAATCAAGCTTTGTTTAATTTAACCTCGCAACTGGCACCCAATTTCAAATACAAACATCAATATCAAATACAAACATCAATATCAAATACAAACATCAATATCAAATACAAACATCAATATCAAATACAAACATCAATTCTAATACTTTTCCTGGGCATAAAACACTAGTCCCAAATAATTGTCCCCTTAGACAAGGCTGCCTCTAGATGTTGAGATGTCAACAATATTCCTGAGAACTCAGCTACAACTGACTCCATCATTCACTCCTTCAGTCTTCAAACTGCCACCAGGTGTCGCAGTGGTGTTATTAGTACCAGTATTGATGATGTCACACTGACCCAACATAACAAGTGACATAAGCCTGTGTCCCCTGAGTGCATCACTTGTAAGTCATACTGAACTTCACACAAATAAAACAACACAAATATGATGTTAAAAGTGTAATTTGACTAATGTGAAGATACCATAAAACATGAATTACACATCTACAATTTAAACATGTTGCTAAGATCATTATAATAAATATCTAATAATAACATGCTGATTGTGGTAATCCTTTAATACATAAAATTACGTTAACATTACCTTTTACAAATGTCGCTCATCAAAAATAAACAGCTAGCATCAGGTCACCTGTCAACCAACTACGATGTTTTAAACACTCCCATCACATAGCAACTTATTCACTTGGACGATCTACAACTTTCTTTGTGCAAAAACAGGAATGTCAATTCCGCAATGAAACCATGGTCTTATGAAGTACAGCTTCCTCGCTAAATGCATAGCATTGTGTCCAGCCATTCGGCATTTTATACAAAATACAGGTCTGAATACATAACATAGCACTGCACCTAAAACATTGTACTGTTTCCAAACCAACAACAACACTGTCTCTAAACATACAACAGTGTTCAAACATGCAGTGCATTATCCAAAATACTCCATCGTATCCAAACATGGATGCAGCGTTTTATCCAAAATGCAGCATTACCTCCAAAAAACACTTTACCAAACATACAACAGTGAATCCAAAATATATGTAAGAACAGCTTTCTGCTTTCACTGTGAGATTTTTCAGTATGTTATAAGGCCATCAAGTGGACTACAGAGGTTTTAGGAAAGAGACATTCAACATATATTTGCAAGTCAACAGTTTGTAGCCGTCAAAATTGTAAGTAATAACATAACTACAACAAGATGAACAGTACAATAGAATGTGAAAGAGTGAGTCATGAGAACTGATGAGGAAAACGAGATTTAAAATATGATACAGTCCAGCTCGACGGTACCAGTAAAAAGAAGCCTAATACTAAAACAGCTTCTCACAAAAGTGAGAAAAATGATATGATGATACCAACGAACACGTTGAGAGAAGAACAAAAGCTGACACCCGTACAGCATTGTGGATTTAACACAGCTGAAGAGTAGATACAGCAATATAAATGAACATTTAACTTATCTGCACTAGAGCTAGGTTGTTGTGGGTGGAGTTGGGGTCATTCGCTTTCTTTTAGCCTTGGTAATACCTTGGTAACTTAGCTGAGCTTGTACATTGGGTAAAGATGACCCTTGAACCTGTTGATATGGTAATTGACTTATCACAGGTTGCTGTTGAATCTGCTGTTGCTGTTGCAGTTGTTGTTGCTGTAACTGCTGTTGATGTTGCAACTGCTGGATTTGCTGTTGTTGAATTTGCTGAATCTGTTGTTGCTGTTGCTGAAGAGTCTGCTGCTGCAGGGGCAGCTGGAGTTGCTGTGGTGCATGTTGGTGTTGTTGTTGCTGTAACTGCAAGTGTTTCTGTTGCTGTTGCAACTGTTGTTGCTGTAACTGTTGTTGTTGCAGTTGTCGTTGCTGCAACTGCTGTTGCTGCAACTGTTGTTGGTGCTGTATCTGTTGCTGCTGCTGAAGCTGCTTCTGTTTCAGAGCAAGTTGCAGCTGTTGCTGTTGTTGTTGGATAGCCTGCTTCTGCTGTGGAGTTAACTGCATGATTTGTTGTGCTGTCAAACTGTGTCGACTAGTGGCTCCACTATTGCTGCCTTGAGAAATGTTGGACGTAGATACAATACCTGCAAGATTGAGACACTGATGACACATAACCTGTATATTTTATCACAACAAAATCACAGGTCAAAGATGACAATAGTTGCCTGCTTTCTGTGCTGACTGTACATCGTTTTTGTGAAATTTTAAAAATCACTAAAAGGTGACAGCTCATGTACAACACATGGCTGGATCAGGTTTATCTGATGCTAACACCTATCAAAGAAAATACAACAGAACAATTTACTGTAGTATAGTACTCAAAATTATTTTTTTTCACATGTGTAAAAACCTGTTCATTTCTTGGAATCCTGACACATTACAGTTGTTTGACATACGCCATCTTATTTCAACATCACTTACTGGTAGCGCTAGACAAAGAACTTGGAGACAAGCGTGACAATTGACCTTGACTCACAGGTCTGGCTGGGTTGAACAGGTGAATGTTAGGTTGACCAGGAGCGATCTGTAGGAAGGAATACACAGGTATTGGGTAGAGTTCACAGACACGTGACTATGGTAAATATTCTTCAATATGGGACAAAAATAACTGGTAACATTGACATATTTCTATTTTTCAGAGGCTTCCCACAGTCCACATTGTTGCAAAATTTTACCAAATATTGTTTGATAACAGCTACGCCATACAAACCATGGTATACGCAAAGTAAGGTGTCCCAAAACTTTCTTTCGATGAGAAATTTGACAAAAACGATGCAAGATTTCAGCTGTTCGCTATGTTGTGTCCAAACAGAAGTTCTTTTTGTAATCACATTTTGGACACATCATCAAGAAAATACAGTCGTGCACAAATTTGCACAGAAATCAATACATTCACATTTTCAAAGGGTGATTACCATTTTCGCCCTAATAAGTGCCCTTGCTCATATAAGCCCCCCATACGAATTTTCAGATTTGCGAAAATAAGCACCCAGTCCATGAATGCCGTGCACATGCGAAAAATGCCTTACCTACAGTTCTAAAATTCTACAGTAATGTCTTCAATTTATCAATAAGACCTGACAGTCCTGAAAAAAATCATAATGCGCAGAATTTGTAGACCCCGAGCCTTGCCGCTATGTCGGTATTTCGCCGTGACTATACACTTAAACTTCCGCCATGCTTAAAAAAGAATGCAAGTTTTGCTGATCTTGCGAGGGATGTGTCCAATTATTGTCTGGCCTTTCAGAACAGATGCAGCGTACTTGTCAAAAGGATTGTATTGTATCTTTCCTGTACAGATCTCCCTCAACAGGAATCCAAATTTCTTTCTACACGTGAAAACCACAAATCTAGACTAGTAAAAACTTGACCTCAGTTCAGTTAAAAGCAGGTGGCAAGGAAGCGCGCTACATTCAAGCACCCGTCATCGAAGATTAGTCTTCAGGAACTATCTATTCATCAAACGGGTAGCTTAGCATCGACAAGAAATATATACTGGCCCTTATTTCCGAAAGTTTCTAATACCGTAAAAACATTTGCTTTATTTTTAACGGAATCACTAAATTAGTCGTAATCTTGGTGTTTTTAAAGTCAAAATGACTCACTGACAACGAACACCTCCGCACCCTTACAACCCCCGAATCTCCCGAAAAATAACTGTAAGACTGTCACGTATCCAGTTACCTGGCGACTCAATGACATCAGCCTTACCGGCCAAGACAATAATCGAACTTTTTTCAGCAGATGAGATCAACAAGTGCTAAATAAAACACGTTCTGCTTTACTTCTTGTGTTAATTTCCTTAGTTACAATGCACACATAGATCGTTACATCGCATTTATTCTGGAAAATGAACTCTGATGACACGTACACGCTTGCTCACTCACACAATACGCAGACAACTTCAAAACAAACAACATGTGTGTTCGTCCAGAGATTTTTCTCGTGTTGCGGAGTACGATCTAGCGCAGATTTGGACTTAATAAAATTGCAGTTAATCCTGACTCCACAGGAACTTAAAATGCAATTGTTGGTGTATTAGGCCAAATATCTACAAAACTACACACTTTGTAAAAGTGGACATTTTATGCAAGTAGAAAACCTAGAACTTTTAAAAACAACTCCAAACAGCACTGTGTAGAACAATGCACAAAGCATACTATTGGAAAGAAGCAAATCAATCCAGTCAGCCATGTTTGAGACATAATATTCCGAAGTTTGCCAAACTTGGGTCATTTTTTTGGGGGGGGGAGGTGGTGAATAATGTTAAATCTCAATCCATGTCCAATGTAAACTGCAAGTAATGCTGGCCAGGAACAACTCTATAGTGCCATAGTTTATTAGAGTTGATGCAATATCAGAAAGAAGACATTAATTCAAATTATCTTCAAACCAAGGAAACGGTAACAAATCATTAAACACTAGTGACGAAATTTAGATTCACTGAGAGCTGAAAATTTCAAAACAAAGCACTAAGCAAGTGCTGACAATTTAAAAAAAGTTCTAAAAATATATCAACTCTGCCATTAATTATCTGGTTGCTTAGAAAGTATTGCTCACACGGCTTATTACTTTAATGTCTGAACTCACCAGAAGAGGTCCTCGGATACCCTGCATGTTTCCCTTGATGTTGGTTACAAACTGCGACTGACTGCCTCCTAGGGGGACGGAGAACACCCCCTGGGGATTTGTAATGACGGGGGTCGTTGTAGTGACACCTGAAATACACCGCAGAAATTCCAACACATTTATTCATAAGGACACGCAATGACAAACAATACTAAAGAACTTGAGATGATTAATTCGAGATAGAAATGGAGCATTGTAAGTGGTCTTTGCAGCATCAGAATCAACACATTAACGACTTTTCAGATCTGAGTGTGCATCTCATGCAACCTTGAAGTGAAGTTAGAAGCGAGTCAGAACTATAAGTTCACTTCTGGTAAAAATTCTTCAGAGAGAGAGGGAGGGAGGGAGGGAGAGAGAGATTGCTTATTTTTACTTGGAGCTAAGCTCATCTGTACACGTTCAGGCCCCCTCCACGGAAAAGGTCCAGCCCCAGCCTATCTGTTAAAGATAGATACATATAAACAACAACAAAATTGTTGCAGCTACTGGTACTACCAACTACAATGATAACTAAGTTAGTAAAAATTTTGAATTTGCTTCTGATTCAAAGCGCTTCACGTAATCATCGGGTTGCACCAGGCCAACTTCACCCAAGTGGTATTTGTGTACATGACAGGATTGTGCAGACGATTAAAGGAGGCTTTATGACTGTTACTCATCAGTATTGAACACACGTGGTGGTTACACTGTAGGGTAACAAGGGAGTCTAGATTAGTAAATTTCTATACCTAGACAAGCTATGTAGCAGTGTGAGAGCTCCCAAAAAGTCACAGTGCAGTGTCAGTGAATGCCTTAAAATCGACTAAGAAAGAAAACAGCAGAAAATAGGTTTGTTATCTGATATTGCTTGCTAGCATAGTATGGTAAAGGGCAGTCGTTTTCAAATTTGGAATTGAAAATGTTCATCAAATACAGGTATGTTTTTCATCCAGTGCCCAATTTGATTGTGAATTGGTGGATTAACATGCATGCGTGTACACGTGTGTGCGTTTCCGTCCTTTTAAATTCAGTAGAAGCTGACGGTAAGTTCACTATAGGTAGCCCTCCGTCGTTGCTCAAAAACCAGAATTTAACTATAACCGTGTTTGCTTGCTCTGAGAAAACACCAACGAGCACGTTCACACTTTTGGGGTAAAGTAGGTCTAGAACCAATAAAAACTTTTGTCAATGGAGATATAGACTTCTCTTGTCAATGGAGATATAGACTTCTCTTGTCAATGGAGATATAGACTTCTCTTGTCAATGGAGATATAGACTTCTCTTGTCAATGGAGATATAGACTTCTATTGTCAATGGAGAAATAGACTTCTCTTGTCAATGGAGATATAGACTTCTCTTGTCAATGGAGATATAGACTTCTCTTGTCAATGGGGATATAGACTTCTCTTGTCAATGGAGATATAGATTTCTCTTGTCATTGGTGTCAACAGTGCACAACCTAACAGACTTCATACAAGCAACTAACTTGATGGAAAAGATTTCCAAGGTTAGATGCCTTAATTCCGAAGGTTCGCTACTCCGAAGGTTCGCCACCTTCGAAAGTTCACTATTTCGAATGTCCACAATTCCAACGCCAGAAGTCCGACAGTTATTTTTTTCTTAAACATAAGCACATTATATCCAGGCTCTAATTCACACCCTTGCACATATTCACTAGTAAGACCGAGCTCAGAGGAGTAGGAGACACCTTTGTGCAATGTTTGATTGTCAGCCAATGATGCCACGATTCAAACTCGCGTCTTGCAAACAGGAGTCCCCACCTCAAACCACTGAGCCACTCAGTTCATTATTAAAAACCGGACGTATGCCGCAGAAATGAAGAAGTTCATGATAAACCAACGTTTCATCTATTCGTTAGACATCATCAGGATATTTACACAGGACAACAAGTGCCAACATACATCTCAGGTGACATCAATGAAGTGAAGTGAGAGATACAGAGTAGTCAGTAGCTGGTCATCACCATAGTAGCAGAGTCACTGAGCTCTGCATGTTTTTCACTTCATTATACTCTGATTTTCTGCTAATGAATCGTAACAAACATGGATAAATTATTGAATTTGTGTCCATTTGCCAATCATTTAAAGGCTGTGCAAAAGTTCACTTTGTCTAGTTCTTAATACATTGATTTCATTTGGCAATCATTTAAAGGGTGTGCAAAAGTTCACTTTGTCTAGTTCTTAATACATTGATTTCATTTGGCAATCATTTAAAGGGTGTGCAAAAGTTCACTTTGTCTAGTTCTTAATACATTGATTTCATTTGGCAATCATTTAAAGGCTGTGCAAAAGTTCACTTTGTCTAGTTCTTAATACATTGATTTTATTGTTTACAAATGAGCTCGGTTTCAATCACTGTCAATCATGACTTCTTGAATCCAACTAACGACTCATTATCAAGCAGGGACAACATCTGGGGCACAGGTCAGGGCAGCCGCGACCAATGGTTTTAAATTTAAGAAGACTGAATTGGGCTCAGTGACTTGGTGAAGACTGGCAGGGACTGGGTAGCAGGGGCTGGGTAGCCTGCTTAACTACATTTAACTTGGACCCATCGTGTGCACATGCCTGTCATGAGTGAGGTTCAGGTGCAGCGGCCATAAACTTTTCAGTTGAGCTGTGAAATGATGCGACCTTGACATGGATTTGATGAATATGTCGTGGTTGATAATTCATCAATATTCCCACTCCATATTTTTTAAAATGCATTAACGTTCTAATTTTTTTCCGTGTTCGTAAGACATGCAGGCAATATCGCATGCGCATGAAGTCCAAAACAAAGTACTTTAATACCCGGACGTAGTTTGGTAAAGGTACACCGTTCAGTGTATGCATCATTCATTTTTGCATATAAAGGTGTAGTGGGCTGATCCCATTTCAACTTAATTAACAAGCAAAAATATAACAACTAGATAACAATGAATTTCTTCAAATTATTCTCCAACTAAACATTTCTGTCTGAGTAGGTGTAATCACTCATTTAAGCATGCCTGATTTGAAAATTTGGCAGAAAGTAACGCGAGAATATTTTGGACCACATTACATCAGACTTGAGTCCCGTTCTTTGCCAGCAACCATCACAGCATCCTCATCTCAGGTATTGCTAATTCCACTTCATCTCCAAAACGGAGAGCTGGGAGTCATCGTTGTGTATACAAATTTCCCTTTCCCTGATTAAGTTGTGTCAACTGAGGGCCTTAATGGAAACTCCACAGTGTTGACGTTTGCAAAATATCAAAGGTCCACCGTTCAAGAAATTCGAACCACCCCCTGCACAATGTTGGCTACGAGGCTGATGTTACATTGCAATAGTTGATATAGATGTCAATTTCATGATCAGATGTTCAAAACATATACATATTTACACATTTACAATTGTCAGAATTTCTTGTGTGAAATCACAAACTTTTATCATAAATAGGGATAGCCCTTTCAGAAGGTTGCTAGAGTTTGTTTCGAATATTAGATATCTGATGTTTTTGATGTCGGTATAGTGTCTGGATAGTAAACTTTCCGGGACTCAATGAATACCTGTGCAATCCTAGGGCAATATTTGAATATGCAAATCAAGGCCACATTTATACAAAATTCTATTTTTGCTTATAAATTCCTTACCAAGCACCCACTGTATCATGATCACCTATCCCTAAGCTACAGAATTAGCAAATCAAAAATAAATTATCCAGCAAATCCAACATTCTTTGGCTTGTGGAATATTATATCTGTGTCTATTCAACTGTCAATTGATTATGAAGAACAACCGACACAACTGTTGTCCACGTGTAAAGAACATAATTTGTTAAGGTGTATTGAAGGGGAAATTATAATTGCACAGTTCAAAGAGCAAAATGAACAGTGTCAGCAGGTGATGGTCAAAATGAACAGTGTCAGCAGGTGATGGTCAAAATGAACAGTGTCAGCAGGTGATGGTCAAAATGAACAGTGTCAGCAGGCGATGGTCAAAATGAACAGTGTCAGCAGATGATGGTCAAAATGAACAGTGTCAACAGGTGATGGTCAAAATGAACAGTGTCAGCAGGTGATGGCCAAAAACGAGGCTTTATTCATGCTTGTTGCCGAGCAGTCATCACTATACAAACAGTCACCACTGTACAAACAGTCACCACTGCAGAAACAGTCACCACTGCACAAACAGTCACCACTGTACAAACAGTCACCACTGCACAAACAGTCAACACTGCACAAACAGTCACCACTGTACAAACAGTCACCAATTCATTAGTCATTCGTTGCAGTATTTCACACCCGCCGTGTCTCACTGTGTGTGTCGTCAGCTTATACTCTGTGGTGGCATTACTGCGTCATTTTACCTTCACTTGAGAATGAAACAAGTATGTTTCGAAATATCGTGTGTCTTTTAATTATGTCGCCAGGTCAGTTACTGTATCTATGTTCAGTAGAGAGTAGAGTTTTGTTCAGAAAGTATGAATGCAACGGAATAAAGACCGTGAACAACGAAAAGTGTCGTGCATTCAACAAATTCTGTATAACAGAAAACTTGCTCCCGAAGTACAGTCAAACAGTCACCACTGTACAAACAGTCACCACTGCACAAACAGTCACCACTGCACAAACAGTCAACACTGCACAAACAGTCACCACTGCACAAACAGTCACCACTGCACAAACAGTCACCACTGCACAAACAGTCATCACTGCACAAACAGTCACCACTGCACAAACAGTCATCACTGCACAAACAGTCATCACTGCACAAACAGTCATCACTGCACAAACAGTCATCACTATACAAACAGTAATTACAGGCAGTCTATTACATGTTGTAACACATGTGCAAAGGTATCTCAGGTGGACCATTTCACTGATCACCTGGAAACATTTTTGTGCTTTATTAATTTGATAAAACCAAGCTGAAGAGGTAGAAACCAGACTCAAGGCCTTGTGGCACTTGAAGCCACTGCCTTGAGGAAGCTGATACTTATGGTACTAGGTCACCCTGACTGTCACTTGTTTTAGACGCACATTTATTGGAATATATTTGCAACAAGGCAAAAACTCATATAGAATGGATGTTATGTTTATAGGCTCCCACTTTCCAAATGTATGCTCATTCTTACTTCTGGATATCATATGTAAAGACTGATGTGCCATTTGCTAAAAACATGCCTAGAAATTCCAGGCAGCAGTAAAATAACATACAAAACACACACTAATTGGCACTCACACCTGAAATGCTGAGATCAGCAACCAACATGTTCATAACATTGGACAATCATCGGGTGAGATCACCAACCAACATGTTCATAACACTGGACAATCATCGGGTGAGATCACCAACCAACAAGTTCATAACATTGGACAATCATCGGGTGAGATCACCAACCAACATGTTCATAACATTGGACAATCACCGGGTGAGATCACCAACCAACATGTTCATAACATTGGACAATCACCGGGTGAGATCACCAACCAACATGTTCATAACATTGGACAATCATCATGTTATCTAACTAATAATTACTTACTAGAAGAGCCACTAGGGCTGCTGGATACTGTACCCATGGACGACGGTGTCTGCATTTGTGTTACCATGGTGACTAACGTTGTGGTGGGAATGGCCTGCAACTGCTGTGAAGTGCCACCTTCAGGCTGGAGTTGAGGTAAGGAACTAACAAAGATGCCCTGGGGTGCACCAATGGGTGATGTGCTGTTGGTGATCATACTGAGTGACACGGGTACAGCAATACTTCCACCAGTCATTACCTGCAGGTGTAGACACCAGACACTCTATTACTGTTCATTTACAAAAAAGTGTTTTTAACAAGCATGCAGATAAATATTAATTTTGCTGCGATCTAAATAATCCAGCTACATACGGGTTCTGGAATTCACAATAAAACCATTACTACCCCTTTGAGCCGAGAAAATAAATGCAGCAACTTAATCACAGTTAAGCCTCTGTCTAAGGCAAGTGGGTGTCTACATTCCACTCTGACATCATCAGGTGTTGCTTGCGCCCACTGATAGGAACATATAAAACAATCGCCACTACCCTGATAGTCAACACTATCCTGATTGTCAATACTACTGCGATGACCGCCACTACCCTGATGGCAGCTACTGTCCACTAACACCGGTGATTGGACTTGGTGGTCACTACCCTGATAGTCAACACTATCCTGATGGTGGTCATTACCCTGATGGGGCCACTACCTGACGGTGGCCCTATCAAACTGGAGGATGCGTTCACACGGACTCATCAAATACCTGCAAATTCTGGAAGCCTGGCAACTGCTGCAAGACCTGTATACTGGCCAGGTTCACATTGGTTGGCACGTTCACATGATGTGCTTGTAATGTTTGCTGTGGCAGCTGCAACTGTGTTTGAGGACTAGCTCCCTCTGATGAAAAGTTTCCTAAGTAACATGTTACAGAAACACGATTTAGCCATGATACAAAAGATTTCAAGTTATCAACACTCTGTATAACATGCAGGAGTGTAGTTAAGGGGGACACAGGTGGGACACCATTCCCTGTTAAGGGGGACACAGGTGGGACAACATTACACAGGTGGGACACCATTCCCTAACATTTTTAGTGGCAACAGTCCAGTCAGTAAAATTTCATTTTCTACAAAAATTGTCCACAAAGTACCTTTATTCATACTCGAGGCCATCGGCCGACAGTTCTTACACATCAAACACAACTGTTACAAGACGTAGTAGTTTCAACCGTCAAGTAGTTTTTGTCTTAAAACAGAAGCATGACACACAAATTTGATTAGATTTTTAAGCATATTGGGATCAGAAATTTTCATTAATCTTAGATATCCAAAATTAGTTGGATTGGTCCAATATATTCTAGGTAACATTCTAACTCTCAGATCATCACAAAATGTGCAAAAACAAATAAAGTGATATGTATCGTCAATAAAATTATAACCAAGGTTCTGTTTACATGAAGGACATGTTCGCAGATCTTTATCGATTGGTAAGTGTCGACCTACCTCCACCATCAGTCTATGGTTTGAACAACGGAATCTTGAAAATTGTGTTCTTAATTATCTTTCTAGCTGAGGAAATCCTCTGCTGTATTACACTAGTGCATGTTCACTCCTTCATGTCTATTGTGTTGTGCATGTTCACTCCTTCATGTCTATTGTGTTGTGCATGTTCACTCCTTCATGTCTATTGTGTTGTGCATGTTCACTCCTTCATGTCTATTGTGTTGTGCATGTTCACTCCTTCATGTCTATTGTGTTGTGCATGTTCACTCCTTCATGTCTATTGTGTTGTGCATGTTCACTCCTTCATGTCTATTGTGTTGTGCATGTTCACTCCTTCATGTCTATTGTGTTGTGCATGTTCACTCCTTCATGTCTATTGTGTTGTGCATGTTCACTCCTTCATGTCTATTGTGTTGTGCATGTTCACTCCTTCATGTCTATTGTGTTGTGCATGTTCACTCCTTCATGTCTATTGTGTTGTGCATGTTCACTCCTTCATGTCTATTGTGTTGTGCATGTTCACTCCTTCATGTCTATTGTGTTGTGCATGTTCACTCCTTCATGTCTATTGTGTTGTGCATGTTCACTCCTTCATGTCTATTGTGTTGTGCATGTTCACTCCTTCATGTCTATTGTGTTGTGCATGTTCACTCCTTCATGTCTATTGTGTTGTGCATGTTCACTCCTTCATGTCTATTGTGTTGTGCATGTTCACTCTTTCATGTCTATTGTGTTGTGCATGTTCACTCTTTCATGTCTATTGTGTTGTGCATGTTCACTCCTTCATGTCTATTGTGTTGTGCATGTTCACTCTTTCACATCTATTGTGTTGTGCAACAAAGCAACTATTTTCCTGGGACAACACCACATCAACTACGAACATCAAATTTATATTAAATGAATAATTCAGTCTTCACTGACCATACCTGCTGTATTCACTGATTGTACTGGAGCTCCACCTGGTGTAGTCTGGACTTGGGTAGTGGTTCCACCTACAGATGCATGACCTTGAATTTGACCTGAGACAACAGAATAGCAAAGAAAAGAAACTGAAATTTAAGCCACTATAAGCCAAGCTCTGGTGACAAAGCAACTTCCTTCACGGATGTCTTTACTCAAAGAAGCATTGCTGAATTCTTATCAATTGTTGATAACAATTATACAATTTTTAAGAAGATGGGGATCTGCCATTGGCAGCCTATGTCTTGGCTGGCCACTCAATCAATCAGTTGTTTCATATGGTTTAAAAACAAACCACTTTCTCTCTCACTTGTCATTTCTTTACTGTTGCACCATACCCGGCATACACTGCCTATAATGGTTGCACCATACCAGGCATACACTGCCTATAATGGTTGCACCATACCAGGCATACACTGCCTATAATGGTTGCACTTGAGACTGACTTTGCCGCCTCCACTGGATGAATGGAATAAGACATCTGATTTGCTCTCCATTATGACTTCTGATTTACAGACCAATCAGATGTTTTAGCCGGTTGACAGGGCAGAACCAGCGAAGTCCATCAAATGCATCCATTTTCACCATTCAAGAAACAAAGGTGTCTGTTTTAGCTTTGAATGTTACATGATATTACCTCGTCATTTTACTGGCCACAAACAATTACTCTACCTTGTAAGTAAGGAGTCAATGGCCCCCCTGGTAGTAACACGCTGGGTAACTGTCCAGAGCCACTGTCGTTGAGGGAGTTCCTACGAGATGACGAGGGGGTGGGAGTCTGAGGCTGAGGTGGTGGAGTGGGAGTCGAGGACTGTGACCCACCCTGGGGAAGCATAGCCTGGTTGAACAGTGGCAGTTGGGCTGTAACAGGCACAGATCACATGAAACAAGAGAATGGTAAGGAGTATGTCCGATGATGGAATAAATAAAACCTAATCCTCACTGGCACTACTTTGGCAAGTCAAAAATGGCCAAAGTACGATAAAGTAAGAAAAAAGACAATCCATTAAGTATGACCTCCATTACGACCACTGCAAACATAGAAAAAAGAAGCGTTACTCGCCTTACCTCACAACCCTTGCCTTATTTCATGACCATCTCAAATATGAATCAAAACATTCAACAATCCACACTGAGTGAAACGAGATGGGCCCATGTAATAATAATGTTAGCTAAACAATCCTCAATATAATTTTAATACAAAACAACACTATTGTCCAGTTATCTCCTCAACATACGTTGGGCTCCAGTGGGGGTCGATGCCGGGCTGGGTGAGTTCGCAGGTTGAATCGCAGAATGCACCACTCTTGCTTTCTGCTGCTGAGCTTGTTTCAATGCCAGCACTTGTGTGTGTGTTAACTGTTGTTGCTGCTGAGTTTGCTGAGCCCCATTAGACAGATGTGATTGAATACTGGAACCCAAGCTGCCTGTTGTGTTCAATGTCAACGAGAGTTTCATCTGCTGATGCTGGCTCTGAGATGAGTCACTCTGAAATGATATAATGGTTGGTGTGGACAATTGAGTCACAAACAAAATGAGTCCTTTAATAACATGAAGATATAAAGTACAGTGGGTTTTTGACAACATAATTTGTACATTAACCACAAACCAATGTGAATGACTTGTACATTAACCACAAACCAATGTGAATGAAACTCCATTAATCACAAACCAATGTGAATGAAACTCCATTAACCACGAACCAATGTGAATGAAACTCCATTAACCACAAACCAATGTGAATGAAACTCCATTAGCCACAAACCAATGTGAATGACACTCCATTAACCACAAACCAATGTGAATGACACTCCATTAACCACAAACCAATGTGAATGACACCCCATTAACCACAAACCAATGTGAACGACACCCCATTAACCACAAACCAATGTGAATGACACTCCATTAACCACAAACCAATGTGAATGACTTGTACATTAACCACACTCGAATGTGAATGAAACTCCAATGATAAGAAATGCAAATGCCGATGAGTTTAATAAATGTTTGCAAGTTTGGTTGCTCTTGCAGTCATAGAACATCTAACCACCAGAGTGTCAATAGAACATCTAACCACCAGAGTGTCAATAGACGACCAACTTTGCAAAAACCTTTTTTCATCCCCTTTACACATAAGACTCACTTGTCCAGCTATACTGTTAGCCAACCCAACAGCCTGTGAAATGAGTGTGTGACCTGTAGTGACTGGTTGGCTAGGCTCCCTAGTCCTGCATGACTTGTCAATGGACCCTTGAGTGTAAGTGACCTGTGGGGTCTGCCCTGGGACTTTGTGAGTGATCTTAACCTGACGACGACCTTCTTCCGTTAGGATCTCTCTGAACTGCTTGATGTACCTACAAGCATAGTCACCAAAGACTCATTTGGCTTACAGTAAAATCAAGTTCATTTTCCATAACGTGACTGCCCATTATGTACGTAATTCAAAGCATTTTATCTGCAAAGCGACAAAAGAATTTTACGAATCTGAGTCAATATTCAGTTCAAAGAGCCTGGGCTCTGGATTACTGAATATGTTCTGTGACTTACTTGTCAACATTCGCCTGCGTGCCCAGGGGGAACTTGCAGTAGCTGCCCTTCCTAGGTGCCTCATTATAGTCCATGTCAACATAAAGCTCCCCCAGGAAACTACCGTCACTAGGCCGCTGTTGGATGGTTAATCGGGTGTGGTAGATTTTACCTTGAGACTTTTCTGCCTCTAATGTATATTCCTCCTTGGTTACCTGAAGAAAGGTAGATACAGAGTGATGTGGACTGAATATATGTCAGATTCTGACTCCTATGACTGTAGACATTATCTGAGACAATTGGTAACCAGAGAAGAATGGTGTAGTGGAAGATTGTTTCACCAATCAGGCACTACGATTTTTGAAAGACAAACAGCATTGACTCATATCATGAAATGGCCACGGTCAAAAGTGCACTGGTAGCTGTCCACGCCAGAGACAGTTGGTTACTCTTAATCATAGTTAGTGTCCCACCAGGTCACACTGCTAAACCCTTGAGCCAGGTTTCTAGCTCCTCAGCTCTGTTTTAACCATATATTAATAAAGCATAAAAATATTTCCAGGTGATCAGTGCAATGGGCCCACATGCGAGGCCTGCGCACCTCTGGTACAACGTGTATCAGACCGCCTGCAATTATTTTTATTATAATAATAGTTACTGGAGCGTTATTGTGGTTACCCCCATATCGCAAGCGGAGTTAACGGTGTGTTGCCATAGTTACCCCCACATCTTGAGCATAGTTACCGGTGTGTTGTCATGGGTTAACTTTATCTTGTCAAGCTCTTTACAGTGTTTGTCCACATCAATAGCAGAGATAGGGAGTTCCAGATGGGGACTGCGCTGACGCCACATGTCTACTGACTTGAAATGAAAGAAAACATTGCTATGAAATACAACACCATCACAACAATAAATGAACAACTAAATGAACAACTAAATGAACAACTAAATGAACATTGCGTAATGATTTGTCTTAAGTAAGAGACAACTACTTATGGCACATATTTTAATTTCATATTTTTAATGTTGAATTTAATGCTTAGCAAATGAATAATTATTATGATTTTAACCCCAATATTTATAAAAATTAGAGCTAAACTTACCAAATAAGATACTTTATGAAATGAAAATTAGAAGTAACAGGTATTAATATAACGGAGAGTGCCCACCTACAAAAAACATGGTCTGCTGGAAACGAGGATTGAAAGACTGCTCACGCATTTTTGGCATGGGTAAATGTGAAAAATGTGGCAAAATACAATTATTCTCTCAATTTTGGTCATTAAAAAGACCGTTAAAACATTTCAAGTATATCGGTGACTTGTCAGTGAAGGCGTGGCTGGACCACGCTTAAAGTTAAAGAAATAAATTAAACTACTTCTAAAAGTGAAACACGGCAAATATTTCAAAATAATCAAAGCTAAAATCAACTTAAAGATTCATGCAGAAATAAATCCCCACCTCTCACTGAGTAAAAGTTTCTAATGTCAAACACAGCCACTTGCTCCACTTGATAGCCCACCCACTGTGGTAAGCAAAACAAGCTTCTGAAAGAGTCCCCCCCCCTTGGCACTTTTGTAAATGCAAAACCACTTTGGGAAAATAGAAATCCCAGTATGTTAACAAACAAATTTGTGAACCAACTCTCAGTATGAGACAAGTCGGTAACTCTCAATAAGGAGAAAGGGAAGGAAATAACGTTGTGAATCAACTCTCAGGACGAGACAAGTCGGTAACTCTCAATAAGGAGAAAGGGAAGGAAATAACAACGACAGAAACAAACTCAATCATAAGCAGATTTGACCATGAGGTCCTTAATGGGAATGCTGAAATACTATTGTGCCAAAAGGGGATTTTAAGTTATCAATTTTGAGGAACATTGAAACACCACAACACCCCCTGAAGTACCACATGCTAACTAATTTATAAACACTGGTCAAAGGTCAAACATCACATGGACATTCCAGACACGCGAGATGAGTGTAACTTTAAAAACCTCATCAAGTCTTTCCAAATGAGAAGTTGCCCATAAAACAGGTCTGTTTCACTAAATTATGGATAAGTTTAACATTTGGACTACACAGTTAGACTCGACAAAAAGCCAGGTATGCGGAGGTCAAAGTTAAATGACAGTTGAGAGAAGCGTTCATCTGTCAAAAAACACGGGCATCAAGTCTTCACTGCGAATAGCCATGCAGTCAAACTTGTGGTAAATGTTTAGTGAAACAGGCGCAGAATTGTAACACAAAGGAAGAGCAAACTGTGGGCATGCCTAATGTCAAAGGTGCAGCATGTAATAAACAAGAAAATCGAAGAAACAGCTATCTAGACTGACAGACTGCACAAGGCACGCCATCTATTGTGAGCACCAAATGACATATGCAACACTCATAGTACTCCTACCGTCACTAGTGTTGTCTCAGCCTAAAATTAACTCAAGTCGATGTACTCTCATTAAAAGGATGTTAAACCATTGGTCACTTTGTCTAAAATTAGTTATGCCATCTGCTGTTGCATAACCAGCACTGCTCTTCAGAGGTAAATCTAAACCCTTTTAATGTGTTACTATGTCCATACTGTGACTTGAGGAGTGTTTCATTTCTCCACAGTCGTCGGTTCATTAGCCTGAGGTGTTAGTCACTTGGTGATTCAGCACAGCTTGGAAGGCGTTTCCAACATGCACTAAATTTTTGGGGGCTGCGGAGCGTGACAGAGCATCATTTAGTTTTAAAGATACTATATCTCAGGATCTCAGTTGTTATCACTTAACACATAAAGACAGGGCTTATTAACAAACATGAGAGATCACGTTAATTAAAGTTGCATAAAAGACCAAATCATAATGATGTAATTAACCAGTCAAATAACCCGAGTCACAAACTGGTTTCTAAACTATGTGTTTTCCTTACTTTAATATTGACTTAACATGATTGTCTACTCACAGATTTTCTTATTTTAAGACAGACTAAACATAAATGTCTACTCACGGGTTTCCCAACTTTTAGATTGACACCAGGTTCCTTGCAAATCCTCTCCTTGTTCTGCTTTATGAAGTCATGAAGTCTCAACTCAGGGGGCGCTGCACACTGGGCAAACTTCCTCTTCCTGTTGACAGCAGCCTGTGAATACTTTTGAACAGCTCTGAAATATAGCAGTAAAGAGCAACTAATCATAACATTTTATGACAATGTTACAAACAACGACAATTAACACTAAACAACAACGTAACCCACTTAGATACAAAATGCAACATTGTCAAACAACTACAAACGACAGACCATCCCAGGTTACATATAATTACAAAATGGCAGCTAGACAGAAACTGTACTTTTTGCACAGACTGTGTAGTTCGTGGCTACTTGCTACATTATATACAGTCGTCCAGCTGTTCACTTCCTAGTGACGGAAACATGCAGTTGTTGGATTCGTAATATCATATAATGCTAACAGAGAATAATGACCAGACAGAAGATATGAAACAACAAGGCTGATACAACTTAAGAACTACGTCAACCAGAAAATAGACAATCTTGTAACACAACTAACATCTGCATGTTAATACCAAGGAACTTAATGACATGTCAGTGTACTTACTAGCCAAATATCTACAAAACTACAGATTTTAAATCTAGAAAGCGTGTAGAAATTGACTTTCGTCTGCCATTAATTGGGCCACATCTTTTTGATAAAATTTAACATCGATATCAAAACCACAGTATCAACAACAATACCAAATTTTAATTTAATGCTCGAGATGAAATCTCAAAGATGGTCTTGCAATTTTCTGAATTATCATTTTTTGTTTCATGCAACTTTTTGATTTTTTTCATGAAAATCATAAAAGTCCATTTTTGATAGCCCCTCATACAAAAGTTGAACATTTAAAAACAATTTCTAACAAAGTTTTGGAAAACACTGTATACTGCATAGTATCTGAAAGTTTATACGAGTCCAATCACCTCAGAGATAAGATGTTCCTGTTCCCACAAATACATGCAAAATCAATTAAAAACACAGATTATTTCAAATTTTAAATCAACAAACCTGTAACTTTTACCTTTTCAATGGCCGTGTATTAAATTTATTCTTTTCGTAGTTCAGCTTGTTTGATATCAGGCCAACAACAGGAGAGGGGTCAAGACAGAGGGGATCTGCCGTAGCCAGTAACAATTGACTCTCCAGGGCAAATTTATCATCCTGCGTCCATCTAGAACTACCACTGGTTAACTTGTTGACGTCTGCCAGCATGGACTGTGACAAAGAGAGATAAGAGTGGTGACACACTTAGTTGCTCATCATTACACTACTGCTTTGTGGTGGATACAAATGAGCATGTAAAGTTCATTTCACACACTTAGTTGCTCATCATTACACTACTGCACTGTAATTCTTGACCAACTCCTTTCTCAAACATCGAGAATAGTTGTTAAACCCTCTGTGAACGAGATGAGTTAAGTAAATTTTACTTTCTTATAACCCGTTACAGTTCTTTCTCTTGAGATGATCTTGATTAATTCTGTTCTCAACAGAATGTCTGTTGTCCCTCAATAGTACGAAAATGACACAGACTACATAAAAAAATTGACCAAACACGGTAGTTCTGACGATCGTTGGCGGTTGGTAGCGCAGTGACTTGGGTGCCACATAGTGGTGTATCCACCAATGTAATAACAGTACAATGAATAGGATATCAAAGTGTCATTGACAAAACACACAACATTTGTTTATTAAACGACTTTTATAATGGAAGTCTACACAAACATGTTGTTACGGCTTATGCGGAATGATCACTCTAACTCAGTGTGTGGTTAAAATATAACTTTAATGAAACTAATAAATCAGGTTAAACTTGTTTAAATGAGAGTTCTCTATAAAGTTCTTGAAGCACCATGCTGAACTTAATGTCAATGTCCCGACTCAAGTTAACTGAATTTAAAATTAGGCCCACGCTATACGATTACGAAATGGTTCCACTTTCCACACATGTTTTGTCCTCTGAAACTGAAGTTGTTCACACTGTTCACAGTCTGTCGAACTCGTACGGTGTCGCACAACAGTTTTAAAGCCTTTTAATTCATAACGGCTGAGTTGACTGTCCTTCTCACACCAGAAATCCACTGGACAATATTCCTGACAAACAAAATTGTGATTTCTTCTTGCGTCCCCGCGTCTCCTTTTCTTTTCCGTGCGTGCGACTTCCCAAAAGTTTGACTAGCGCCACTTGGTTAATATCGTTTGCAACAGCGCCACCACTCTCCAACGCAGCGAGTTAATGTTCGCTAAATCCGATTCCTGACATACAGCGCGGCCTCAAAGTGAACACTAATCAAAATAATGGTTGTCGGCTTGACAAACTCAAAGAATTAATAATGCAAAACTTAACAACTATAACATTATAACACATTGTAGTAGCTAGGGATCACTACTGATGGCTGAGAAAGTCAGCGTCTTGCATGGTTGTTCTCCCCCCTAACGTGCTCGACTACAAACCTCTATGGCTGTAGCATCATGGCCCAGCGCATAACACGGTCATTTGAAAACTTTGCCTTATCTAAATAGCTTAACGCCTGTAGCATCATGGCCCAGCGCATAACACGGTCATTTGAAAACTTTGCCTTATCTAAATAGCTTAACGCCTGTAGCATCATGGCCNCGCACAACAGTTTTAAAGCCTTTTAATTCATAACGGCTGAGTTGACTGTCCTTCTCACACCAGAAATCCACTGGACAATATTCCTGACAAACAAAATTGTGATTTCTTCTTGCGTCCCCGCGTCTCCTTTTCTTTTCCGTGCGTGCGACTTCCCAAAAGTTTGACTAGCGCCACTTGGTTAATATCGTTTGCAACAGCGCCACCACTCTCCAACGCAGCGAGTTAATGTTCGCTAAATCCGATTCCTGACATACAGCGCGGCCTCAAAGTGAACACTAATCAAAATAATGGTTGTCGGCTTGACAAACTCAAAGAATTAATAATGCAAAACTTAACAACTATAACATTATAACACATTGTAGTAGCTAGGGATCACTACTGATGGCTGAGAAAGTCAGCGTCTTGCATGGTTGTTCTCCCCCCTAACGTGCTCGACTACAAACCTCTATGGCTGTAGCATCATGGCCCAGCGCATAACACGGTCATTTGAAAACTTTGCCTTATCTAAATAGCTTTACGCCTGTAGCATCATGGCCCAGCGCATAACACGGTCATTTGAAAACTTTGCCTTATCTAAATAGCTGAACGCCTGATTATCTGTCTATAGGACAAACTCCTTGCCATACAGATAAACCTGTAACTTATCTATGGCCCAGCAAATGGCCAAACATTCTCTTTCAACAATAGAATACTTTTGTTGTCTAGGTGCTAACTTTTTCCTAATATAAAGTACAGGAAATAACTGACCATTGTGCTCTTGCTTCAGCACTGCAGCAATTCCTGTGTCTGAGGCATCGGTACTAAGCACACACTTCTTAGTCAAATCAGGAACTTTCAGTTTTCAGTTTTTATACAATAAAACGCCACCTGGTGGACCTCATCCCAAACTAACTTATTTGGACATATTGTATTCTTACTAAGGTCGGTTAATGGCTTTGCAATATCCGCATACTTGGCAATGAATTTCCTAAATGATAGTACCCTGCCATGCCTAGAAATGATCTCAGTTCCTTCTCAGTCTTAGGCACATTAGCATTTCTCAACTGCTCAGTCTTTTCATCTTGAGTGCGGAGCATACCTTGACCTAACACATGACCTGTAAAATCTATACTTGAGAATCCAAAATAGTACTTGGACGGTTAGACCGTTAGGTTAGCTTTCCTGACACGACTAAACAGATCTCTCAATCTATCTAAATGCTCAGTCCAAGTGGTCGTGTGTACCAACACGTCGTCAACAAAATTGTCAACGTCCTCTGCATCCTTTAAGAGAATGCGCATCATCTTGGCGTATGTGGCACCTGAATTCACAAAGCCAAACGGCATTTTCCTATATTGGAAATTCCCAAATGGGGGCACTGAAAGCTGTAATCTCCTATGAAGATTCTTCCATAGGAATTTGCCAGTATCATTAACAAAAATCAAGTTTCGACAAAAATCTGGCATTGGCACACTTTGCATAGATATAGTTTATATATGGAAGACATTCGCAATCAAACCTGGTTATCTTATTTATCTTCCGCATGTCCTGACAATACCTAACTGAATTATCTTTCTTCTTGACCATTACAAGTGGACTACTATTAGGAGAGTCTGAAGGTTCAATCACCCCTAACGCAATCATGTCGTCAAGTTCCTTGCGCATATCACCGTACATCTCATAAAGAACTGGATAGTAATTTGAGCGTATAGGCTCCCCATCTGTCAGGTCAATTTTATGCTCAATCAAATCGGTGGTACCTGGTTTACATGAGAATATGTCAAGAAATTCTCCAATCAAACCCTTGAGCTCACTCGTTTGTTTAACTGATACATTTGGGTCAATGACTACGTCGTCATGGGAACTACCATATAACGCTGGAGTATCTAACTCTATCCCACTATCCTCATCTTCAAATATAAGAGCAGCCACTGACGCTACTGTGACCAAAGTGTCAGGAGCGGTCCTCCTAAAATAACGCTTCAACATGTTTATGTGAAAAATCTTCGTCCTACCATTAATTTCAATGGCATAGTTGTACTTGCCGGTTTTGGCTTTTACAAGAAACGGCCCTTTCCACTTCATCAACAACTTGTTATTATCTGAGGGTAACAAAATAAGGGCTTCATCACCAGGACTTAATGATCTTTCGGATGCTTTCTTATCAAAATACAATTTTGCTGCTTTTGACTTTTAAGCAAAGATTCACCTGCTACTGCACAAGTACTCTGGAGTCTATTCTTAAGATCTAATAGGTAAGTATACGTGTCCCTAGTTTGATCATCAACTGACTCGTTGGTCCACAACTCATGTAAGATGGTCATTGGCCCTCTAACTTTGTGACCATAGATCAACTCAAACGGTGTAAAACCACCTATGCTATCAACAGGCACATCCCTAAGCTATCAACAGGCACATCCCTAAGCTATCAACAGGCACATCCCTAAGCTATCAACAGGCACATCCCTATGCTATCTACAGGCACATCCCTATGCTATCAACAGGCACATCCCTATATGCAAACAATAAGAGCTTAATGAATCTATCCCATTCTTTGGGTTGGTTGTCGTCTACTATGCGCTTCAACATCTGCTTAAGAATACCATTATATAGAATACCATTATATAGTATACCATTATTTAGTATACCATCATATAGTATACCATTATATAGTATACCATTATATAGTATACCATTATATAGTATACCATTATATAGTATACCATTATATCGCTCACAAAGACCATTGCATTGCGCATGGTAAGGAGACGAATTGAATGCCTTGATCGATAATAACCTGTGTACTTCTCTCATCATTTCAGAATTAAACTGAGACCCTTGGTCACTAAGAATCTCATTAGGAATTCCTACATCAGAGTACATACCAACCATGGCGTCTGCCACAGACTCAGTGTCAATTTTAGCTAATGGCACTGCAAGAGGATAACGAGTGGCTACATCTACCATAGTTAATATCCAACGGTGTCCCCTACTATATACAGGTGATAACGGTCCAACTAAATCCACAGTTACTCTATGAAATGGAGTCGTAATAACAGGCATCTTGCCTAATGGTGCCTTAGGAATCTTACCCTTAGGTACTGTACGTTGACATACGTCATATGACTTACAAAACCCACTAACATCATCGCAAATCCCTGGCCAATAAAAATCTGACTGGATTCTGTCCAGCGTCTTACCAATACCCATATGACCAGCCAAGATCGAATCATGCGCTAATCGCAGAACAGTACCGATTAAATCCGATTCCTGACACATGTTTAAAACAGTATGTGGAAACATTTTACTAAAAAAAGAATGTGACGTTCATATCAGAGATGTCAATGTGTTGGTAAAGCGAGTCACATTTGTATAATACAAGGTCTTGACAATCAAGCCTATAGCTTGCACAGCATTCATAGTCCATACACTTATAATGTTTTTCTGAATTCGATGTCAAAACTAGGTACATACAAAACTCTACACGGCTGGAATTCTTGCAGAAACTGCAAAACATTTGAGACCACAGCTTCGTCCACCATCTTGTATATGTGATTAGGTAGAGTGAACAAACAGATTCACATGTTTCCAATTACTTGGACGGGAGAGCAATGCGCGTTGAAACCAATATTTCAACTGAAAATCAAGATATCGACTGTAACTATGCTACTTTCATGATTGTCACAAATTAATTTTTCCTGTTAAAAACACCTACTCTCAAGTTTGGAGTGAATTGTAAAATTGCCGATGTCGGATGTTGTAGGCAAAAATCCAGTAGGTCCAACATTCATTGTACGCGCATAAGCATTTCGTTGAATGGGCCGCGATATCACCACGACCTAGATCTGGATTATTTGTTGCACAAGCATCTGAGTCAACATCTGTATCTCAACATCTCTCTTGACAGTCTTTTGAGGCTTTTGAGAGGCGGAAGACATGATTAAATATGTAGAATGCACATGTGAACCATGATGGAAACCAGATGACACTGGCTGTGCACAATCCCGGCCCAGAAACCGCAAACATCGCACACTGTCGCTAATGCGAAGAGTTGTGAACGGCACCACAGTTTTTCACAGGGTGAAACCATAAATATTGGACAAGCCAACAAAACCCTTGTAAGGTCAATGCGAAGAGCTCATTTTAAATTGGCTAGTGACAATGAGAAATACGCCAAAGCTAACCAATAGTATTCGTTTAAGTGAAAAATGCACAAGCAACAACCAATAAGAGTCCTCACATCATCTGCATTTAAAAGTATGTTGGGTTACCATAAGTCCAATCAGTGTTGCGGGGTGCACTCAATATTTAAAAATGAGCAGTAAATTTCTTATTTCTGAAATGACTGATGGCCGTCACTTGAATGATGGCAGACCACCCTATTATATTGAGAAAGTGGTCATCATTTCAAGCAACTTTTAAATTTTTAACCTTATTTTTTAATTCTGACCATCCCGTTTAACCCGTCTGAAATAAATTTCTGTCCATCCAAAAGACGGCTGCTGTATAACCCCTTGTGTGAACTGTGGCAGTGCATCTGTGTTCATTTAAGGACATTGCACTCCTTGCGTGAACTACGGCAGTGCATCTGCGTTCATTTAAGGACAATCCAGGCTGAGCATTGGGAATGAAAAGTATTTTTCACTTCTTATTATAAGTATTCACTTCTTATATGTATTAATTTTGTATATTGCTTTAAGAGGGAAAATTTTACTGAACAGGCTACTCATTATAAATACAGATACAATCAATCAACATTTGTCAAATATAAATTACTTTGGATTTCTGCATTTTAGATAACTTAAGTCAACAAATTTATCAACTGATAGGGTTATTAAACCAAATTACATTTGAAATGGAATGTCGTAACAAATTGTTAAGTTTTATGCAGATTCAAAGTATAATATAGTAACACAATAACAAAATCAGTGTTGATTCTCCATAATAGAGCATGCCTGCTTTCTAGCCTTTGAGAGCACACATTGCACAGCTGCTCAGTATACACTACAGCGTCACATACACTCAACATTACCTGGGCTGTCTGTCTCAGTAACACATATTGTATGTCACATACACTCAACATTACCTGGGCTGTCTGTCTCAGTAACACATATTGTATGTCACATTCACTCAACATTACCTGGGCTGTCTGTCTCAGTAACACATATTGTATGTCACATACACTCAACATTACCTGGGCTGTCTGTCTCAGTAACACATATTGTATGTCACATTCACTCAACATTACCTGGGCTGTCTGTCTCAGTAACACATATTGTATGTCACATACACTCAACATTACCTGGGCTGTCTGTCTCAGTAACACATATTGTATGTCACATTCACTCAACATTACCTGGGCTGTCTGTCTCAGTAACACATATTGTATGTCACATACACTCAACATTACCTGGGCTGTCTGTCTCAGTAACACATATTGTATGTCACATTCACTCAACATTACCTGGGCTGTCGGTCTCAGTAACACATATTGTATGTCACATACACTCAACATTACCTGGGCTGTCTGTCTCAGTAACACATATTGTATGTCACATTCACTCAACATTACCTGGGCTGTCGGTCTCAGTAACACATATTGTATGTCACATGACCCATCAACATTACCTGGGCTGTCTGTCTCAGTAACACATATTGTATGTCACATTCACTCAACATTACCTGGGCTGTCTGTCTCAGTAACACATATTGTATGTCACATACACTCAACATTACCTGGGCTGTCTGTCTCAGTAACACATATTGTATGTCACATTCACTCAACATTACCTGGGCTGTCTGTCTCAGTAACACATATTGTATGTCACATGACCCATTGGTGCTCCTCCTAAAATCCCGCACCTGAACTATGACACAGCCGCTGTAGAACAAGTCTGCCTGAAACAGCCAATCAGATAAATCAACAAGCTTTATCTGTATTTCATAGTTCACAACAAGACAAAGCAGTGAAGAAATTACAAACTTAAATAATTCGCCTGTCATTAAACAATAAACGTTTTTCCAAATAACAACCATAGAAACACTACTGCTTAGGCTAGATTCAACACTCGAATAAGCACAAGTCTTGAATTAGGGGTTAAAATGATTTTCAAAATTAGGAACTTAATGCCGGGTCTTTAAAAATGTAGGGGTTTGATGAAGCATTGGGAACGCTAACAAATGTGGTGCATGAGATTTTATTAGTATGTTGACAATCACTAGTGCCTGCTGGTATTTTGTTATAATTGGGACAACATTCAAAGTCTTATAGCATTACAAACTCAGCATGTTTCACGCCACCTTGTACTTTGCGGTACAACAACTGTGTCATCAATTCTCAATATCACTATTACTGATCTAAGTTCCTTTTGGGTGAAGCAACCGAGACGTTGGGCAGAAATAAACTGCGATATCGTGGACTGAATTTTATTGGTGATTTTTTACACTGCATGGCCTTCTGAATTCAAACTCCTCACAAAAATTAGTAAAAAATGATGTAATTGGATTGGGTTTGTCGACATGAGCGTTTTCAATATATTCATGTCACTGTGTGTTTCCATAGGGTTTTAGCAACGTTTTGAAATGTGGTAGGGAATTAGTGTTCGAGGGAATTAGTGTTCAAGTGAATTAGTGTTCAAGGGAATTAGTGTTCAATGGAATTAGTGTTCAAGGGAATTAGTGTTCAAGGGAATTAGCGTTCAAGTGAATTAGCGTTCAAGTGAATTAGTGTTCAAGTGAATTAGTGTTCAAGTGGTGAACTGACCAAACGACTGTGGAAGCACTAATGAACTAAGATAGACTTTGGATTGGGAAGCAAACGTTGTCTGGTGTTGAAACTAAATGAGAGATGGTTGCACTGGTTTTTCAGTCCACTGCACAATAAGGGCCAGGTCTCCAGTTCATTGTCAAATAAGTGCTCGAGTGCTCAATCGAGCCAAGACAGCAGAAACAGTTATTTTCCTATTAAGTAAACCTTATTCTTAATGAGGCTAGTTAATGACTGATACTCTGCACTGTGTATTTTCCAAGAATGTTACATTACAAGCAGAAAAACACCACCAGTTGGTCAGTTTCAGCTGCTTTAAACATTGCAATGAGATGCAGCCCTGATGCAATACTTAATGTGACTCGCTGCAGCCCTGGTGCAATACTTAATAAGACTCGCTGCAGCCCTGGTGCAAAACTTAATGTGACTTGCATCCCCATTCTATTTAAATCTACTGTGGCATCACGTCATTGATTACATGATTGAGCCCTCACGTACGGACGGGAGACAACTGCATATACCCCTAAATTATCACTCAGGTATGACTGGGACACAGTTGCCTAATAAACACATACCCCTGAACTGTCAATCAGATCCACTAGTACTGGAGGTAGTTCCTCAGTGTCAATAAAGTCCAGTAACTCCGACTCCTGAAACAAGAACAATGTCTTTATAATATACTAGTCATACCAGTAACGTCCACTATCAGAAACAGTTCAGTTGAACAAAAACGATATAATTTGATATTCTCCATGTAAATGGCCCTATTGCACAACATGAGGATAAGCCTGGTGTTCATTTGTAAGCAAAAACAGCAGCTGTCAACTCTCACCTCATATGGTAAGCGCATAGTTTCTGTCTTGACTCCCGGAGAGCTGTGGAGCGTGACTGTATAGCCGTCACTGCCTGGATACAAGTTCACTGTTAGATAACGTAGGTTCTCTCTCTCAACCAATGTATCTAGTAGTTTGGATGTCATGTGCAGACCCTGAAGTATTATAAATCTTTGCTTTACATTCATGTGGATGCCAATACTGTACTTGGCTAGGTAATGGCTTAAAGTAAATAAGAAACAAATGGTGTTTTATGCATTCTCTACGACCCTTTTCAAATAGAAATGCAACAACACCTATCACACTAGTCAACTCGTGGGACTCTCAAAATAAGAAAGTCACTACAGTCTGGAACTCCATGAACTGGACTGCACTGGAGGCTGGAATAAGTCTCAGTTAGAAGTGTGGACACGGAGAACAGTGAATGTTATAGTTACATTTGACAATACCATAAAAAAGACAAACCTTTTGTGCTGACTGGCTCTTGCATTCTTCAATGTACAAGTCTATCAGTTTTTGGTGTACAGATTTCCTTTGGAATAAACCAGAACAGTTACCAAGGTGATTACCAAGGAACATACTGCTCAAGATGACACGAATATATGAAATTTACTTTAAACATAATTACAACTCCTGACTGAGATACAGACATAAACATGGTCACTATGAATTTCTTGAAACTATGCTAAAAGTTGGACGTTAGAGAAAATGACAAAGATGAAATAAAAACCAATAGAGATTTAGCATCATTATAAGTATTTTGTCAGCAATGTATACACAAGGCTCAGCATTAGCAACTAAAAATTCGAAAATATGAGTAGAAAAAGTAAAATACGAGTAGAAAATTGACTTCACTCGCATCGCTCCCACTGACCAGCTGTTATGGGTTTTTCTGATCGTCATTTTTCATGAGCACAATCTGGGAATGTAAGTGGCAAATGTGCCATCACACGTATCTTCTAAGAGACATTTTCCTGTGTGGAGCACTGTTGAAAATAAGCACGTTTACAAACCTTTTTGAGGATGTATCTCTTTCCCACATTGTTTCAGGTCTTTGCTTGGCACACTCAATTAAATACTGCAATAAAACTCATCTACATTTTAGAATAGCACAGACAGGTCAAAAAATCAAAACCAATCAAGTTAGTTCAGTAATTGGGCCTCTGGCCCATATACAAGTATGAAAGTAACAAATACAAGCACATAACCAACAAAGTGATTGACATAACACAGACACTCAAATTAACTATACACGATAAAAACTTGGCGAATGAAATGAGACAAGTTCCACACATTGCAAGACTTCATTTAATTAACAAAGGGATCAGCATCAAAGTCGTTAATATTACGACAAATACTAAACTTTCTCCGAAGAACTTCATAAACTGGATACTCTAATAAAACATGTTTTTTATCCTCAACAGTGTAAGAACAGAGCAGAAATGCTCATCTCTAGCTATACCTAAGGGTCTGCCAGTTTAATTAATGATTTGAACATATTAAGCATGCTAGAGGTGTCATTAAATATTTTTTTGTCTAGACATATTGCGTATTCTTATAGAATGAGTCCATTTTTAAACAATTTATAAGAATCTAATTTACTTAGAGATGATATTTCGTCCAACCATTGCTGTTTGTCTATATCTATACACCTTTGTTTGAATTCGTGTTCAACTAACTCTTCGTTACCAACTGCTTGACTGACCCTCACAATACCAAACCCAGTCAAGAAAAGCAGGTTTTTAATGCAGAGGCCCCAGTTTTAATGATTACTTTCCATAAAGACATGCTGACATGAGGAAGGTGTATCTATTCTGAGGCAATTTCAAGAACTTCAACCAATATTTAATATTCCTAGTAAACCTCCTTGACACCATTGTAGACTTGCCCAGCTCACCCCTGGCTCATCAATTAGGAGTACCTTGCCCAAGATCAAACACAAATTTACAAAATTGATTTTGAAGAATCTCGACATTTGGGCCACTATGAAAACCTCACACTTCCAAACCACACATATCAAAAGCCTGGCATATTTTAGTATCAAACAACTCTAACCAAACATTTACAGGAACACTTTAGAATTGTGACATACTTTTTTAACAAAAGAAAGGCTTTTCCAGCTTGATCAGCTAAATTTGACTGTTTTGTCCAGACACCTTTAGTAGCAAAATAAGTACCGAGATATTTGTAACTAGCCTCAACATTGATTTGTTCTCTATTAATGAACCATTTTTCATAGTTACACAAGTACCCTCCTTTTCTGAATACCACAATTCTGGTTTTTGACATGTTAATAACAAGATTCCAATTTTTACAATACACTTCGATTTTCTTAATCAGTCGTTGCAATTCAATGGCTGTCTTAGAGAATTCAACCAGATCATCCACAGATAGCATTTAATATAACTTCAATATACCTAATGACACACCAGCATAATTATTGGTCTTCAACTCTCGTTCAAATTTATTTAAATATATCGAGAATAAAAAGGGTGAAAGCTAGCCAGATAAATTGTGGCCAAACAATTTCAAATCACATCTCTATGTCCAGTCAAATGCCTTTTTAAAATCAATGAATAAACAATAAAAACGGCCTCTAGTGAACGTCAATTGCTTGTTAATTTGGGTATGCAAAATAAACACATTGCCTATGGTAGAATAACTTTTTCCGAATCCTGATTGGCTTTGCGATAGGACTTCATTTTCTCTTGTCCATTTGTTCAAGTGATTACATAGTATCTTAGAAAATATTTTGCCTGCCATGTCAAGTAAAATGATACCACGATAATTATTTGGATCGTTCTTTGACCCATGCTTAAAGAATGCTGTCATCCTGTGGTAGGCACCAGACTTAAACACATGATTGAACAGATGTAACAATAAGTCTTTCATAAGGGTAGTGGCATACAATACTCAATAGGTGTCCTGTCGGGACCCACGACCCTAAGTTTCCCCCACTTCATTTGAGTTAGACAACGGTCAATTTCAATTCCATTGTGATTTCACCATTCAAATTAGAATAACTGCTATCCAGAAATAGATCATCTACCAGAATGCGCTTCTGGCAAACGGGGTAAAAACAGAAGTGCGCGCATTGTTAAAAATGGCCAGTTCGAGTTGGAAGGAATTAAAGACATCGACGGTCTTCCAAGATGTCCCTTTATGCATAAAATGTACTAATAACTACGTGATTTTGATGTTTTAATCAAT
Organism: Phoronis australis; assembly: GCA_002633005.1. Lineage (NCBI taxonomy): Eukaryota > Metazoa > Phoronida > Phoronidae > Phoronis > Phoronis australis. The sequence goes on from NMRA01000324.1 coordinate 165,937, forward strand.
GTGAGGCATAATTCGCCGAAAACCTTCCCGCATATGAAGGCCCTATAGGAGCTTCACTGTCTCTAATGCCAGCAGAGACAGTGGTCACTGTCTAAGTGCTTCAATGGCAGATTACCTGAGCATATTCGTCTGCTTTCTTTAATGCATTCATGGTAAACAAAAGACATCTACCACCAGGGAAAACCTGCAAAAACGTAGAAGATTAAACAGTATCCTGTTTTTCAGACAATAAAAATGTTATGTAGCTTAGGACTAGACAGTGAGCACCATCTCTAGTTGGCTCGGTAAAGATAGGACTAGACAGTGACCACCATCTCCAGCTAGCTCAGTAAAGATAGGACTAGACAGTGACCACCATCTCCAGCTAGCTCAGTAAAGATGATTTAGCTTCTATAGGCACTTCACACACCGGGAGCTTTTTGGTGAATTATGCCTCAAACCGACTTCAAAGTCACGTTGTTATAAATACTTTATGCGCATAGAGGGGCACCTTAGGAGGCTGCCGATGTCTTTAATTCCTTCCAATAGAACAAATACTCCCATTATCAAACTTTTTCTTCCAGCAGTCCCTCGTTCAGTTTCGGTAACTAGCCAGACACTGCGCACGCCAGGGGATATGACGTCATACCATCTGCCGCGTGCAGTGCTAAAAATGAAGTTTGATAACGGGAGTATTTTTTTAGTTGGAAGGTATTAAAGATATCGATGGCCTCTAAGGTGTCCCTCTGTGCGCATAAGGTATTTATAACAATGTGACTTTGATGTTTTAGTCGGTGTGAGGCATATTTCGCCGAAAAGCTTCCTACGTATGAAGCGCCTATAGGAGCTAGACCGTCTCTACTTAGCCAGCTAAAGACGGTCACTCAGTCTAGGTTAGATATACTGTCAGAGGTCCTGAAGTCGTGAGTGCCCTAAGGTCATGAACGATCTTATTTCCGCTTCAGCGCTGTACTGCGACATCTAGCGTTGAAGTTTCCAGCGTTCGTCTGCTTACGAACGTCAAGCGAATACCCAGACGTGTTGATATTCACAATATGAAAATAAACAGTGAGTGAGTGGCTTCTTTTTACAATTGTTTCTTAAAACAGCATATTTCACCAATCCACTTTTTTGTGCATTTTCAGAATATATATTTTCGAAACTAAACATCATTCAGATTTGCTGTAACAAGTGTTCCTGGAGTGGCTGGAACAATGTATCAAAATGTCCCAGGGTCAATCAAGTTTTGTAAGGCCAAAGCAATAAAATACATGGGTTCTTTGCGTTTTATGTAAACAACCTCATTGAAAACGTCTGTGCAAATCGAAGTTGGGTGCAAAATATATAAGTTAACAATTTATTTCAATTGAAACTGAAATAATAAACAATGCAATGCATTTTTATGTAGACTAAAGTAACTGTAGTTGATTTATGTGGTCTTATTTCGTGCATACTTGTCTAAACGAAATGGTCACAACGTTAGGGCCTCATTCAAAATGGTCGGCGATATACCGTTTCAAAACTCTGCTTACGGAGACAAACAAGGATTAAGATTGGCAAAACACACATATTTGTAAAGGTTGACATATGTCCATGACATCACATGAGCAGTTGCAAACGGACACTGGGTAGTATGACAATCAGCTGCTTTTTATGCTTATATACACGACTTTAGGTCACCGGTGTCTAGATAAACAAAAATAATCTCTCCATGCACTGCAGCAAATGCCGTGGGACGTGAACTTGTCGGCTGAACATGCACTTCGACGATCTAATGTACTTTTGCAACAGGAATGTTATGTCTCATATGTACATTGTGATTCCAAGACATTCAATCTCAATAAGGCATCAGCGATCTAATATTGAAAATTAACAAGACATAGTTAGATTAGAGGACACATACCACCAAAGGAAGGAGCCATCTTGAATCACACGATTCGCCACCTTGTGGCGACGATGCGACACCTTGTGGCGAATACTTTCAGACGCGGGCAATTAGTTCAAAACAAACCCACGTGGTCCAAGTCAGACAGTTCTTTAAGCGGTGTAAGTTACTTGTGGCCTCAAAAAAGCAGTAATTTCAGTTTTAGCCCAGGCACCTCGTTACGTCGTGCATTTAATGTTTAGAATGTTAAGATTAATTGATGTTATTTATGCGTGTATTTTAGCCATTTTCAAGACATGAGGCGTTTAAATATGGTGAAAACAAGTTGTCCTCAAGCGCAAGGTGACCCTTTTGACATGTTTCTTTCAACGCGAGGTTTTTGGAGAAAACCCATTGCACAAGATGGTTCCTGCCTATTTCGTGCTGTTTCTGAACAGGTGCGTACTGTAAGCAGGGAGTGTTAAAAGCTGTTGTAGCGTGTAACGTGTAATAATATAAAGCAATAAATGTTAAGCTAAGTCAGTGTATATTGCAAGTGTGCGTTGGGTATAGTAGGCCGCCACGTTGTCGGACAGTACCGCCATCTAAGGCTAGTTATTGTAACGTAACATCTCACCCCTTAGATTAGAACACGGAATGACTAGACTAAAAGAAACTGCACCTAACAGGCCCATGGCCATAGCCAGGGGGGGGGGGGGGGGGG
>NMRA01000324.1:169267-194051 GCA_002633005.1 Phoronis australis
TCACAACTTTGACTCTGGTGTCTCGCTGATACTGGCAATGCGATCATCACAACTTTGACTCTGGTGTCTCGCTGATACTGGCAATGCGATCATCACAACTTTGACTCTGGTGTCTCGCTGATACTGGCAATGCGATCATCACAACTTTGACTCTGGTGTCTCGCTGATTCTGGCAATGCGATCATTACAACTTTGTCTGATTCTGGTATCTCGCTGGTTCTGGCAATGCGATCATTACAACTTTCTCTGACTCTAGTGTCTTGCTGGTTGTGGCAATGCGATCATCACAACTTTGTCTGTCTCTGGTGTCTCGCACTCTTTGATCCTGGTGAAGTAATTAAAGCCACTCTGAGCACTGCTGAAAAACCAGCGATGAAAATTCTTGCATGTTTCCCTAATGTAAACGAATTATTCATGGCGTGATTGTTGGAATGTATTTATTAGGTTGGCATAAATTGTCAGAATTACCACTGTGCTGTTTTTGTAAAATAAACAACGGATTGTAACCATGTCAGCAGCTGTAGGATCTTTATGAACTTTTTACAGGTGTTTTCTTATAAATCTGACAATAGCTTCCCTAGGCAATTACATTGCCCAGTAATGTCACAGAAATACAGTGGCAATGTACACCCCATTAAGAAGTTACTCATCTCAAAATACAGTGAATGAAATCGAATGAAGCGTAATGCATACACATGGAGACATACATATCCTTGAAAATCTGTTACGGTTCGCTTGAGCTTCCTTCACCAGAACCATTTTGAGGAAGTTATGTGAAATCATGCCTGTTGACGAACAAAATGTTCAAGGGACACAAATTTTCCAAGTTCTATCTGATATTTTTCCATGTTTCGCAAGGTCTTGCACTTGGTTTTGCCTCTAGATATCACTTGAAATACTTTGTGGTTATGGTTCGCAGTGAAAAAGTTAACAATCACAAAAAGTCTGGCTAGAATTTTTCTCCAAAGTCATTAAATTCTCGTAGACGAGCTTTAACGAGAATATGAGTCGAACTGTAAAAGATCACCAAAAAAATTTAGTGCTTGCTTAAGGGCTAATTTTGAGTGTGTTTTTGACGAGGTGAAAACCTCTTGTTCAGGGAGTGGCTTTGGCCTTTAAAAATACATGGGATGAGAATAGTACACAAAGCGATGGGGAGTATTGTAGCCTCTGTGTTAAGCCACTCAAGGGGCTACATGTTGCCTTATGGCTAAATGACCACAGCAGTTTGGATAGCTATAACTACCGCTGTGCCACCTAGTGGCAATAAGTTTTTATTTGATATGGAGTTCCTTGGTGCCTTGGTGAATTTTTATGCACCCACATATTTACCATGTGGTCGCATATTTCTGCCATCTCTTTCTGGGCATCCGGCGTTTGCAGCTGTATCTCCTAAACCCCGCACAAGTTCTTGATGAGATTTAGCACATGTCAAGTGTTCCTATGAAGCTGACAACAGGACGATGAATTTCGAACCTCTCCGACTACCGCTGTGCCCCCTTGTGGCAAGTTTATTTCTTTATGTTAATTACTGCAGTCTGTATCTTCGGAGGTCCTCAACAGATTTTCATAAAGTTAGGCAGTTAGGCATCTGTTAGTGAGGTGATGCCATCCTCCCGCTTTCCGATGAATTCGAAGTACTGTTCGCCACTCAGTGGCCAGTTTTACTGTTTTTGAGTCTGTTTTTTTTTGGTGTCCGCCCTTCTATCAACCAAACCGCGCTGTAGGGATGATTTTGAAAATGGGCGTATACGTTCTTACTGTGAAGAGGGCAGCTGACGGTGATTTTCCGACGATTTCAACTACTCTGGTGCCTCCTATTGGCAGTTTTGTTTGTTTTTGTGCTCATGGCTGTATCTCCTAAACGCTCTACATGATCTTCGTTGAATTTTTCTGGTGTATTTATATAAAAATGACAACAGAGGACGGCGACTTTCAGACATATCGGACAACCAGTGTGCCCTCTAGTGGCAATTTTAGTTTTTTACGTTTACCTCTGGATCTTCAAAGGTTGTCATTTGATTTTCATAAAATCTGGCAGATAGGCATCTATTAGTGAAGTGAGGTTATCATCTGGTTTTCGGTTGAATTCGAGGCATTTTGTGGCACCTAGTGGCCATTTTTTTACTATTTTCTAGTCTGTTTTTTGGCCTCTGCCCCTCTGTCAACCAAACCAACCTAAGGATGATTGTAGAAATTGGCATGTAATGTTCCTAATGTGAAGAGGAGGGGTGATAATGATTTTCCGACGACTTCGACAATTGTGGCGCCTCCTAGTAGCAGCTTTTTACGCTCATGGCTGTATCTCCTAAACCCTCTGAAGGATCTTTATTAAATTTAGCAAGTGTATTTACATGAACTTGACAGCAAACGACGACTTTCGGATGGATCCGACTACCGGTCTCCCCCCTTGTGGCAATTTTAGTTTTTTTAATTTTACCTCTGTATCTTCAAAGGTCCTCAACAAATTTTTATAAAATTTGGCAGATTGGCATCTATTAGTGAGCTGACGCCATCCTACGGTTTTTGGTGTGATTCGTGGTATTTTGCGCCACTTATAGTGGCCATTTTTATTGTTTTCGAGTCTTGTTATTTGGTGTCTGCCGCTCTGTCAACCAAACACTATAAGGAGGGTTGTGGAAATTGGGATGTATGTTCCTAATGAGAAGAGGAAGTCTGACGATGATTTTCCGACGACTTCATGTACTGTATAAGCACCTCTTAGTGGTAAATGTTTTTTTTGCACCTATAGCCTCTTAGTGGCAATTTATTTTTTTTTGTTTTCCGCTGTTTCTCAGAAGTTCCTTGACAGATTTTTATGAAATTTGGTAAAATAATTAGTAGTTTTGATGACACATACCAGTTTTCGGATGGATTCGATGTATTTAGTATCATCTATTGTCATTTTTGTTGTTCCAAATAAGCACCCCTAGCAGGACACCGTTTGCAGTGCATTCGTGGACGCATTTCAACGCTCTGCGTTGCTCTGTTATGAAATTTGCCGAATAATTGTGTACAATATTTAGCGAGACAATAACATCTTCCTATAATTTCAGACAGGTGTGACGTAATCTGTACCATCCATCTGTGGTAACAAAAATCTTCCTTAGAAGCACATCATTTGTGCTGCTGCCATGGGCGCATTTAATTAATTAATTTACAAAATGCCAAATAATGTCTTTTACTAGGATTGCAGTGTTATATAACATAACAAGAGCAACCTGGAGCCTTGAAGTGCACTCATAACTGCAACACAAACAGAATCAAGGGATGGATTGTATTCTGATTTTTGTCCATAACTAAAACTAAAACCAAATTTATGATATTTGCTACTAGAATATCTAAATTCCATTTGAAATCTGTAGTTCCATGAAAGGAGTCAGTTTCTGTGAATTTACGCTCTGTTTTTGTAATGATTCATATTCTTTGTAGGTCTTCTGTTCACAAGCTTGTCACTTACAAGTTCGAAGAGCCTGTGTCGGATATATGAGGACTAATAAAGAGAAGTACTTTGGGCGGGTAATTTAACATGATAAATCTGGTCCTCGTCTGTATTGTTACGTAGGACCTTATTGATAAATCTGAGTGTTTAGCCAAATATCCACAGATTTTGACTGAGTTTGTAAAAGTACATTTTCTGAAGGTAGAAAATCTGGAATTTTGATTTTTGACTTTTATCAAGAATCTGCCATCAATTCCATCACGTGACCATGTCTCCTTAGTAAAATAAGAAAATACATAGATCGCAAAACAATGAGTAAATGTGATCAAATTTTGTTTCTTAGAAATGTTCCAGATGAGATCTCAAAAAGTTTTATTCTCTAAAATATTTCGTTATCGTTTTATGCAACTTGGGATTTTTTCATCTAAAACATAGAAGCCGTGGTTTTGTTAGCTCCTGTCAGACATTTTAAAAACAATTCCTCAATAGAGTTTTGAGAACATTGTGTAACGTTGATCAGCCATTTCAGAGATACAGCGTTCCGAAGTTAGCCGAATTTGGAAATTGTTCCAGAGTCCTGCATTATTTTAAAAGCTAATTAAAGGAGCATGCCACACAAAAAACAACCTAATTTGTATCAATTTAGATCGAGTAGTTCTACTCCATAATGACACGTACGGTTGCGTTACCTGACGGCAGACGGAGGTGTTGAAATTATCCAATGACGTCATCGGTTTCAAACGCAGTCTGTTCAGCAGTTCACAACACGGGTTACTGGTGTCAGCTTATCGCTTGAAGTCATCGTTTAACACCAATAAATCATTAAACTTCGATGTAAAACACTTAAAAATACACAGAGTTCTTATAAAAACGTGTTGTTTTATTTCGCTCTTACGGATTTATTGGTATTTGGACACATCATAGCCTACAAAGTTCGGCAGGCCAATCAAGGTCCGTAGCAGGAGTTTGGGGTCTGTTCGGAGATAATTTCGAAGTATTTTCCGTGAGATACAGACAGGAGTGTTGTTTAGACTTGTGATTTTTTGAGTTCTAAACACAAAATGCTCGTTATCCTGGCCAGTGGCTCGAAGCCCGATCAGGCCCGTCGCGGCCGGCCGGATCGACTCGTTATACCGGCGGCCAGTGGCTCGGAAACTGATCAGACATCACGAACATAAACCAACCAAAGTTCAGTGGAAACTAAACTTTCAGTCAAGAAAATACTATACTAGTGAGCCAAAGTAATGTGCACCTGATTATGTTGGCGAATAATTAGCCACGAAACTGCAAATCTACTTACTCGTCGGGGGCCGCGATTTAGGTCGTGTTCCGCTTTGGCTACAGCACCGTCAGGGCAGAAGTTTTACATTGACAATCATTATTTGAGTAATGTAAATGTAAATAAAGATTCCCCTAACACCTGGCCGTGAGATGGAAATCGATTTTTTTCACAACAGTTTCTGCCAGCAAACACTAAATTAGCATGAGCTCACACGGCCTCGGTGTCCCGTCAATTATTTTTATTGCACCTAAAGCTGCGGTAACGCAGTGATTTATTCATTGCTGGCTTCTCAAATCATTTGCACTCACGAACACTCCAAAGACATTACACATTGCATCTAATGAGATAGACTTTGTTTCAGTTTTATATAAGTATTGATTAGGGTGAGAATAATTCATTTTGAGAAAGAACGCTCAGTAATAAACGCCAACATGGCAACTCACAATCCCGACTTAGGATGAGCTAGAGCTCATCAGTTCTGACTTAGCAGGTGGATCATTAAGTTTTACAAGCTATCAATTCGAACGGGATGAAGAAATACTAGAGAGGCGCCGTGAACAAACTCAGACAAAGGAACGTATGGAGCTATTTGGTAAGCCGGTATTCGTCAGGCACTGTCGACGTCTGCAGGCCACAGACACGGAGATGTTTCACGGCCTCATACCTGCTATTTACAGCGTACATTTCATTCTTCACTACCATGAGCCACTTCCTAAGCATTTCGGACTCTCGAGGAAGTAAAAAAAAAAACGATATACCCGCTTTCCTCGCAGCTGCTTAGTTCGGACAAGCGGGAACGATGCACCGCAACATAGCGGCATTCACTCTGCATATGAACCACTGACGTCGCTAGCGTCGTTTCTCACCTTCCTCACAGGTTAATGCGACACCTCTTGGCAAGGTAAGGTCGACCGTATGCGAGGTGATGTGGATATAGACCGATTAAGACAGCAAAAAAGACTAATTAAATCGGGTGGCATTCTCCTTTAAGAGCAGCTTATGTTGGTGGTTGAGTCTCTTGGGTGCTATGCAGTGCTACCGTCTGAACTGGGCTAGATTGCTCCCATGGCATGTCAGCTCCATTGCACTCTACTGTCAGTGGCGAAATTGTCAAAATCTCATCACCTTTAGTCTTCACTCATTTGTGAATAGATTGTTAAGTATCACCTAATGTGAGCTGAATATTTGATGTATGTGTGTTGATATTGAGGAAAGTATTAAATGATATATACAAAGATGGTGTGGGTAAATTGTATTGAGATTTCCACAAGTTGCAGACTAAATTGCTGCTACGGTGAAGCCTGCTTAATGTCATATCCTCAATTTCTACGTAAATTATCAAAGTAAACAGGATACTTCATTAAGCAGGTTCTGACTTGGCTTGATCAGAACAACTCTTGTAAGCTGATCATGATAATTGGAGAGTCTGAGACTAAGACAGATAAAAGGAGACATTGCCTCTGCATCATTTTTACCCCTGCTGTGCTTTGATCCGATGATTAGTTGATTTTCAATTTTCATGATTTTTATTGACAAGTTATCTGCAAATATGACAATCATGACATTATTTGGATTATTTAACATAGATTTAGTGGGAAATGAGTATTTTTTTGACATTTCATGACAAGCGTGGTAAACTGTATAATCATTAATAGTAAGTGGGCTCCACTGTTGTGTAACACAATAGCATATGGTAACACAGTAGCATATGGTAACACAGTAGCATATGGTAACAATGTCTGTGTGCCAGTCCTGTGTTGCTATATACAACTTTCCTTCAATCTGTAACTTGCGCTACTTTAGATATAGGGCGTCTACACCTGGAGCACATGCACTTTTGTGACACATTTCATTGACACCAACCATCTTTGTATTTATTTATTTACCTCACCTACTAATATGGGAATTGTTTTGTCATCTAAATGTTAATTATCTATGCTATTGGGTTGTAACATTTTGATCATGTTTCGCTCTACTTTGAACTCTAGGTGACTGAGGAGTACCTGGATGCAATGAAAGACCCTAAGGTAAAAAGTAAGGGCTGTCATTTCGTGAAACGTTTGTTTTACTTTTGAGTGCCTGTGGACACCTCTAGTGTAACTTAACCTCAGTGCATAGTATCTTTTTTACAACTTAATGGTGGGTAACTAACATTGTCAGACTCCAATGTTGGCTTTTCAATGGTTAGGAAATATTCACAATCTAACAGTGCATAATTCGTTTATGTTACTCTGGTGACCTTTGCCCTCTGGATTGTGAAGGGGGATGTGTATGATGTAATGCACTGAAGCTTGAATGTTCAGCAACTGTTAATGACCAATATTCTCAGAACATATGACGGCTGTCACACTGATTTGCACAGAATGAGTTCATCTCAGTTCAATTTCTCACAAATGTACCATGATCAATTACCACAAGTATTGTGTGTTACTGTACTAGCTTGCATTCCCAACATCAAAGGTCCAACATTGCAAATACGTACACTGACCACCCAAATGGCACACTGACTTCCCAGTATTACATATAGTCTGTGCACCATGTTCATGAATTGGTGAACTGGTTTGTGGGTGCGTAAGCCACCATGGTGTCTCGCAGTTGGTGAGCATGTTTATGACTAAAAGTGATGTTTTTCGACAGCCTGAAGGTGACATAAATTAAGTATATACTTTTAATAAGTAATATTGACCCATCAACTACCATACCTACTTAGTAACTATAAATAATCAGTCAACTTTGGTAATATAGTATACATATACATATACATAATACATATATACATATTATATAATTATATTATTAAAGTTAGCTATCATTAGTTACAAATTAGATCAATGGAAGTTTGGCATAATGGTCAATATTACTGAAGTCGACGGATTATTAGTTACTAAATAGATGTATGGTAGTTGGACATAGTCAGGTATAAATATTACTGAAGTCAACTGATCATTGGTTACAAAGTGGGTAAAGTTGCTCAAGCTTGTTATTGAATTCTAAACATAATTTAAGCCTTTGATATGACTCACCAACAAGCTTGTCTTAATCAAGTGCTACAGTAATAACCCTGTGCAGTGGTTCCTTCTACCAACACCAGATGGAAGCAGGATCATGGCTGCTTTTGATTGAGTTAGCATCTGATTCGTCGGTAAGTCAGAAGTCGTCATTGAGAACAAATCAGATATCTTAATAGTTAGTTGTCCCAGCAGATCCAGCAAAGTCAGACAAGTGCAGTCAATGGGTTATTGGTTCTCAAAAGTGTCTCCTGGTATATTTTGTCCATTAGGTGCCTCCTCAGTCAGACCTGCTCAACAAAATTATCCGTCTAAGTGAATTCTTATTTCAGGAGTACGGTGGCCACCTGGAAATGACTGCAATGTCTGACATGTACAGGTAAATAACCAAAGGCTTGGAATAGGGAATACCTGGCTTTTATGATCGTGTAGCGACACCAAGCTACTCCCTCGAGATTAGAACATTTTTAAACTAACAGTTGACCAATGAAGATGAAACATAATTTCTGTTCACATGTATTCATAACCTTGTTATCCATTTGACTGTAATGCATTCAGGTCTGAGCTATTCAGAATTCATAGGGAGTAATAAATCATTTATCTTCTCAGCCATTAGCGTTAACTCTTTGTAGTTGTATGACGTGAAGAGCAGGGTTGACCATACATGTCAATTTCAAAAGACCTATTATATGTGAACGCCACTCATAATTTACAACAATCTACAAAACGGTTAAACACTATGCAGACTAGTTTACCCCTTCAAGCTTAAAATGTCCACATCACAACAATGGTAAGTTGACTAATGGATTCAAATAGCTGATCATTAATTTCTGTCTAACAAAAACTATTCACGTGGTGTCACATATGTCTACTGTATAAAATAACGATTAACTGAAAAAATATCTATATGCCATTTAACAGCCAGGCAATTTTAGATTATTAATGATTATTTGAATGACAGCTTTGGGGTTTCCTGCAGACAGTCGCATCGACAGATAGGACTAACCATTGTATACAACGAAAAATTTTGACAGTGCGCCCAGGTAGTGTATTTTAAGATGATAAAAACTTTTCACTGTAAAATTTAACGCTTTCCCTAGTTTCAAGGAAAGTGGACTCTAAAACCTGAACACTTTCAATAGGTTATGAACAAACGGTACCTGTAACAGTATTTTTGAGAGCCAAAATTCCCTGCAATTGTCCATTTAAGTGAGCAGACGGCTAATGCATTGACTCATCCTTGCATATATTCGGCTCTGCCAAATATAATCCCGGGGATATATTTGAATTTAACTTTAAGTCCCCAAATTTACATTTTTGTAATATACGGCTCAGGGATTTTGGTACTTGACGGCAATTTTTGGTCACAGAACATCGTGCAAGAAATTGATTTAAAAAACCTGCTGTACTACAAATAACTACTGAGCGATTTTCAAAATGAGGCCAATTATGTTAAAATTCGACCGCTTAAAGGTTTACTTTCGAGGAGCATCGGTTTCTTCAATTCTGACTGAATCTCAACAAAATCTCAACAGGTGTCGTTCAAATGGCTTAACAAAATTAGAGGATAGGTTCAATAATATCCTATTTGAATTGACGTTCTTTTATTGCTTTAAAGTTCAGTCAAAGTCTGTTTAGTTTGTTTATTGAAAACTACTGCTGCAGCAGTAGATGATGGACAGCGTCATTCAACTTCGAAAGGAAAATTACAAGCGATTTTTCAGAGGTTTTGAATTAAAATTTTTTACATCAAACTATTATTAGCTAGTTAGTTAAGTGAATGCTTGGATAATTTTTGTTCTTTTTGCTTCAGACGAGACTTTATGGTTTATCAAGAAGTTGGCAAGCTTCCAGAGAACATGACCAACCAGGGGTTCAGCGAGCAGGTGCGTTAGATTTTGACAGGGCTGCTACAAGTATTATAGAGCTTACTGAAATATTGTAATCAAAATATTCCTAGAAAACAATTTGCAGTTGTGAAGTAAACATTATTTCACTAAATGCATTAAGTTCAGTTTGGGCATTGGTAAGCAGACTTGTTCTATAGGATTTTAACGTTTGTTCAGTCTGCTAAAAAGCAGGATTGCTTTTTGTTGATTGATATTGAGACTGTTTTTGACTTCATCAATTTTTAACAAATCTTCATTTGTAATTTTGGACAGTTGCTCAGAAGGTAGGTAGAATTATTCTTTATATCCATGTATTAAACGGATGTCTTCCTACTTGGTACTCCGTCGTCATCTTTGAAGTGTAGCCTCTCCTAATTGTTATCTTATTTTGTTTTTCTTACTTGACTACTGAGAACAATGAATTGCTTATAAAACTCAAGTTAAATTTTTTCATTGTTAATCTAATGAGTGGCTGCTCAGTTCTATAGCAAAAAAGGTACAAGCCCTTTAATTGTACTCACCTATTTTTGGTGCACCAACATGGGTGCATATCAAAGCTACATCCCACCCCTTACAAATTACAATGCATCAACATGGGTGCATGTCGGCATCACAGCACACCCCTTACAATGCACCAAAAATGGGTGCATGTCAAGCGCCGCTGCACACCCCTTACAATACATCAACATTGGGTGCATGTCACTGCTGCACCACACCCCTTACAATGCACCAAAAATGAGTGCATGTCAGTGCCACTGCACACCTCTTGTAATACATCAACATTGGGTGCATGTCACTGCTGCACCACACCCCTTACAATACACCAACAATGGGTGCATGTCAGCGCCTCTGCAGTTACTGTAGTTGTTGATGGTAATCCAATAGGCCAGTTGACAGTCACTGTTATGGGGGTGTACTAGTTGTGTATTGACGCTGGCCACTGAGTGATTAAAGTGCTTTAATAAAGGAGAACGTCACCCAAAAGACAACCTATTTTGTATCAATTTAGATTGAGTAGTTCCACTCGATAATTGCAAATTCAGTTCCTTTACCTGACACCTGACTTCAGATGGATGTGTTGAAATTAACCAATGACATCACAGGTTCAAACTGAGTCTGTTCAGCAGTTCACGACATGCTTACTGGTGTTAGCTTATCACTTGAGTTCATTGTTTTACACCAATGAATCAAAATTCAATATAAAACCCTTACAAACACATTGAGTTCTTGAACAAACATATTGTTTTATTTCGTTGTTACAGATTTATAGGTATTTGAATGTACCGTAGTGTACAGAAATTGGTAGGCCAATTTACCAAGGTTGGTCGCAGGAGTTGGGGTCTTTTCGGTGATAAATTTGAATTATTCTTCTGAGAAATACAGACATGAGAACATAGCCGTTTGTTGTAATTTTAGAATTGCGATTTTTTCAGTTCTTAACACACAAAATGCTTCTTATCCTGGCTCGGAACCCAATCGGGCCCGTCACGGCCGGACTGAATACATCACGAACACAGTTGCAAAAAATATACTAGTGAGCCAAAGAAATAAATGTGCACCTGATTATTTTGGTGAATTAGCCGCGAAACTGCAAATCTACTTACTCGTCGGGAGCCACGAAGTCAGGTTCCCCATCCACAGAATCGTCAGGCAAAAGTTGTACAGTAACAATGATTCGAATAATGTATTATATGTAAATAGAGATTACCCTAACATCTGACCATAGCATATAAAAACAAGTTATTGTTTCACAACAGCGTTCTGTCAGCAAACACCGAATTAGCATGCGCTCACATGGCCTCGGTGCCGAGTCAATTCGGTTTATTGCATCTAAAGCCAGTAACGCACTCACTCTGCAGAAGACCCACTGACGTCGCTGTGTCATTTACTCATCTTCCTCACAGGTTAATGCGACACCTCTCGGTGAGGTAAGATCGACTGTATACAAGGTGATGTGGATATAGACCGATTAAGAGGGTAAAAAGACTAATTAAATCGGGTGACATTCTCCTTTAAAATCACCAATTTCATATCAAAAACAATAAAACAACCCCACTTGTTGATCAGTTGCCAGACTAGCACACCCACAAACACTATCTGATGATTCATTAGCTGATGTCAAGTTACAATCATTATGATTTATTGGTTGATACAGCACACATCACGAATTTTTGTCCCCCCCGGTCGGAAATTGGTTGACGACTGGTCATCTAGCCGACCAGCAGCTGACCAACAATGGTCGGTTAGGAGCCATCTGCTGAGTCGCCTCTGCGGTTGGCACTTGGGTCGGCAAAGTAGACGATCAATTCGGATTAAGCGTGTCCATGGTTGGCAATTACCATTTTATGACTTACCAGGGGAACTTTGGCCAAACAAACATTTAATTGATCGCTGTTCGTTCACCAGTGGCAACTTCGGTCTTGACATCGGTTTATCAACTCCTGTTCAACTATTGAAAGGTGGTAAAATCGAATCAACCTACATATACGAAGTGCGTGACATTACACCAACGTAAACTTAATGTTGAATTACTGATGGCGTGGTAAAATCAAACGTGAAGCATAATTTCTAACTCTAGATGTGAGACTTTTTGTACAGTACATTATGCATAAAAGCAACCAAGAAATTTGAAATTTTACAGTAAAATTGAATAAAAATCAGAATACAATGCTGATGTTTTACAACCTCAAGTGTTCTCATTCCGCGGAATGCTCAACAAGCAGCACGCATTTGCACTCATTCGTTATTGCTCTTGATCATCACTTCATCACTCTGTGTAGTGCGCTTTACCATAGATAATTGTTTATTTTTGTAAAATTTTTTAATATGTTGGTACAGCAATAGAACAAAAGGTTATTTTAGAAATAACAGTGAACAATGGTTTGAACATAGCGCAGATATTAAGATCATGGGCGCATGAAAACGGAAGAATGTGATCGGTTATAGTGTTATCCATGATCCATCATCATTCTGAGTTTGTTGTCACTTGAAGTAAAAAATTGTTTCAAAGCAAGAGCCTTCCTATCTAGCCAGCTAGCTGTATGAAGACTATCGTCACATTACAGCAAGGTGCCTCTGTGTATTGAGCTCTGACAAACCTCGGAATTGCACACAGCCCGGATAGTTACGTTGGTCACCTCGTGAAGTTTGTATGAACATGAGCTAAAGACCGGCGGGTGTGCATGCAAAATCTGTGAGCAATTGACATTCACCTTGCACATTGCGGCTGTTTAAGCGGAAAATATCCTACATCATTTTCTTGCGTAATTCTATGCCTTTTGTAACAAAAAAATATATGTCATCGTTTTGAAAGGAGTACATTCGTGATACGCGCCACTTCCAGAATCTTTTCGACATCTCCCATTAGATGATAAAATCGCAGCAAAATTTGTTCTAAAATTCGGTTTACTGATATCAAAATTCCAAAAACATTTAATGAAGTGAAACCAATTCTGATCATTTGCTGTGACTTACGCAACCTCAAGGCAGAACCTTTGATTGAAAAATCTGGGAAAACGTAACTGGCTAATACGTGACGCAATATTTCAAAAGATCACACAACTTTAACAGCAGAATAATTGTAGCAAAAACCAATTTTGCAACGCCGGTAAATATTTTAGATTACTCAAGGAAGATTTTATTCGGTCAGTTTTTACCCACAATTGTGCAAAGTTGTATATTTAGTTTAGTAAACAGCTTCGCACCAAGGCTAGAGCTCCGAGCCCTTTGGAGTAATTACACAATACTTGGCGTTTCGCGTCTACTCCAAGGGGTAAGACTTTGAAAATAATATTTTTGGGGTAACTCAGCACATGTGATCTTAAAGAAGGTAGTCTGTGTTTTCATGTAGAGCGTAAAAATGATTAACCCAGTGATTCAAAAAGAACAGTCTCGCAAACGAAATTGCACACTGCAGTTCTATGACACAAGTTAAAAAGCAACATGTATAAGTTTATTGCATCGATTCTAGTGATCATCAGGGCAAGTCAAAACTCTTAAGGGGCCGCGATTTCAAACCTGAATGCATCAATCAATAATTTTTGAAAATGTCCTCAAAAGTGGACTTTTTTTAAACACCATGTTGGCCGTATTCGTCGGTGTACAAAAGCAATTTGAAAAAAAATTGTACACACTGCTCAAAGCACTTTAGTGGACATACGGAAACGCCAACGTCTCTGTCTTACAACGCTGCATGTGCTTGGCATTTTTGATAAAGCGCTCTCATGCTGGAAATTTTTTAAGATAGAGCGCCGTTTTAAAAAATTACAGCTGAGCATGGATTTATTCTGCTATTTTAGGACTGAAACGGAACCAAATCTCGCTTGGTGACTCATTAGAATGTGCAGAACTCGGGGAGTCTGGGGCGATACAAGCATATTTTTTATTTTGGCGCTGTACATGTAGTTGCCAGGCGTCATTCTGCGTCACTCACTACCTAAGGTGGCCAGATCATACATCATAAGTATCACCAGACGCTTTGCTTCTCAAAAAGGGCACCTTGGTGTATTTTCTATCATTTTATTCGACATTGCAATCGCTTTACCAAAGATTCGCGCATATAGAGACAAATACCTTTCACCACGTATTCACATCTTCTTGTTCAAATTTTTTTTTACATAATTTGTCAATATGTTGTTGACAGAAAATATTTATTTTTGGATCAACATGAACGACCAACTGATAGGGGCCTACATATGCATGTAACTAGCCCAGATTTTAATGTCACTGATGCATGAAAACGGAATGCGCAAAGCTTGAATTGGTTGTAGCCTAAACAGTTGTTATTCTGCATTTGATGTCACTGTCTACCTTCGTGATAATCGTAACCATATAATTTCGAAGTTAGAGCCATCATAGTCCATGGGTTTAGGGCATACTGGACTGTGAATTTTGCATTTGTACTGCAAGGGTTAATATTATGAAAATAAAATCCCTGGAATGAGAGTTCTTCACTAACAACACACTCACCCATCCGCATCATGGGCACGTGATAGGAGAACCGTGAATAACTTGAAAACACAAAAAGATGCAGTTCGGCATTACACAAACAAAAAACAATTGTGGGCGAAGACTGTCAAAAATAGCTACGGCATTGTATTGACCGGGAAGCATCCAATCTAATGCAACTTGTTAAGGTCACAAGTCAAATTAAAGATCAAATGTAAGAAAACTCACGTTTTTTATCCAAAACTTGTTGCATTGTCCATAATTCAATGTTCAATGTTACCGCTTGCCTTCAACCGTCGAAATAGTGGTGTTACACAACCGATTTGAACTCGTGTAACGGAGACAGTAAAACTAGGTTAATTTATTTGACCCTGTGCCAAGACAAATATGCATCGCCACGCATAGTCATCAGCCTGACAACTTATTACGCAACTGCTACTGACTCTAGCCTAAAAATAGCAGCTGGTCAGCTGATGGCCGGTCGGCAATTAAGGTCGGCTAGGGGTTCGCCTTATGAGTCGGCACTGCGGCCGGCTGCTGGGTGGTCATCTAATTTTTAGCCAACCGGACCGCTAATTTGCCGACTGGTCGTCGACTCCTAGCCAACTGGTCGGACAAAAATTCGCGATCTGTGCTCTACATGATACGTAAAATAGGGATAACCAATCACAGCTCTAGTCATCCTCCATTGTGTTTAGTGTGAGAGGTTGTCACATATAGTCGCTCATTTTACCGTGGTTTATGGTATAATAGGGTATGACAAAGCATTACTTTTGTGGTGAGACAACTTAGTATTTGACCACACTGTGGCTCTTTACTTTTCCACGAGACATGGAAGAAGCACGGATATGGCACAACATTGTAGAAGAAATTCTTGTGTTAGTGGACATGACACATTGGTGCTGGACAAACATCACACTGACATGTTCGTGGAGCTAATAAACTTTTCAATTGAAGTTGCTTGTTTTTCTTCTATTTTCTCATCAAATTCACGATTGTGGTATAACGTAATGTTTAATGTTGTTGCGATTTAGTCACTTGTCAAAATAAGGTAAATGGTAGTTTTAATCACTTTAACAAGTTTGTTTTAAAGTGTAATTTGCAAGGTCCAAGTATGTTAAATTGCAATAATATCTTCAAGGTATTGCTATTTGGATGTATTTTATTCAAATCATCGTATTATTGTATCTTTAGTTATTTAAAAAAGCGAAAATAAGAAAATGCGCGAAAAGTTGACGTTTGACACCGTGACATGGTGTTGGGGAACACAAACCAGATCATATCCCACAATGCAGTTCACTGCTATTATATCACAGTACACGAAGAACAAAGACCGTTTAACCTTGGCGTGTTTTAGCCATGGTGCATCGGCGTGTGTGTGCTAACTATTTTAACACCACCCAGGTGGAAGGCATGAGCCCATTTAAATTCTAAAAAGACTAGCATCTGGCTACGTAATGGCAGGTTTTCGTGTGCTCTGCTGGCGTCTTTTGAAAATGACTGTCGAGTCAGCCATCTGTCGGAGCCGAAATATGCTCCGACCATTTTGAGGACGGCTGCTTTGACGACAAACACATCATGAAGGTTGAAGTTGGTCTTATAAAAAGGTAAGTTGCCTTGAGAATTTTGATATCTAGTAATTCATGACCCTTTCGCAGTGCCTGAACAATAACAATCTTTTTTCACAATCACCGTAGTTCTCAAGTGTTTAAAATCTGTTGTTTTTCCGTGAAAGATTTAGTTATAAGTGGATCAGTAAAACTAAAAGCCACAACAAATAAAGCTGATCTCAAAAGATGCATGTGTTTTGAAAAGAATGCAGACTATGAATAATTAAGTAAAACGGGACGGTAACTCAATTCCAAGGTTTTGATTATTAAAGTAGTCTGTTTAAAAAAAAAACAGGATTAAAATCTAGTTTTGGCATTTGCTTGAAGGTTATAAAAGAAAGCGAAAACTTGCAATTAGATATCATTGTGTTTTACTTTATAATCATGTACAACTCTGGATTCAAATTGTTCTTTTTTACTTTTGAATTGCCGCTGTTGTGCTTTTCAGAGTATGTAAATGAAAGGAGAACACCTTCCACTTAGTGCGGAACAAAAGAGAAGCTGGAGATCTTGAAATTCCCTTAGAAATTGATACCCCTCCAATGCCGACTGCTGGTGCTCCAGATGTGTCCAAGGAGGATGCCATGGCACAGATAAATTCAGACTTGGTGCTTTGTCAATGGACAGCACTGGAATTTCTTTCCGCCACATATTTAACAGTCACTACCAATGTTTTAGATCCAATTTTTGATAGTGGTACAGACAGCAATGCCAGAGTGTTTATAGTACCAGTAGTGGAAATTGTGAAAAGCTTTTGTGTGTGGTACTTGGCTGTCCCATTTGTATAGATAAACCCGGTGATATACTATGTTCTTATATTGAAACTAGTGGCAGATTTAGAGGGGAGGCCATGCCCCCCTAAAATTCTCCCAGATTCCATTTGAATGTTTGGGGGGGGGGAATGTCTGATGGCGGGCAAAATCCTGGCTAATGCCGTGCCCTGGACCCCCTAACTCAAAATCCTGGATCCGCACCTGGAAACATTTCANTTTTTACTTTTGAATTGCCGCTGTTGTGCTTTTCAGAGTATGTAAATGAAAGGAGAACACCTTCCACTTAGTGCGGAGCAAAAGAGAAGCTGGAGATCTTGAAATTCGCTTAGAAATTGATGCCCCTCCAATGCCGACTGCTGGTGCTCCAGATGTGTCCAAGGAGGATGCCGTGGCACAGATAAATTCAGACTTGGTGCTTTGTAAATGGACAGCACTGGAATTTCTTTCCGTCACATATTTAACAGTCACTACCAATGTTTAAGATCAAATTTTTGATAGTGGTACAGATAGCAATGCCAGAGTGTTTATAGTACCAGAAGTGGAAATTGTGAAAAGCTTTTGTGTGTGGTATTTGGCTGTCCCATTTGTATAGATAAACCCAGTGATTTACTATGTTCTTATATTGAAACTAGTGGCAGATTTAGAGGGGGGCCATGCCCCCCTAAAATTCTCCCAGATTCCATTTGACTGTTTGGGGGTGCGAATGTCTGACGGGCAAAATCCTGGCTAATACCGTGCCCTGGCCCCCCTAACTAAAAATCCTGGATCCGCACCTGGAAACATTTCAATGGTTCTTCGATACAATGACTATAAATATTGCGGCATAGCTTTTTTAAGTATATTTGATTTGCACTAAACTGTTGCTGTTACAGTGGGTCGGTAAAGGAAGACTTTCTTACATGTAAGTGGGGGTGAAAAGGTACTTGTTTGGGTCGTCAGTCTTTTCGTGCGACAAACTCATCTAAATTGTACACAGAATAATCACTTGCACAGAATTCGAACATTGTCTTGGGAATTTTTGAGTGAGTGGTANCTATTATAGTAATCAAGAAATTACAATGGGCTTTCTCGTGATATGGCAATTCGGTTGAAAAACGACAGAGTTCCAAAACGTTTTAAGGGCAGTAAATCCCATTACACACAATGGAGCAAATGATTGCAAACAACTCTCATGCAAGCGCAGCGCAATCTCAGTGGCTGCAAGATCGTGATAGGTATTCCAGGGAAAGATTTCCCTGTATTGCGTTAGCACCAGTACGAGCGATTTGATTTTAACATTTAACTGCCTTTCCAACATTCAAAATTTTTCGTTGGTAAACAACCATTCGTATGAAGTTAAAATAACTTATTTAGTTAAACTTGCTGCTGTTACGTTGTACTTTTACCGATCTATGTCCCACTCTATGCATGACAGCATTATGTCCTAAAAGGCATTTGGAACGGACAACTATGAATGATTCTTACCCTAAGTTGATTGCAATAGACACACCAGTGTCAGGAGTTTAATTTCCATATTCTTTTGTTGAATTTTATTTCATTGTTTCAATGGCAAAATTAAGTTGAGTACAACACATTGCAACTACTGTCTCTTTGTGGAGAGACCTCAACCTCTATTGGTTAACCTTCTTGGGGAACGCAATTGGGTAACATGAATTACATGTTAGTGCATCACCTTTTACCAGTGTGATCTTAATAACTCCTCAGAAAGAAGTAAAGTTTGAGAACAACGTGATTGATGTTTGCATATGTCTGGCAGACAACAGCGACAATTGGCAATATTCCCTCCAATAAAATCATAAAGCGCAAGAGACATTGTTGGATGATGGCTATGATAAATTTAGCTTTACAGCCTGCGAACCAAGTATGTGTTCTCAGATGTAGAAACAATAATGTTTATTTATTATGAATAACTACCATCTATATTGCACGTTTTTTCTAAGAAATTTCCTCATCATTTGGTGTTATTAATTTTTGTCTTTTGCATCCTTGCTCGACTTCGGAGGGCAAAATCGGAACACATTAAACTAGAATTGCCTTGAAATGGGTTTGTTTCTTTAATTATGTTACTCCATGCAGTCGGGATGTTAACTTGTCTTAATGTTCTTTTCACAGTACGGATGTACTCCACTTCATGCAGCAGCAGATTGTGGCAAAGCAAGCACCGTAAAGGTACTGCTAGAGCATAATGCCAATGTGAACGCCCTGGATAAGGTACAGTAGTCATCGTGTGAAATAGAAATCGACATACGAAGCAATCTGTTGCCTTCTTCTAAAATTGTGTTTGCCCCAAATTTTATCTTGACGTTGGATATTAAGGTTTTCTCGAACCTTATAAGTATTGACCTTCATTCTAACTCATACATCAGTAAAAGTGTATTTTCTGAAAGAAAATGGTCAAAGATTGTAAAAATATGTTTTATGTTGATGTGCTACTATATTTATTATGTTAACATCTTTCTCAATCAAAATTGCAAGGAAGATGAATTCCATACCAAAATAACCTCATGGAGAATTTCAATGAACTCCTTTTTAAATGAAAAATTCAACCTCAAAATAGCTTTAAGGAATTTTTAGATTACTCTGTTTGTTTTGTTTCTACACCAAAGTTACTCGCAAGTCGTAATTTGACTCGTGACGTTAACAAGATGTATTAGATCGGTTGCTTCCCGGTCAATACAACGCTGTATTCATTTTGTAAACACAGCTATTTTAGCAGTCTTCGCCCGCATTTGATTTCAAGTTGTTTGTGTAACGCCAAACTGCATCTTTTTGCGTTTATTGTCACTACAACTTTTTGCAACTCATTTGAATTACATAAAACTAGTCCCCGAGTCACAAGTTTTTATAACAGAATACATAGGTCATGTGGAGGAGTTGGCATTCCAGGGCTAAGACAACTGTTGATATCTATAAATGGGTGAAACTTTTAAGAAAATCCTTGGAACTTAAATTCTTCCTCATTTCCTGGCGGAGGGTAGAAAGCTCTGATGCAGGCTACTGCGCATGCTGGAATGACAACACGGACTGTTCGTCCTAAGTGACCGTGTACCCATCTTTGGAACTGTCTGTAGGCCACGTTTCAAATCATTTTATCCAAGAGTCTCTCAAAGCCATCAGGATATTGGCTTTTGTACTGCAACCATGCAGTCTCCAAAACACCACGATTGATGTATACAGGTTTAAACCATGCTCCACAATACATTTTTTCTTCCGTGTTAGTTGTCACGCTTCATTTCTTCATCAAGCTTTGCAACAACCTTGTCAACTTCTTGGCAACATACTCTTTCTTCAACAAATGAGGTTGTCTGACAGTTGCCCCAGGTGCACCTGCAAGATGTGTCAACAATTATTTCAGTAAACATCAAAATTTCGAATTGAAAAATTTACCAAGAGTGCCTCTACCAAATTGAGGGGTCTGCATACGACTTCAGTTTACAGGAAAATTGGTTGGAACATCACAACCTATTTATTTTTTGTACAAATTGATAATTTTTAGTAAAGATATTTACTTTTCATACAAATGAATAGTGCTACACCCAAGGTAGTTCATGCCCGGGGGATATAGTAATGGACATTAGTTGTTTGATTTTTTAGCTGACCCTAAGACAAAAGGTAGTTGCCCTGATTCATTGATGGAGGGGACTGTTTTGTATGTAGTCGTGAGACCTGTTCTCCCAATCTGAATCCTATCGGCACCCACATACCATTAATCAAACTAGACAATGACAATGGGGCAAACCAACTTGAAAAGCAGTGTTGCCACTCAAAGGGTCGCCCATGTTTTAAATATTACAGTATACATTAAAACTTCTTGATATGCTACATGGGCAATCACCAATCCAATGGTATGCTCTCTTTACTCCACAGAAACTTTACCAGGCGGTTCCTACCCAAGTCGACTCGTAACCAAGCCATGTACCATATTTCATTTATAAATAATGGCAACATTGGGTCAATGTACATCGACATGAAATGGTTGTTTCCATTTCAAGCATCGCCTTACAAAATAAAACTGTTTTGGAACACATGTGTAGATTGATATAGGTCCGAGTTGACTTGAGTACGAAAATGAAATGACTTGTTCTATAACCTCCCATACCAAAAGACAATGTTTGCCACAAGCTTGCAGCAAACATGCCGCAAGCTTGCTGCAAACAATTTTGTTTGCAGCAAACCAGCCGCAAAGTTTGCAGGAGTTTGCCGCTACCCGCAACTCAGCCGCACACATTGCCGCAACCTTGCTGCAAACACTGAAGTTTGCAGGAATGTTGCGGCAAACTTGGTGATTGAAATAGTGTTTGCGGGAAAGTTGCAGGAAACTTTATTGTTGAAAAGGAGTTTGCGGGAAAGTTGCAGGAAACTTTATTGTTGAAAAGTGTTTGTGGGAAAGTTGCAGAAAACTTTATTGGTGAAAAAATGTTTGCGGGAAAGTTGCAGGAAACTTTATTGATGAAAAAGTGTTTGCGGGAAAGTTGCAGGAAACTTTATTGGGGAAAAAGTGTTTGCGGGAAAGTTGCAGGAAACTTTATTGGTGAAAAGTGTTCTCAGGAATAGGTGAAAAAGTGCTTGNTATTGGTGAAAAAGTGTTTGCGGGAAAGATGCAGGAAACTTTATTGGTGAAAAAGTGTTTGTGGGAAAGTTGCAGGAAACTTTATTGGTGAAAAGTGTTCTCAGGAATAGGTGAAAAAGTGCTTGCACGAAATTTGCAGTAAACTTCAATGTTTAAAGTGTTAGCATTAATATTGTGACAATGTTAGAAATTGTGAACTTATTTTTATTTTCCAAATTTCAAAGAAACCTCAAATCCCAGAACCTAAGCAGGGCAGTTACTTATTTTAGATTACTTACCTAAATGTGACCTATTATTGGTTACATTGTTAAAAACAGCAAATGCTCAACGATGACCAAATGCGACCTAAAACACTAGAGAAGATAACTGCATCTGTATGTTCTTTGTTTTTTGTTCAGTCACTATACTTAACAAGTTTTCATTTTCCTTTCATACTGCTGTCTAAGTCAGTACAGCAAAATATTAAATGCAATTGCTTTATAACAACAAAGGCAGTGTTACCTGCATGTTGTGTAAACAAGCACAATAAATATCAATTCAAACCATACACAAATATATGATCCAGTTTTACCAAATGTGCAAGTATAGCATTTAGAGCAATTTGTACTTTTCCAACATTTGAAATTATCTCATAATCAGGTGGTAGCTGCCAGTCTGTAGCTACATTAAAATTTTGTCTATTTCGGACAAAAATAATTGCCAAAAATTACTCATTTTGATTTTTCAAGGACATTTAGCATTGTTGTGAAGACTAACAATTTTTCAAAATATTGTCTGTCAGCAGCTATGGTACGGACTTGGATATGACTCGGGATTCTTGTGGTACTGCCACATTATTTATGAAAAAATAAGAAATTTAATTTCACTAGTGTCCTTATATTATTGTTTTATGCTTCTAGGGTTATTGTTTATTTTAATCATACTAGGCCAGCTACATGTTGAACTGCTAGGACTGTTTTCAAGGAATGCCTCTTGGAATACATTAATGTTTAATGCCTCTAGGGCGGTTGATTGTTTATTTAAATTATGCTAGCCCTGCCACATGTTGATCTGGTGGGACTGTTATCAAGGAAAGCATGTGGTTGTCAAGGTTACATGCCTGTGAAGTGACCTATAAGCTCTCATTGAACCAAATTCAAACGGTTTTGTTACAGCCTAGACTCTACATGGATAACTGAAGAACTGTATGGATGTGAGTTTTGAATTTAAAATTGTATTTATATTGATGTGATTGTTAACTAAAATTACTTAGACTTCATTCATGAATCAGTAGTTTTGGTCTTACAAACAAAAGGAAGTTGATTTTCTTACTGATTCAGCCAAATTGGAGGTTTTAATGGTTAGGGAAAAGTACAGCACAGATTTCAAATGAGTTAACTGGGGTTGAGACCAGAATCAACTAGTTTCCAAAACGTTGTCAAGTTACATGTAACCAGTCCTTCAAAATAATCACTTAACTGAGACTGTAAAACTTAAGTTTGTGTCAATTTTCACATTGCTCTCTGGCTGTTTTACTCACAATAGGAACAACAATTTTTTATTTTGGTTAAATGCATGGTAGCTATTGGGCACAAAATAAGATTAGCATATTGTAACTACTGGTAGGTGTTTCAACTGCCATCACCTTCAGCCATACCTCAGTCTGCAGTCAAACTATTGAACACAAGTTTAACTGTCTGTTCATACATGAGCAGAACAGCAAAAGTTCGACTTAAAACGTAATTGAGATTCTAATAATGCTATCACAAATGCCTTTTTGTGGAAAGTGAAATGGCATTCATATTTTAGGTTTGTGAATATTGAGTGATATAATGTACTTGATGAAAGCCAGAGACACTGCAGAGGTTACGAGGCAACAAGTTTGAGTTGAAAACACCGGAACAAATGGCGTACACAGCATCTCAAGGTTGGTTCGAACAAACATGGATGAAAACACTAGCGATCATTCCAATGAACCCTATGGAACACCTCCGATTGCTGTAATGCAGATTAGTCTGGAGTAGAATGTGTTTAGAATGTCCACTAGTATGGTAATAACTGGATATAACCTCTGTAGTTGTTCTTTTCAACACCATGGTAATATTGTAGAATAGAAAGGTATTTTGCCTTAGATAAATGAATGATGTTATTGGATGCTATCGCTATAGTCGAAATATTGCAAATTTCAACAAAGGCCCACAAGTTCAATGATAGCCCATTCAGTAGACTGGTGTATCATAAAACCATATTGGGAAGCAAAAATAGTAATCGATGAAGTATTCGACAGTTTTCAAGTATTTTAGATGAACATGGGAAAATAAATATGTTTATAATTGTTAAGAATGATTTTTTTCAGTTGACAAGTAATGAGGTAATTTAAAATAAAATGCTTAAATATGCTCGACATGCTGTTTTAAGCATGCTATTCCACGGGGGAAAGTCAGATTTCATGGTTTTCTCCACTGGCATTCGACATATTTTGCGCCATTTTCAATGCTAATAAACACTCCGTTGGGTGCATTTCAACGCTCTGTGTTTCTGTTAGTTTAGTCAAGTAAACAATATCGTTGTTGCAATTATTATAGATTTTGTCGTGCGTTAAGAATAAAACATCTCGGTATATTGTAATTAAAGCTTGGCACTTTTATAGTTTCTGTTATTCATTGTCATGTGATTTTGTTTTCATTTCTAGTCATTATACATCAGATTGAAAATTATCATGTTAAATCCAGTGTGCAGCTGATTGTGTATTTTCTTGCTTTAAGAAGCGGGCATGTAATAAAAATTATGTATTTGTCAGCTGGCATTTTTGCATTAAATTATTTATGCAACAATTCAAGTATGTTGTAGGCTTGCAGCAATATTTTTTCTTGTGGTTCGCAGAAACTTCTATATAACCCCATGAAGATGTTTGCGGCAAGCTTGCAGCAATGTGTGCGGCTGGGTTGCAGGAACTGTTCCATATAAGGACATAGAGATGTTTGCGGCAAGCTTGCAGCAATGTGTGCGGCTGGGTTGCAGGAACTGTTCCATATAAGGACATAGAGATGTTTGCTGCAAGCTTGCGGCAAACTTCATTTGCATGGTAAAAGTTTGCTGCATGTTTGCGCAAGCATGCCGCAAGCTTGCGGCAATGTTTGCGGCTGGGTTGCAGGAAATTTGCATCCACTCTTTGGTCAGAGTTGATTCTACGTGTTTGCGGCTGGTTTGCAGAAACTTTTGCAGCAAGCTTGCCGCAACTTTGCGGCAAGCTTGCGGCAAGTGTTTGCAGGAAGGCTTTTTTT
>NMRA01000324.1:195229-239901 GCA_002633005.1 Phoronis australis
AAGTAAAACAACACACGAATACTTTAACAATAGAATACGTCTATTAATTTGCAGCGTTGTGATTTACAAATTAAAGATTACAATAAGTTGTGAGACTGACGACTAACTGATTGAGACAAGATATCCCTACTAGAAAACTACTAATCAAAAGTGCCACTGGTTCCCCTACCTACCGCACACGTTAACGCAAAACAAGTCACAAAAGAACTAACCCTCCAGAACAATCACTAGCCGGTTCAAATTGACTAACAGGCTGAGACCAACGCCCGTGATGAATGTCTATACCTCAGATGTTCTTTTCCCCTTGACTCTTTGGTCACTGAAGTTGTTCGTCCGGCTTCGTCTTAGAAGTTTGAAGTTGCCTTGCAGCTCTGGAGTCGTGCCCCGTAGTCTGGAGTTTTGATCTAAGGTGGATCCAGTCTGCCCTGGTCTCGAGAGTCAGTGCTTTAAATACTAAACTAAGTGGCATCACACGATGGACCCACTCTGCATGTACATATATGTCCATCTCTCTATGACGAGCTGAATATAACGAACTAACTGACCACGCGATGGACTCACTCTCCATGTACATATATGTCCATCTCGCTATAACTCAAAATTCTAGCATAGCTGCCACTATTCCTGTATTATTGCATAACTGCCCCTATTCCTGGGTTTTCAACATCAGAGTACTATTCCTGGATTTAACTATCTCAGAGATAGCAGATCCCCTGAAATTTATTGCACATGGAGGGCATAGCCTTATTATATTACACTCCTCAAAGATGCAGGATTTGCAACAGAACAAATCATAGGGCGAGGGACTGTCGGGCGCCCAGAACTGTTAACGCCCTAGACAAAGAACCAATCAGATGTTTCTTTTGTAAAAAACCTGGCCACATGAAACGTGGCTGTTTCAGTTTTAAAAGATTTTTGGCCGCCCAAGCGAATCAGAAGCCAGTTAATTACTCTGACAACCCAAGCCCTGCTGATACCACACCACATGACGTTAACCCACAGGGAAACTAATGTGCACTGACTCGAGAGCTTCCGCGGGTCAGGATGACGTTGTAACTTTATGTTTTTTGGGAAACGAGGATAGTATTCAAGTACAGGTGGGACAGACGCGAGTCAGAGCGTTAATTGACTCGAGTGCTGCAATATCCGTTATTTCGGAAGTTACATTTGATGAGCTTAAAGGAAAAGACTTGGTAGAAATAGTTAATCGAATACCTGTAGTTCAGACAGCGAATAATCAACCTTTGAATGTCCTCGCTTGTGCCCTGTTAAGCTTAAAAATCGGAAACAATATTCTCAAACATGAATTTGTGGTGATTCGAGATGTAAATCGAAGAATGATAATTGGAAAAGACTTTCTTCATAAAAATAATTGTCGTGTCTATTTTGATCTTAGAATGTTAAGGATAAGAGAATTTTACACACCCCTAATTCAAGATTCACTGGTTAAATCTTATGTTAGAGTAATTAAAGAAATTATAGTTAGACCTTATTCCAAGGTTGTATGTCGCGCTAGAAGTTGCGCCGCCAGGGTTAGCAAAAGGCCACAAATATTCCAGGTGTCACCTTTAACAACCGGATTCCTAAATGCAGAACCTGACTTATCAGTTTCAAACGCAGTAATAAAGCCGGGCAAGGCCGGAAAATTTCCGGTGGAAATAATCAATAATTCTGGCCGATATATCGAGATTAAACGAGGAGTTGCAGTAGGACAGGTTGAAGAACTAAGTAATGCAAATATTGTGAATGTGTTAGATAAATCAACAACAGCCCAGTCGGCTAGTAAACAAACGTTGGATTTATCCGAGATTGATACACCTGATGAGTATGTTAGCTTAGTGAAAGCATTATTAAAGCAGAATAGCGATGTTTTCGCAGCAACCGATCTCGATTTGGGGAAAACGAGCACAGTACAAATGCGCATAGACGTGCAAGACGGCACAGTTGTCAAGCAGAGGCCGATAGCAAAACAACTGAAAGCGCTCTGAGGAGCGAAACTTGGCGAAATTAACCAAAAAAAAAACACGTTCGAGAGGACGAGAAAAGACGACGACAGAGATGATGACGAAGATGACAGCTATGACGACGATGGTGGCGATAATGGACAACCCTAGTTATGATATCATTCATATAACGAACGTAGAGGTCAGAAATCACTAAGAAATAGGCTACAGTCTTGAGCTACACTTGGCGAAATTAACTGAAGAAAAGACGACGTCGGAGATGATGACGAAGATGACGAATATGATGATGGTGGTGGCCATGATGAAGAACATCATAACATTCATATGACGAATTTAGATGTCATAAATCATTAAGAAATAGGCTGCAGTCTAGTTCAATAGAAGCTAAACCAACCTGAATGCAGCAAGAACGCTCAACAAAGGAGCAGCGTTATCACAAAATCACAAATAACTCAAAAAGTAGACGTCGTAGAGAAAAATAGAAAGCATCTTCTGAAAGCCCGTTCAAAGCTCTATCTAAACTGAATGTACCGCTTAATTCTGTAAATTTTTCGAAAAAAATGAAATTTTGCGTTTTTTTTAAGAATTTCAAACTCAAATAACTCGAAAACGGTAAGTCTGAGAAAAAAATTGTTACAGGCCATTTGAAAGATAATACTTCAAAGAGTCTACATGCAAAAAATCACGTCTTTTTCTCTTCCCGTTTAAAATCGCACTCCAGACGATTGAAAATGGGTCAACATGCGCCATATCCGCCATCTTGAATGCAACTTCCGGTTTTTTGGCTTTGAATAATAGCATGTTACAAGAAACTAACACCTGTAAAAATTCGAAGGAATTTGTCTGATAATGCGCCCTCTAGAGGAGAAAACGTTTTTAAGCCAAAATCGAGGTGCGCATGCGCGATCGCCGATATTTCCGCCATCTTTAGCCGGAAGTAAACAATTTCCGGTATACTTGTAGCAAGCTTCCGGTCCATTTACTGTGCCTTTTACGTAAAAAATTGTAGCCTCCAGAAGCATTTGAACCTTTAAATGGAAACAAAATGGCCGCCACAGCCGCCATCTTGGATCCGATTTTGACGAAAAACAATAGGCTTCCAGTTCTTCCGGAAGTACGTGTTATGTGTAAATTTCGTGATGATCGGACGAAAATTGCGACCTGTATCGTGCGAACAAACAAAAAAAAAAACAAAAAAAAAAACAAACATAGTGTCAGAGCAATATACTTGGCAAAATTTATTTCGCCAAGTAAAAAATAGCTAAAGAAGCCGTGGATAAAATGCTTACTGCGAAAGTCATAGAACCCTCT
Organism: Phoronis australis; assembly: GCA_002633005.1. Taxonomy (NCBI): domain Eukaryota; kingdom Metazoa; phylum Phoronida; family Phoronidae; genus Phoronis; species Phoronis australis. Next base: position 198,505 of record NMRA01000324.1, read on the forward strand.
AGATCCAACTTTTGCTCACCTATAGTATTAGTAACCAAAAAGGATGGTAGCGCGAGTATTCTGTGTAGACTATAGGAAACTAAACAGTGTAACTAAAGGTTATTCGTTCTTTTTACCGAAAATTGATGACATATTGAAAGATCTTAGGGGTTCAAGTATTTATAGTTCATTGGACTTACGTAGTGGTTTCTGGCAGATTCAAATGCACCCTGATGACAAAGAAAAGACCGCTTTCTCTCCGGGACTTTCAACTGGTCACAATCTCTACCAATTTCAAGTTATGCCATTCGGACTTTGCAATAGTCCCAGTTTCTTCCAAGAACTCATGTCAATCGTTTTAGAAGGACTCCCTTTTGCTCGGGCCTATATCGATGATTGCATTATCTACAGTTCAAGTGTCACTGAACACGTCGAACATCTGAAAATCGTTTTCCAACGCGTCAGAGAACATAATTTGAAGTTGAAATTGTCCAAATGCCAATTTCGTAAGCCTCAAACGAACTATCTGGGCTTCATAGTAGATAAAGAAGGGATCCGCCCTGACCCAGCCAAAATTGCGGCTATTAGATCAATGAAACGACCAGCCACAGTAAAAGAAGTAAGGGCACTACAAGGAATCCTGTCATACTATCGAAGGTTTATTCCTAACTCGGCGGGCATTATGACTCCATTGACTGAACTGACCAAGAAGTATGCCAGATTTAAATGGACACCTGAATGCGAAAACGCTTTCAAATTTATCAAAGAACACCTTTCCGCCGTTCCTATGCTAAATTATCCTGATCCCAAATTGAGTTATATCATATACACCGATGCGAGTGATTTTGCAATTGGGGCCTGTTTGGTAGAAAAGTGTCAAGATGAAGATGTTGAAAAACCTATCTACTTTATGTCGCAAAAATTGACTGACACACAAAAGCGTTGGGCAACCATTGAAAAAGAATGTTTCGCAGTATTGATGGCCCTTAAGAAATTCGAACACTACATTTACAATTCCAAAATCACGCTTTTCACGGATCATATGCCCCTCATTTATTTGCTTAAAAGCGACATACAGAATAAGAAAGTGGCGCAATGGTCGGTACTTATCTCGGCTTATGATGTTGAAATTAAACATATTCCGGGCAAGGATAACACGATAGCTGACTTGCTGAGCTGAGCGCCCTCCAACGACGATAATGCGATTGACGAGGAAACTCTCGATATAGACGATAGGACTTTTGAGGTTCAGGCTCCGATAGCACAAGTTAATGAAGTAGATAACAGCAGAATTGATCCTAAATCTCATGAAATGGAGAGTCCTCCAATATTTAATTTTACCTCTGAATTGCAAATGCCTAAGTTAGAAATGAATATGCAAGAGGAACAAAAGAAAGATCAAGAGTGTAGGGCTATAATCGATGAAATGTCGTCTCCTAAGCCTAGCAAAAGAATTGGAAATAAGTATTTACTCAAAGAAAATGTCCTATATTGTGTTTCCGACGATCACGGCGACGTAAAGGTTCGTCTATACGTCCCTGAACAGTTACAGTCGCTAGTCATCAAACAATATCAAGATCAACTAGGACATGCAGGGATAGATCGAACATATCAGTCGTCTAGGAACAGTTATTTCTGGCCTAGAATGTTTAAAGACATTGAGAAGTACGTTTCAGAATGCGTTACATGCCAGGAACGAAATCTAAAAGCAGTTAAATCTCCGCTAGGGGCGTCTAATGTTGTGAACGGCCCCTGGCAACAAGTAGCAATAGATTGTGTCGGTGTTATGAAGCCGTCACCCAGTGGTAACTGATATATTTTGACTCTCACTGACTGGTTTTCAAATTATACGTTGTTGTATCCGATGCCAGATAAAAGTGCCGCCACAATCGCACGAATCCTGACCACTGATACCTTTTGCAGATTCGGTATAATGAACATTTTGGTCTCAGACAACGGCTCTGAATTTGTAAACAAAACAGTGAAAGATGTTTTGGAATCATTTAACATTCGGCATGTTACCACAAGTTTTTACAATCCAAAAGCAAATGGCCCAGTCGAACGATCACACAAAGTACTTGGTGACGTTTTGAGTAAATTATGCCGTAGAAACCCGGAACACTGGGACGTCTATCTCAGTCAAGCAGAGTCATGCTTAAATTTTCATACCAATTATACTGGGTATAGCAGTTATTTTCTTATGTTCGGTAGAGACCATAAACTTCCTGTACATAACATAATGCGGCCACGTGCTAAGTACGTGGGCGAGGAAGAACATAAGGTTATCCTACAAAACCAACATAGAGTTTTTAGGACAGTTTATCGGGTGATAAAACACCATCAGAACAAAAGACTAGCTACCGCGAATAAGGGTAGAGTTTTGGTTGAATTGGAAGTTGGCGATCCCGTGTACCTTAAAAATAATTCTAAAACCAGCAAACTGGACCCCACGTGGACAGGCTACTGGCGTGTCCTAGAACGACTGTATGAAAAAACATATGTCATCAGGAATCAGTTAGATGGGACAGTCACCAAGTCGCACATTGGCAACTTGAGGTGGGCACAAATCGACGACTGGAAGGTGAATGACGACGATTATCCACAAATGAGGAGAGCGCGCTACGCCGTCCCTCCCAGTTCTAGTGAAGAAAGCGATGTGTCTGACAACGAACCACAGCAAGGTCTACAGGATCATTTCCGCCAAATGAAGGGGGATTCATCTTCCGATGACTCTTACGTACCCTTAGCGGAACTTCAAAGAAGGCTCCAACAGAGGGGCAAGTGAAGACGTTGGTTCAGGCGAAGCCAGCGCCTCAGATGGAGGATCCAGGGACCCCATCATCTGGAAGCGAAGGACCCGTGTCCAAAGCCGAGTCGGATCCGATGACGGACCCCTCCGCACCAAACGACGAACAGCCTATGCCGTCGGATGAGATAGATATTGACGTTGCCATGGGACCACGACCAGACGATGACGCCATGGATATGAACGTCCTTGCGACAAAAGTAGAAGCCGAAAGTGTAGAAAAACGAACCAAAATTCCTCTGCAGCATATTTAGATTTGTGTCGCATGATGTTAGAAACATTTAAGAATGGTCGATAAGTAATTAAGGATTCAAATTTCAGCAGAACCATCTACCTTAATAGCATACGTATATTTGAATATTAAGGACGGGACTGTTTCCCGAAAACTATATCTGACCTAAGGGTATCCGAGTCAGTTCTCGGCATGGCAAGTACTTTAAGTAGTATGAGGAGTGAGTTAAGTAACCTAAGTGATTATTGTTGTTTCAGAGAGACAATGCAACGATTAACGGGTTTGCTGTTGCTGGCTGGTATCGTGCAATGCGTCACTGTCAAAAATGGGGTAGTTTTTGAGAAAATTAATTTATTTTATAGTTCGTGGGGACACTGGTGGGTGACGAGTTTTACTGACCTCACCGAATTCTCTGAGTTCATGTCCCAGTTTTCACGGGACATAGAACATGCTTACTATACGCATACTCAAGTAAAGAAAAAGTACGCTGACCCCAAAGATGTCTTGGGATATTTTTCCAGATTGAGAAAACAAATTGATGATATCAGATTCACGAAAGAGGCCGTAGACGAGTTGTTGACTGGCTATAACACTTTTGCCCAATTTCGAGGTAACCGAAGCAAACGGAGCCTTCTGCCTTTCATGGGGAAAGTCAGTCATTGGCTATTTGGCACAGCCACTGATGATGATATTAAAGCTATTAGGGAAACAATCGATATGATAGTGAGGAACCAAAACAGGATTGTCACTAACGCATTGAAAAGGGTAACCGTAATGAAAGCCACTAGAACCGAAGTAAATAGAAATCGAGAGACCTTGAATCAGATGACTTGATTCTTTCGACTTATGAAATAGAACAACGTCTTAATAACGTGACTGATCTGCTACATGATGAAATACAGGATTTGTCTGTCTTCACCAAGAGTTACATACACTTAGAACTCATTTTAAACCATTTGGAATTGGCAACGCAAAAAGCCTTAGGCTATTTAGCTCACATTGAAAGTCAAATAGGAATAGTGTCTCTGGGACAACTTACTCCAGCGGGGGTTCAGCCGGAAGCATTACGCAATATATTAAAGGACATACGAATAAATCTTCCACGCCATTTAAAATTACCTTTTGATCCTGATACGGAGTTGTTCCAACATTATAAGTCTCTCCCGTGCCATACTTCGTGGGAAAATGGACGAATCTTAGTCACGTTTCGGATATCATTAATTGACACTTACGCACGTATGGAATTATTTCAAACTCATAATCTACCGGCTCCCTTCAATAATTCTAACCGCTCTCACATTTTGGCAAAGTATTCCTTGGAGGCCACGGCGTTAGCCATAAGCCCAGAACGAACGTCCTATGCCTTACTAGATTATGCCAACATGAAGGCGTGCTCGTCGCTTAGTTTTTGTGCGACCCGACAACCGTTACGGCCTGTCAATTTGAGCAAGGATTGTGTGGTGGCTCTGTTCATGAAATTTGACGATGCTATCAAAAGGCTCTGTCGTGTTTTTATTAAAACAAATACAGCCTTACCACAGGCCATATATCTGAGATCTGGCGGGTACGCTGTAGTTAGTAACGAGATTACAAGATTTGCCCTCCTGTGCAACCACAGTCGCACTAACACTAAATCAGTTACGGTGGACATTGGGGTAAATATGATACACGTCGATTACGGATGCCAGGCCACACACCCAACTATGACCCTCCTGGGAACTTTTCACAGGGAATCTAGATACGAGCATCCTGATAGCTTCGCTCGAGTTTTGAGAATTCGGAAAGGATCCTTCACGATGTGGTCTCCTTATATTGCAGCCTTTCCTAAACATATGGAAGTAAAAATACCGCCACGTCTCGCTCACTTACCCGAAATTTCCCTGGACGGTTTAGTCACTGATTTACGAAACTTGGAAATTCCAAAACCTTGGACCCCCGATAATGAATGTTGGTTATATGTCGCTCTAGGAATAGCAGCATCGCTATTAATTTTGTGGTTAATTGTTTTCTTGAAACGTAGACAAATTGCACGTGCCATACTCGAACAGTATCAGCCTGTGTTAACCGATGGTAGCCGCCCAGTTGCCAGTGCACCGCCAGCGTTCGTACTCATGAGCACACCGAACGATGCCCGACAGAAGTCACCGGCTGGGGAGAAACCCAGTGCTGACTACCACCCAACCGTATCGACCCAGTGGAATTGCAAACCAATCGAGATGAAGCAATTCGTCCGACGTATGTATCCTACCTTGGATCCGGAAACTGGAGAGGGCCAGAAGGAAACCTCCATGTGACTTCGAGCTGTCAGTATACATCGTAGTAGTACTACTGAACCTTACAGTAGAGTACGCTAGATAGTCGCCAGGAAGGTGGTGGTGATTAACATTCCATATAGTCACAAGATATACGTAACATATATATATATAAAATATGGAACTATAACCGAGGAACACGATCAACAATGGCAGCCCAGCAACAGGAAGTTGTATACAAAACTTTGCCGGCGGTACGACTGGATGTGTCGGTGGACGGCGAGTGGATTATGTTCCGCGTGGACCTAACTGCTGATATGACTGTTCTATCATTAAGCGACTTCGCTGGGGTCCAGTATTCACGGAGCCGTGCGTACCAGGGGTCCAGGGCGACAGTCAGACGATATCTGGAGGCTGACGACTTCCTTGTTTTATCATTCACTTTTTTATCTATTGCAGTTGTATGGCGATCACCTGGGTGAAACTTTACATTGTCGGAAAATCTACGACTTCCCAAAAATTTATTGTGTAAATGTTTTGGCTTAACAAAAGGGGGGAGTGTGATATAATGAGGCACTGCCTTCCACGTGCATGCGAACATGTCTTAAAATGTTCCCAGGGGATGTGCAAACTTCTGTTTTGTGTTCTCCACGTGCATGCAAACATGTCTTAGTCTATTCCCAGGGGATGTGTATACTTCTGTGGTAGTTGAGATTCCTAAAGGATGTACATACCTCTGGAGTGGCAATTATATGGAGATTCCTCAGAGGATAGGCACATCCCTGGTGTAGCAAATATGAGAAGAGTGGCAGTTATGCAAGAATTTTCTATAGGATAGTCAATTAGCTGGTTATAAGAGAGATGTACTAAAAGAGGTGGGACCATCACGTGATGGCTCCAAAGGTATTATTTAAGACACTAACAGAAGCAGACCAACCAGACCGCACCAAACAGGCCAACTTGAGTCTTCGAAAACTGCGAAGTCACGATCTCCAGACAGTGAACGGCAGAGACGAGAACCAGGACCGGACGGAAAACCCACGAATCAAGTCTTAAGTATATACACGTAAGTGAGGAAAAGACATTTAACACAGGTGTTGGTCTCAGCATGTTAGTCAATTCGAACCAGTCTAGCGATTGTTCTAGAGGGTTAGTTCTGTTGCGACTTGTAGTGTGTTTGCATGTGCGGTTGCTACTGGTAACTAGTGACATTGTTGTTTAGTACTTTCTCTAGCAGTGATATCTCGTCTCATTCAGTTAATCGTCAGTCTCGCAACTTATTTTACAATATTTTTTGTAAATCACAACGCTGCAAATTAATAGACGTATTTTATTGGTTGAGGTATTCGTGTGTAGTTTTAATTACTACCACGTGCGCGCCATCTGTCGGCAGCAACACGAATCATTACACCACAGCATCTTCAACTTCTGATCATCCTCAATACACTATAATACCACAAGGCATGACGCTCGGAACTAGGAATTCCATGAGTGCTTCAATCCACACAAAAATCTTCCCAAAATCCGTTGTCAGACCTTTTACGCTTATAGTGTATCTGGGACGATCAGACTGAGGACGCCTGTGGTACAGGGATTTATCGTAGATAAGCCCACCTGATCAAACACCCCTGGGTGTTTATTCGGAAAATTATGCCAAATACACGCCCATGGGCGTTTATTAGGTGTTACGACTTTTGGTGTTAAGTGTCCATACAGTGGGACGTTTATTTGGAAATTTTCCTCCTAAAAGATCACTCAGCGTCAACTTTTATAATTTATAAAAATGAACGAGGCGTTGGCGAATAATGCATTTGTTAACAAAAAAATAAAAACGCAGTGTCAAGTCAAGAAAAATTATGGCATTCCAATTACACGCCTTCTTTTCACAATAAACGCCCAGCTGTTTATTTGGTGTTGCTACAACGCCTGAAAATTTTTATTTTCTGATTACACGCCCATGGGCTTATCTACGGAAAAGCCCGGTACAACTCACAGAAGTCCTCAGTTTCTGACCGTACTTAATACTCTATAAATATGTACCACAAGGTATGACACTCATGAATAAAAAATTCACGGGTGCTTCACTATTTCACTACAGCCGTCAATAACAAACGCAAAAGTCACTAAATTTGCACAAAACAGGGGTTGAGCAAACCATAAGCAATTGTTCTTTCTTCTGATAGCATTTACAGTGTCCTGCTCTGGACAGCCAGTGCGCACAAAATCACGGTCGAACAGAAAATTCTGTCCAAAAACCAGATACGTACTGTCCATGAGTCCCACGCGAGTCGATACGGAATTATCTGATAACGTACGGATGGACGGCAATTGCCGATTTATCACGGATGGTTTCAGAGTGGTCTGGAAAAGTGTGGAGTTATTAATGTCGTAACCTTCCGCAACGAATCCGTACTTTCCATGCAATACATCAAAGGTTAGCATCGGCTTTTGGAAACATTTTTCTGCTTTGATTGCGAATTTGTTGCGAACTCGCTGGGGCAGGAAACCGTAAATGCTAAGCAATTGCATCGCCCTGGATGCTGCAGGCATGCAGGGGCGATAGTACGTCCCCACAAAAAGTTACAAAGTTCAAAATACAGCAAATAAAATCAAATGAAGTATGCACATATGCAAATGGAGTTATAATTGACACACACCCTAAGTCAGGAGAGGATTCAGTCAAGAGCGACGAAAATCTGTCGCGATTTGCCTACACGTAGCCCTTCGGTTGGCCGGTTACAGCCCACAATACTTCCCATCGCTTTCTGTACGAATTTTGTCTTGTGTATTTTAAAAACGAACGATAGGCCAAGTCCGGTAACCAATTAAGAGGTTTCACCTGGTCAAAAATACATTCCATACTTAAAACTATGGCTTAAAAAAGCGTTTACTTTCTTCAATGGTTCTTTCTACTTATACACATCTTCGCTTAGATACGGACATTAAGGTGACTTTGGCGAAGAATACCAACTCCCCTTTTTTCACCACGCGCGCTATAACCACAACGTATTTCAAAAGTCACGTGAGAAAGGCAAAGGCTAGCGCGACACCGAGAGAAGCGCTTGAGGCTGGAGCGTGACACTGGCACAATAGCATGGGAAGGTAAGATCTGTGTCCCTTGGACTTTTTATTCGTCAACCTTCGTGATTTCACGTAACTTCCTCAAAATGGCGCCCGGTAAGAGAAACTCGAGCAAATCGAGACAGATTTTCATCGATTTGTTCAAATCATCTTGGCTGAATCGTCTCCAGACTTATGATGCAGTATGTGTTAATTATAAGCCCATGTGCATATATGCATGTTTCATTTGATTTAAATGCTGTATTTTGAAAGTCGTAACTTTTTGGAAGGATGTACTATCGCCCCTGTATGCCTGCGTCATCCAGGGCAATGTACAGTAATTGCCTAAGCTACGTGTTGCCTACGTAACAGCTTTCAGAAGAAAAAAACATTTACTCGTGGTTTGCCGGACCCGTTTTGCGTACAGTTATTGAGTTTTGGGTTTGATACGGTAGGCTGAAGTGAAGCACCCGTGGAATTCCTAATATCTAGTGTCATACCTTATTGAATTCGGAGACGATCAGAAGCTGAGAACGTCTTTGGGATAATTTGTATACTCTTACAAACATTACCACGGCATTCAAAGTAAAGAAATATGAAAATCACCAGAAATCTGAAGTTCTCTGTCAAACTTCTTCACTATTGTGTCTGTTTCAGACTATAGAAAACCTCTAAACAGCTCAAGTGTTAACGGAAATTTCAAAATGGCGGTTAACAATGAGAGTCATTTGGTGGAAAATTTTCTTTAAAATATAAAATTACACTGTACACTAATACATATGGTGTCAATTAAGTTTTTTATGAAAATTAAGAGTTAAATTAGTGGGCAAGCCTTTAACTGCCCTCATGTGTTGAGGTCTGTGCTCACTGCTCAAACATTATGGCGCCAGCATCGTTTTTGCACTAGCGGGCCGTTAGGGAAGGGTTCACTAGGTTAGTGTTGTTGGACCGTATTGGACCATTAGTAGCCCAGAAACGTAAACCGGTATGCGGTACACGCGCTAACAAGCAACAAATATTCAGTTCTGGGTCAATACGGTGATGTTTACTGGATATGTCATTATTGAAATTATACGACATTAAATAGTGACTGAACGACTGACCGAGGAACAAAAGTAAAACGCAATTAAAATAATTTTGTCAATGTTGAAACCGAAGATTTGAGTCTTATCGACCTTTTCTCATCTTTAAACTCTACCTGCTCCAAGAAAAGCAAAACTGAATGGATACCACTAACGTTAGGTATTTTTCCGTCGGCTATCCCTAAGCAAATTAATTCCTCCGGTATTAGCATATGGGCTTGAGGTCTCCAACCTAAATTGTGAGCACAGTGACGGATTTAGACGGGGGGGGGGGCAAGGGGGCTATGCCCCCTAAAACTCTCCCTCATTCCATTTGGCAGTTTGGGGTTTCGAATGTCTGTCGGCAAAATCCTGTCTAATACTGTGCTCTGGCTCCCAAATAAAATCCTGGATCCGCCATTGGAGTCTGCTGGAAAACTAACCAATCATACCATTTAAAAAGATCACCCGATGTGTTACTTGTTTTTAATCAATTTTCGAGTGAACTTGTTGATTTGGGTCTCTGAATCAAGGTATTGCTATATCAACAGACTAAGACATCTATATGCAGCAACAGCGTACCTACCCAGAGGGTTTGTTTACCAACTACAGTGTACCCATTTGTGACGCCATTTTACCACATTTTGCACTTCCACGTATTGTATTCTATAATATTTCTGAAAAAGCTTCCTAAATGTAAAGAAACATTTTTCGCTCGGTTTTCGAATGGGTCAGGGAGAAATCTGTCCAAGAAACTAAAATTTTACAACTGATGTGAGACTTTACTAACTGGTCTCGCATTTGTACCCACAATCGACACTTCACAACTTTTCAGTACAATTTAACCTACAAATCTGCTTCGAAGTTTTCAAAATTGGAAACTTGCCAATCGCGTGCTTCCCCTGATAGTCAAATCGTGATTAGCTGAGTATTGGTTACTTTTAGAACAGGATTGTGCGTACGCGCGATTGAGTTATCAATGAAACAAGCGCTCAGTGCAAACTGTTTGCATTTGAGACACAAAGGGAATTAACTTTGACGGGTAATACCGATAAATACTTGTTTATTCAACCAAAATTGTGAAGGTGTCGATCGTTGGTACAACGATGCTAGATTTTCGATGACAACCTCCATTTTATTACAGACCAAGCAGATATCGTAGCCTTTTGCTCCCACCGAGCTTGCTCTTGCTCTATTTTGGTTTACTGATTAAGGGAGAACTAACAAAGTTGACATGCAGTCATCGTTACCTGAATTCTTGCTTGACGTATTGGCTGCAACTCATCTCATCACTTGCGTCTTTACAATCGTCTACACCATCACACAATGCCACCTCTGAGATGCACGTGCCATCACTGCAAGTCCACTGTGATTTTGAGCAACTTCTAGTCGAAGCGTCTGGACTGATTTGACAGAAAACACTTAACAGCACCGGAAATTGATTTGAGAAATCTGCGTCGCAGTCAACATCAACAATTTTCCAAACAAAGTCTGGATTTTCAAATGCATTACTTTCAAATTCGGGGGAATACAGTTGTCTACATGTTGATGTTTTCAAGATCCAAACTGGGCCATATTCCGGGCGGAATCTAAAAGCTGGCATTAATATGTTTGCAGTCATTGCATTCGGCGACGCGATCACACCTCCGATGTTTGAGCATACGGTGGTGGCTTTAGAATATGGGAAAGCATATCCTCGAAGCCCTAGAGTAGTTTCTAATCGGAAACAAGTGTCATTAAAATAGGTCCACGACTGGGGGCATTTCTTAATGGTACCACGAAAACCACGTGTCCTTAGTCTTGGTGGAGAGGTTTCTGGATGCGTCATTGGTTTGCTTGTTTCACAGACTATGCCGACGGAATAGAGCGGGTAGTTGCAGGGGACTAAAAACCAACTGCCACCAATGTAAGGGTTCTGTACAACCATTACAGTACACTTGCTTCCTGGATCATTTAAGGGTTGGTAATTTTGATCGGAAATAAATGACACCGTAAGCGTGCCCGGATAGAACTTCGATCCAGTGTACGGAGCGGCATCATCTCCTGGAGTGTACCATTTAGAATAAATGAGTGGATTACCGTCGTTCCATTGATTACCAGTCTCGGCGTAAACGTTTAATCCTAGGAACAACGCGACGTACTTTGAGATGGAATACAGCTTTCGTTTCCATTTTGTTTTCAGCATCGATAATATGAACTCATATTCCTCTTTCGTGTTAATGGCCAATAAATGTCCGCCATCACCAATGCATTTCTCCGAAGCACGCTGCCATGTATTATGAAATATAAACGGTCTCTCGTTTACATGGAGTCTGTAACACTTTTCACTGAAATAAACTTCATCTGACGAAGAACAATTCAGATTGCTGACATCGGGCACCTTATCGTGTTTTAGAACACGGTAGTCAATTATCAGCGGTGGAAGAATACGTCCTTCGTTGGGTTGATATCTTATTTCTATCTGGTCTGCCGCGACAGTCAACATTCTGAATGGATCTTTGGTGTATTTGGAACACAACGGTGTGTAAAAATCTGTTACTGTATTGCTATCTGGGCGATAACTAAACATGTGGCTATTGCAAGCACTCCGCGAGATTACCTCATTGATTTTTATAGTTTTTGACAATATAAAATAGGCGGAAATATTCAATTCGAACGTAGATGGACTATCAGATTCACTGAGACATGCCTGCGTACTAATACCATAGGTTAATTTCCAGTAGACATAGTCAGTGCTATCTGCCTGATGTAAAGATCCACAAGCCGACACTAGCTCAGAGACATTATTCCTAGTCATCCTGTATGGCTGGTATATATCACAACTTAGTTTCATAGATACGTCAGACTGGACTATATCAAACACAGACAGAATATTTAGATTCGACCACTCAAACGCCGAATGAATACGCATAAGGCGCAGGTGATCTCCCGAGAAGTTTAAGACTAGTTCCCTTGATATGAGCTGGGTTTTGTCTTTGAAGCATTCTGGCATTTTGTTGACAAACGAAATATAGTGAAGACAACCTCGACTGTTATACATTCTCACTGTGTCTGTGAATCGTTTGTAAACGTTAATGCCAGAAATATCTGGACTAATCCGTACGTTAACGTCCAATAACTCATATNAAGTTTGGTTATTCCTCAAATTGAAAATGGACAAGAAAATATTCAAAATCCAATAAAATTAGACCTCCGTAAGGTGCGATACACCAAATGGTATTTTAAAAGGTTGCATTAAGTTCCAAGAAACTCAACTCTTACTGTTTCGAATATAATAAAAATTTAGGTTATTTAAAACAATATTTAGTGACCTCAACTTTATTTGAGTTTAAATACAATCTAGGTTATGTCAACAAGTGAAACTATACGTTTTCTCAAATTAGAAAGATCATGGATTTTGAAAATGCGTTTGTTATCAGTTTGTCATTACCATGTTCACAACTACATTTTTTAATGTAAACTTTTAAAGACTTTTGTGTAAGATTATTTTGGTTATTTGCTTAGTTTGAATGAGTTTTAAACTAAATCACTTTGGAAAAAGAAATTATGCAGGTGAAAAACAGTATTCTTAAAAGTAGTTGTCAAATAATAAAAGTATACGACATACTGAGAAACCATAACGAAGTTTTGAAATCGATAGATGGAAAGTTTAATTAAAGTTGCTAGGGACATTTCCGAGAATTCGTATTCCTAAGTTCAAACAAACTTGTTCGATGGGAGCCGAATAACATCGACAAACGCTACGACCCTTGTAGGCATCTGTGTGCAAAGACAAAAACGTCCAAACAAGCAAGTTTATTGTGCCAATTTACTAATTACAACTTGACATCAGTTTCTGGTACTTCAAACATTGCCACACACAGTTTCAAAAGTTTCTCACACAATTGGATGTCAAATTAAACCTCCCCAGAGTCAAACGATGATAATTTTCAAATTTCCTCACGTTTGTATGCTAATGTAATACAAAACTAAAAATTGGTTTTAAGTATACACACTGTTTTCGCAGAGAAAATTTGCCAGAGGGGTCAATAAATTTAGATAAAACAAGAATATGAAAATTAGAAGCCGTGTGCCACATTTTATTATTCATGATTAAAATTACATTTTTGTTTTTGATATTTAATTATTGTATTTATGCGCTATTTAAAAGGGGTTTGGAAACAGAATATCCATGTTAACATGTTGCGAAAACTTTAAAGTGATGACGTTTTTGGTTGTCACACGAACGATTCAATGAGACAAGTACCGCAACAATCCTTTGCTAAATGTATGACTACATAACGATCATTTTGTCACCACATTTGTCCACGCTATTGCCTGCATAGATAAACTGTAATAAAGTACATATGGAACTACACGTTAGAAGCCAGTTTCACTTCTCCTAAGAACTTTGAGAAAAGTAATTGCCATTTGACATAATGTAGAGGTATTAGCAACAAAATGTATCGTAACCACCTTTATTAAAGAATGTTTCTTTTAAAAAATATTTTGCTGTAACGTATTACGAGAGTTTGTGATTAAGTTTAGACCTAGAAAGTCAAGTTTCAACAACGTCATTTTAATGCACTGCACACCAAGTGTAATGTTTATTGATACTCTTCGCTTCATTTAGTTCAACAGACAACATTTCACACAACCTCACCGATTGTATAAACAATACAAACCGATCTGCGCACAGTAGCAGCTTTCCTTGAGCCTGCACTTGATTGATTTTGTCGATTCCGTCGCGTCAACCGACTAAAGACTCCGGCTTACAGTCAGATGTCCCTATTTATGTTCAACGAACTCCGGGCTCAGTTTTTAGTTACATTATTAGAAAATGTAATTAATTGAAAATGAGCTTATAATTATGATGAAATTATAGAAAAAAAACATTGCATCTGTGAGTCCATATAGACAAAAATTTTCAAAATTGGACACTTACCAATCGTCTGCTACTTCTGAACTTCAAATTGGCATTAGCTGCGTATAAAAAATCGGTAACTAACCGAACATGAGCTGTGTATTGGCTACGTTCAGAAGAACAAAATTTTGCGCATGCACAATTCAGTTTTTAATGTGGCATGCGCGCAGTGCAGGACATTTGCATCTAAGGCATGAACGGAGTTCACTGTAAAGGGCAATACCGTTAAATATTGTAAGCATGTCTGTCGTGGGTAAAATAATTATAGATTCTCGATGACTACATAGTTCAATGTACTGCAGACTAAACATATATCTTAGCGGGTTTCCCTGACGGAGCTTGAACATTTTTAGCCCTGTTAAAGTCTTAGTTTAACGACTACGCAAGAACCAGCGAAGTTGTCATGAAATGATTATTACCTGAATTCCTGGCTGACGTATTGACTGCATCTTGTCTCATCACTTGCGTCTTTACAGTGGTCTACACCATCACACAATGCCACTTCTGAGATACACGTGCCATCGCTGCAAGTCCATTGAGAGATTGAGCAGCTTCTAGTCGAGTCGCCTGAACTGATTTGACACAAAACACTTAACGGCACCGGAGAGTGATTTGAAAGATCTGCGTCGCAGCCAACATCGACATTTTTCCAAACAAACACCGGATTTTCAAATACATTGCTCTCCATTATGGGGGATTCCAGTAGTCTACATGTCGATGTTTTTAAGATCCAAACTGGGCCATATTCGGGGCGGAATCTAAACAATGACAATGATATGTTTGCAGTCATTGTATTCGGCGAGGAGACTACGCCTCCGATGTTTGAGCACATGGTGGTGGCTATAGAGTATGGTAAACCAAATCTTCGATGCCTCGTACTAGTTTCAAGTCGGAAACAAACGCCATTGAAATAAGTCCACGACTCGGGGCATTTCTTATTGGTGCCATGAAAACCCCATGTTTTTAATGTCGTTGAAAATGTTTCTGGATGCTGCATTGGCTTGCTTGTTTCACAGACTACACTGACGGAAATACCCGGATGGCTGCAAGGCACGGAAAACCAGCTTCCACCAACATAAGGATTCTGTACGATCATTACAACACACTTGCTTCCTGGATCATTTAAGGGTTGGTAATGTTGTTTAGAAGTTAAGGAAACCAAATCATTATATGGACGGAACTTCTTTCTTGTGTAGGGAGCGGCGTTATCCCCGGGAGTGTACCATTTAGAATACACAATTGGATTACCATCGTTCCATCGTTTATAGTTCTCTGCGTTAACGTTTAATCCTAGGAATAATGCAACGTAATGTGATTGTGAATATATTTTTCTTTTCCATTTTGTTTTCAACATCAACATTATGAATTCGTATTCCTCTTTTGTGTTAATGGCAAGTACATTTCTACCCCTGCCGATGCATTTCTCTGAAGCACTCTGCCGTATATGAGAAGAATGCATTCTTAGACCTATATGCAGTGTGTAACACTTTTCACTGAAATACACTTCATCTGGCGAAGAACATTGTGGATTGCTGCCATCTGGCACTTTATCAGGCTTTAGAAGTCTGAAGTCAATTATCAGTGGAGGGTGAAATGTGTATCGGGTTTCATATAGTATCATTATCTGGTCAGCCGCGACAGTCAACATTTGGAACGGATCTTTGTTGTATTTAGAACATAGCGGTTTATAAACATCTGTGACTGTCGACCTATCCATGTAACTGTAATACAAGTACGAGTCACTGCTGCACGCCTCCATTATAATTTTTTCAGTGATTTCTATAGTTTCTGACAATTTACAATAGGCGGTAATATTCAATTCGAACTTATACGGTCTATCAAATTCCCTGAAACACGTCTGCGCAGTTATGCCGTAGGTTAATATCCAGAAAACATTGCTAGTACTCTCGGGCTGGTGTAAAGATCCGCAAGCCGACACTAAATTAAAGTCATACGTTTTAGTCGTTCTGTATGGCTGGTATATATCGCAACTACGTTTCATAGATAAGTCGGACTCGAGTATGTCAAACACAAACAGAAAATTTAGCTTCGACCACCCACGCCGTGAATGAATGCGCATAAGGCGTAAGTGATCCCCCGAAAAGTTTAAGACTAGTTCTTTTGACATGTAATGGGTTTCAACCTGTAAGCATTCTGGTAGTTTGTTGACAAACGAAATGTAGTGAAAGCAATCTTGATTTTTCAACATTGTCATTGTGTCTGTGAATCGTTTGTAAACGTTAATGCCAGAAATATTTGGACTAATCCGTAGGTTAACGTCCACTAACTCATATCCCCTTGCGAATATATTTTGTTGCACAGCCAGGCAGCTTGCTATGGGTAACTGTATGTTAACAATGTTGTTTCGGACCATAATTCCACGGCACTCGAATTCTTCGATGTAAGCAAGAAATTTTGAATTTTTGTATCCGAGTACCAATGAGTAGTATACAATGGTTAGGTACGGTGAAGAACTTACAAAAGACGATATGATATGACCCGCTGTAAAATTTGAATTGTTTGCTGAAAAATTTCCACATATCGGCCCAACAGCGTCAGAAGTCATGTTTACCCCATCGTATAAGACCAATCCTTGATACCCACAGTTCTCGTGCGCTATCAAATGAATTTTGGAAAAGAGAAGCTTTAAAAAGAATTTTTTTCGCCTAGTTTCAAAACGCCAGACACAATGTGTTGGCCCAAATCCGTCCCTATCAGAAAAAAATGAAAGCTTTAACGGAATACGACTTACTGTGTTTACGTCTTTGATTTTTGCAAAATAATGACATGTCGAGTGGTTTTGATTCCTTTTACCCTCGTATGAAATGACTATCGATAAATCATTTGTTACAGTACGTGTGTCTAGCTTAACTTCTAATAACCCATGGAATATTTTTGCATTGATAGAGTGATTCGGATTGGTTACGTTTACCAATAAAATTTGAGTACTTTGCATGGAAGACAAAGCTCTCGGTCCTTCATAAAATGACAAGTGAAACTCTAGCATTGGTCTTACATTTCTCACAGAGACAAAACTCTGAAGAACAAGATTATATGGAACAGCAATATACCACAAATACAAATAAAGCATCCGGGTGTGCTTTGCAAAAGAAAACGGCGGATCTTTATAAAGTATTTCTCTCTTATTTGGTTTAGATGATGTGCTATCGAAATTCACCAATCCAACACCTTTTTCAAGTACTACAAAATGCCACAATTTGTAAGTGGCGTTGAATTGCCAGCCAACTTGTCTCAATGTAATAGTTATCAAAAGCGCCCTACGCGAGGATGATACATTCCACGGATCTTTTTCACCACACGCCTTTTCGATTAGATAAAAAGTCTGATTTCTTGCCTCATATATCTTCATGTTTTCTGTTGAGCATCCGGGAGTATTGGTTGATGTAACAAATTGCGAAATGAGGACTTCTATAGTGTGGTCAGGAAGTCCACTGATGTTCCAACTACACTTCAATGGGAATGTCACTGTTGTTTTGACACTTGGTTGAAAAATTCCGATATTTCCAACTGCTTCAGACACCGTGTGGTAGCAAAGATGCGACGTTTCCTCCAGCAACAGGGACGTGTCAACGACCAGAAAAAGGCGGACGCGAACCGAAGGGTACTTCCGATATAGTAAAATTGACATGTTATTGTTTGTTGTAAAAACATCTTTGATTGATGGCCTCGTACATAACAAATGTCTGCTACCGTTTGTAAGCAGTTGTACATTAGCCACATTGCAGCTAGCATTGTTTTCAAAATGAAATTCAACAACCATTAAAGTGGCAGTAAAGCCTTTAGGAACTTCAACAAACCATCTGGTTTCGTTTTCTTGTGCTCTATTTGTATTCGTATATCCAAAGGATATTTCCTTTCTTGTAGCTGAACTGTGTTGACAGCACACAAAAAATAATGCAAATGTCCATCCCCCGAACATGTGCAGCATCATATGGCTTTGTTGTTTTCTCCAAAATATTGTTCTAACAAGACGTAAGACATGACCCACGAATAACATGCCGCGCTAGTGTTCTGTGGCCAAGCTTCAATTGCCAACGGTTTTGTGCATAGAAAAAAGTCTAAAATCGATTTTATTCGCTCAGAAGCGCAAACCCGGAACTGAAAAATAAGTTTACAAAGCTCTCATCTTTTTATGGCTCACGATTGGACTCTACAAGTTCTGACGCGATCAAAAAAGGCCAACAAACCACAAACAATGAATTGCGCGATACTCCCACTGAACGTTAATGAATAGACATTATAAAAACAAGATGTTGAAATGAATATTGTGCCACAAACATTTTAAATGACGTTAATAAAACCAGTATTATTGTACAAAAACGTTGAATTACAACCATCTTGCGAATAAGCAGATAGGTAAGAGGGTTGTTGAAGCTCTGTTAACAACGAGGACGTACACGTTGAGTATTAAATCAATCAAATGAATTCACAATTTACAACTTTGGAAACTTGTTTACTTTGTTATGTGACAAAATGTTCTCTAATTGTGGGTTTAGCGGTTCAAAAGGTTATCTTTGTTTTTTGAGTTTGGCAGGCCGGAAAGAAAATTGTCACACTCGGTAGAAACACTAATTAACAGAAGGTGAATCTGATTCGTTTTTAATGTTGTGAATTACTTTAGTTGATAAAACTGAACGGCTCATAACGCTTTCCTCATCCAAACTCTGTGTCTCAAAGCTCCTTGATCAGCGCTCCTTTAACTACTTCTGCATTCATCTGCTTACACACAATACGACTGCGTCACGAACTACCGTCCTAATTGCCACTCCATGTAACAACTACAATTCCCTTCCACTGGACAGCAAATTTGTTGACCACAATCCAACGTGTAAGTAACGTCTGTAAGTTGACCTTTGGCCAGGCGAAGATCTTCTGTGTTGTTGTCTCCTCTGCACCATCTCTGCTTCTTGGTGTTTTAGTATGGAGATATGGATGATGATATGAATAAAGTGGCGCCCACATTTATAGTTGACCACCTTAAAACTAAAACCGGTAATAATTTTCGTTAATGACTGGCAATAGTACGGCTACTGACTAACAAAATAATCAGCGGATTCAGAGCTATCAACTCAACTTGGAAAGTTTTCTGACAGGGATAGCATCTACTCGTTTCTTGTGATTTCGTTTCCAGTATTGCATCTAAGTGATGCCGATTGGTTCAATAACATGCTTGCGAGGAGTGATAACGAAAAACGCCAACCAAGTTATGAATGTACTCAGCACTGAATCTCGTCACTACAAGTTCATATTATCAGGGCAATAGGAAGCGACGGGCCGTAAAGCATGTGTCCTCCCAAATTTGCAGGCATCAAGATTAAATCATCAAAAACACAAAACATTCGTGCTTAGCGCAGAAGTATTAAGACATTCCACTCAAATAACTAAAAATATGAAAAATACAATGAGATTGACTGCCATCCAACGGGTGGAATTTTGAACAAGTGAATACCACGATTTGTGAATTACCCAAAAGGATTATTTCCGATGCTTAGTTGTACAATGATACTTAATTTTTCCCACAGTATCACAAGAATAGTATTTCTTTTCAGGATCGTTACTAGGAGTTCTTTTTAAGGAACTCGTACATGTCGAAAACACTGTGAAGGCTACGGTTTGCAATGACCATGTGTTATGGAATGGGGGTACTCAACGTACTTGCAACAATCAACAAAATTTCAGCGTTTTTTGTAGTTCAGCTTTAACCCGTGAACCGTTATACATGTAGGTACCTCTGAAATCGCAACAATACATCGAAATACGAATGCCCCGTTTCCAGTCTTCCCCGGGTACCCGTCAAAAATCGGCGAGAATGTTTGAGGAAAATGCTTATAACAATCCGTTTCCATGAACAATTTCGTTACATTCTGAATTAGATGTTTATGTATTTACTAAAATCAACAGATTCATGGATTAGATTTGCAAATTAGAAGCTAATCTTGTAAGAATTGATGATGTTTCAGTGAACTTGTTTGCAACTTGAAATACCGTATCGGATATCCACGTAGTGAAGTAGACTTACAGTAGATTATGTTCGCCTATATAGAATAACTCGCAAAGACAAGGGCGACATTCAGACAGATCCCAAATCAAATGACAATAAATGCATTGCATTTGACTTAGGTAGAAGATTTGTCGTTGAAACTCACAAACATGACATCTAAGAGAAATTGGTCATTAAATCGAAATAACAGCATTGCTCATGGAATCGATTGTTGGTTTTTGATTTACATGTTTATGTATCTACGAAGAGCGAATGACTCGTAGATTATTTCTTGACAATTAGAAGCTAATTTTGTAATAAAATACGATGCTTCAACAAGGAATTTTGAAACAGCCCCAAATAAAATGAGCATTTCCTGAAACTGGATCATAATAAAATGAATCTTGACCTCAGAGCCAGCACAGACGGTTAGGAAGGAGATATGAGCTAAGCTACCCGTCTGAAGTGAATCATAGCTGAGTTGACCAACGACTAGCTTTAGTGCATCGAATTTCGCATTTCCACACTGTTAGATCTCAGCTACAGTTACTTAAGGCAGCTCCCAGCTACCCGCCTGTGCGCTGGTCCCAGACCCATTCTGTCTGAAACTTTGTTGGTTCACGGTTACTCAAACCCTGATGACTCAGTGCATCCGTTGGGACAGCACCCCCACCTATGGCGGACGTGGGGGATTCGGTTCAAATATGGCGGCATCCGGAGAACGGGGGGAGGGAGGTGGAACTGGTAGTAAATTTGGTGGTGATAAATCTGGCGAAGTCGAATTGGTTTGTGTCTCACCTACATGTATAACTTTGCCTTTCTACGGCCCTGATTAGACACAGTTAGCAGAACTTCGGGCGAGTCTTGTATTAGTTTTTATTTTTTGAATGGAAGCTATAACTTACTTGTATGACCTATGTCATTGGCTGAACACATTCATGTATTCAGTGAAAGATCTAGAATGTCAAGAGGGGGTGGGACCCAAGCACAATCTGTAAACGGCAGTTGTTTGCTTCAGGCCCGGAAAGCCCAAAAACGACACGTTGATGGCGTATAGTTATATCAGACGGATTATAGTAAACACTGACATTCTTATTTATGAGGAATAGTCACATGTGCGAGGTATAAAACTCAGGTGACCGTACGTGTACAGAAAATCTATGTTAGTGTGTATCAACAAAATGGAGGGAACTTCAATCACCGGGACCTGCCTGTGAGTCCGCCAAACTTTAACGGGATTTCAATCAACCCCTGACTACTGAATGGGAGGCAGGAGGTCAAATTGTGAGTGTATTAAGTTAATTAAAGTCATAAGTTTCTATTATTCTCTTAAGATTAGTCTTATGAGGTTGATATCATAGTGATCACCACTTCCCTGTTGCTTAAGAGGCCTGGAACGTGATTAACAGGCTAAATTGCAATGTTGAAAGTGGTTCTCTGCCACTAAAACAGACTTCAACCTGCTCACCAATAACTTTAGTTAGAGTTTGTTTGTAATGTATTTTAATGTCTGTTGACATCAAAAGCATTTTCTTTTAGTTT
The DNA here is from genome assembly GCA_002633005.1 of Phoronis australis. Taxonomy (NCBI): domain Eukaryota; kingdom Metazoa; phylum Phoronida; family Phoronidae; genus Phoronis; species Phoronis australis. The sequence continues at coordinate 220,341 of NMRA01000324.1, forward strand.
CAAATTTGCAAAAAAGCGATCTGTCAACTCCTTGGTTAATCATGTCTCTTTGGCAGGGGAAGAAATAGACGTAACACATTTCCCTTACACGGAAAATGTGACCTTTTACCTCTAATGACTTTAACTAACTGGATGTGAGCGCATTCGCGCATTTATCATAATTGGGAGGAGATTACAGACTCTGTGATAACCACAAAAGACATTTCCATCGAGTGCTTTTCAAAAATAGTAAATTTTGAGCTTTTTCTGGAAATTTTCCACAGGGAAAAGGAGTTTCTCTTCATTAGGCGTTAAGAGATGGTACTTTCGTCAGGAATTACTTAAAACATATTATTGAAAAGCTACCGTGTTCCATGACTGTCTTACAAGTACGATTTACACTAGCCTTTTAAAAGCAAGTTCATACAAAGACATGATTTTTCACACGTCGTCTCAATGACGTTCAACATCGGGCTTACGGAGACAATTTTCGAACTTTTTAGCAGATGAGTCCAGCAAGTGCTAAATAAAACACATTCTGCTTTACTACTTGCGTCCATTTCTTTAGTTACAATGCACACCTAGATCGTTACATTGCGTTAACTTTAGCAAATGAACTTTGATGACACACACGCGCTCGCTCATTTTTGTCGTGTTGCGGGGTACGATCAAGCGTAGATTTGGACTTACTCTGCGGGTAATCCCGACTCCACTGGAACTTACAAATCACAGGGACGTTACTTGGAAAATTTAAGGAGGGCTTCGGGTGAGTAATTGAGTTGAAACTGTATCTTTGTTCAATAATTCAACTTGCCCTATCGACGATCTCACCGCAGTGACTCATCAGGCGGCGAGTTTTGAACCTGGGATTTCAGCATAATTTTCTAAAAAGTGATCGTAATTTAACAATGAAGTTTGATAGAAACTCACCACAGTTTTGTAGAAAGCCTGTCATACGTTACAGATACGTCACAGGGCGTAAATGTGATGATTTCTAGCTTACGGTTTCACCGTCTTAGGTTGCGCCTCCCCGAAGCGAATTTTTCTAAGCGCCCTGGACTTTTGTTAGGGCTTATACGGTACCCAAGCTAGAGTGTCAACACCATCAGCCAGCAGTGTCCACAGGCAATGCAATTACCTGCAGCTGGAAGGTTTCTATGAAAACAACGCTGCTGGATTTTAATGTTCGCGACCTGGTCGACTTAAGTTTGCCAAACCTCATGCTTTTCAAAACTTAAGTTTCTCACGAACATAAATTCTAAAAACTGAACTTGCAAAAAACCTATTCCAAGATACATAAGTTTTTGAAACAGCCAAGTTTCAGAATCTTGCGTTTTTCAAAAAATTAGTAAATAAAACAACAAGAATGGATCAACTGAAATTTGAAATTTTCGGAGGTAACAACTTCCTTTATCAACAAAAACAGAAATAAAGTAAAATCAAACACGAAATGACAATTGACATATAAGATATGGTGTAATGAAAATGATACATTTTTGCGTAAAAAATTCAATGACATATTTTAAGTTTTTATGTTCAATCCATGAGGTTCTATTGTATTCAGTTTGTNCAAAAAATTAAGTATTTAAGAGCAAGACTTAAGCAAAACTTAAGTTCTCAAAACAAGAGCTAAAATTCAGCTGAAATTGCAATACGACAAATATTCTGAAAATTGAAATTTACGCTAAATTAAACAAGAGTGGAGTAGAGTAATACATTTAATATTTGTTATACATCATCCAAAAACAGTAGAGTTTTACTAAGATTCCATACAATGAAGTCAAAACAAAGTCAGGCTAATAACATATTCACTGGTGTATCTTTCGCAGTCCTTGACAATATATGAGAATTGAGGGATCAAAAATGGAATGTATAAACAGAAAGCACAAAGTACCAAATCTTGAAACACATCCAATGAAGTACTAGGCTACATGCCCAGGAAGGACTACAACAAAAGTCTATGCTGAAATTACACCAATGACACCAGAAATAACACATGGCATAAGATTGAGAAGCCAGGAATATCCCCAACTGATAGAGAAAAGAGCATAAAATAAAACACAGAACAGGTAACTAACAGTTTGTCCGGAAGAGTTACCAACGTGATTCTGGGAAAGCAATGACAGGTTGTTCCTGCAATTCCTAGGCAAGAAATGGTGCACTCTTCTGGTCAGGTACAAGTGTCTGATTTGAATACACGCTGGGTATTATTGTGCAATTATGCCGCTGTTGGTCGCCAGATATTCCTCTACATTTAGATTTACAAAAAACTGCCATAGTTATTTTTTAAATAAGTCAAGATGTCGTTGTTTTGTGGCTTGTATTTATATGCATGTTAAGGAAACGTTCGGCAAAACGAATTTGTCCATTTTAAATGGATTCAGTTTTATTAAATACTGGGTTATACGTAAGTAAACAAGAATTTTTTTCCTGGGAAAAATTGGGAAAACTTCGAGCACTAAGAGTCTAGTATCACACAATATTCAAATTTTCAAAACTTGAAAAAGTAAGTTTTGATTACATAGAAACCATATAGTTCTCAGAATAGTAGGTTTTCCATACGAAAAACTTTTAAAGTCAGGAAAACGTTTATAATAAGAAAACTTAAATTTTGTTAAAAACTTAAAAGTTATCAGAAACACCTAAGTTTTGAAAGCATGAATAACAAGTTAATACTTGAAACTTAAATTTTTATGTGAAAACGTAAGTTTTGTACCTGAAAAAAACTAAGCTCTCTGAAAAACTTACAATGAGGACGAAAAACTTTAAAAGCTGAACATCTTTTAAAAACCGAGGTTTTTGTAAACACTTATTTTGAAAAGGATGTCATTTTTATTTTTTTCTGTCAAATACTTAAGAACTGTAATGGATTGGTTATACTTTTTGTCTTATATTTTTCAAACAAAAAAAAATTCCTGTCTGCACAAGACACTGTGATTTACCATTTTGAGAGGATATCTATGACTTACTGTTGCAGAAGAGTCTACCAGTCATGAAACAACAGTCACGAAGTGACCACCACAGACTACTCACACTATAGACGGCATGCCACGAGAGCTCATGTCGTCAAAAGATACATCAAGCGGCAGCAGTGGTTCAGGTCTGCCAGCAGCTTCAAGTAAATATATCACGTAACATTGTGTAATGATGGTTGTTTCGTCATGCACCAGGTCTGAAAACCATACATGTGGTTTATTGGAATTGAAATCACTAAGAACCGTCCATCTAGGAAACATTGGTTATTTCAATGAGCATTTTCAAGAAATTGAAAACATAAATGAATTAACATGAGACGCAGGCGGTATTAGCTTGACTCCAACATGCGATATAAGAGTAAGAAATACGACACTTGTAACACAAGGCTTTGCATGGGCAAGAAAACTAGGGCATTCAAGGAGAGCGAGGTGAAACTTGTAACATTTCAAAATTTGCGAGTGGGAAACCTTTCATGTGTGGACATTGTGCTACTGTGTTTGTACAGTCTAGTGGCTTACAAAAACACATGCGAACTCACACAAGTGAGAAGCCCTACAAATGTCAACAGCGTGTTACTGGGTTTGCACCATCAGAGTGTTCAAAGAATTGTTCAGGGCGCCCTTAAGCAGATACATTGATATAAAGACCAGTTAAGCACGAGCCTGCAATGCTTCCGTACCAGTGGGACCCACTGAAAATAATATAACAGCCTTGTTATTGGAACATTCCTAGTACCTAACCTTAAACAGGTACTCAAATATCAAAGATATTGACGTTTAATCCTGTCCACACCACGACATAACGATGTCTACCTATAAACGTTACAACAACGGCGTCAGTAATCATAACGAGTTTTAACAGGTTACGTCAAAAATAGAGTTTGTTGATCACGAACCTCATCACCAAGACTGTGAAAACTCTAGATATTAACTATTTACTCACGGAAAGTCGAAAACCTGTTGTCTTTCAATTGCTATTTAGTGTGAAAACAATTTGTCAATTTTTTGGGTGACGTGGATATCCTTTTTGGTGGAAGAATACACTGTATATTAAAAAGTAAAGTACATTGACACATCCTCGCAACTGTATCATTAACGTGACCATTTCCATTTGAAAGGCACATTGACAGCCGAGTAACGATTTCATTAACACCGCTCACTTCATTTGATACAAAAGCTCAATATGTAATCACAAAATTTACTTATTAATATTGACGAACATATCTAAAGAACCTGGAGTGTTTTAGCCTGAATTAATCACTCAACAGAGGAAGGGATGGGATGCCAATGAGTCGTTTAAGCGAAGAAACGCAAAAATATGCTTTTACCTTAATTTTGCATTGAACGGTTGGGAATGGTACTTTTGTACTTCACCTTTTATGTTAGTCCCAACCTTTGCATTATTTCCTGTAGCCGATTATGTGACTTAATTAAAGAAATAATTCAGAAAGTATTAACATACCTGATTCGAAAGGTATCCAAACAAGTATGAACAAGTATTTCAAAATAGCATGAGATAGGTATATGTCAACAAGCCTTGTTTAACGTATGGCAAACACTCAACTGCTATCAAAAATAATCTCTTGACTTTTTACATCCTACTCATTTATTCACTCTAGTAGATATTGGCGAAGATGGATTGCCGTTCAGCCGTTAGCCAAAGAACTCAATTGTATTTCAAGTGTACAACTATGTACTTCAATAGCACTAACAATGGCAGCAATTCAAACCCGACCTCATTGAAACAATGACGAGCATTTTAAATTGAACATTTTTGAAATTACTTCTAACCTGCCTTATATTACTTGCCGTTTGACTCTTCTATACCAAACATTGTTGACTTACTCGAATAAATGTCAAGTCTTTGCAGTTTTGGTAATTAGTTTTTGGAAAACGCATAAGATCACTACGACTTGTGATATCAACACTGATCGGTACCATCACCACTTTGTGTCGTCAGTTATCCTATGCTCATGGGCGAGACACCATAGGGGGCTGGTGGGTCTATAGCCACCCATTTTTTTCAGTGGTCCTGCGCACATGGTCCAAGGGCGGTGCATCACAGGGGGAGGGGGGCTGGCTGGCTATAGCCCCGCAATTTTTAGTGCTGCGCCGCCCATGAAGCTACATCCGATTTCTAACTAAACTAGATGTTAGATATTTGTTTCATACGACTGTGAACGGAAGCTCATGTTGGCAGACATTTCAACATACGACGCAAAAACCCTTAATTCGGTATTTCATGAACTGTGTTTGGTTGCCTCACGGACCTGCGACTATGGTCTACAAATATCCCTTGTCAACAAAAAAATTGTTCTGAAAATCGCATTTGCGTTTTTCATTTTTTCTGTTTTTCCACATTAATTGTATTTTACAAGGAAGTGTGTTCGCTTCCGAATAATTTTATTCAAGTTGCAAGTGTCACAATAAGTGGTACTTCAGGATGAGATGCACGCACGTCAGAGAATCAATGCCGGGGCACGTTCCGTAGCGCTACTCACTGAAGAGGCACTTGCGGAAAAGGAAATAGTTTCTCCAATTATGTTTTTTCTTTCAACTACACCGATCAGTCACCTCACTGACTGCTATTTTTGCTTGTACTGTAGGAAGGCTTCAGGGCATGTCACAAAGGACTAGCTTCTCGTTGGTATTACATGATCTTGCCAATGATGTAAGTGGTTTCAGACTGACTCAACGGGGACTCTAGCACATGCAAAGGTAGCGAATCCCCCTTACACAAACTTGCTAATCCTGTGATGACAGATTAAAATAATTGGTGAAAGAGTGTAAGTATGAAATTGGTGAGCAGTCAATTACTAACACGCAATGATTGTGTTCTGTACAAGTCTACACGAACTCTGAATGCAGTTGTTTGATTTGTGATGAAAAGCATGTGGTTTGGGACGTCTGTCAGCTCCACTCACACGAGTGGTTGTTCTGCGGCACAGCAACAATGTTCGTAAGCATAGAAGTCCAATATAGTGAAACCAAGGTTTCTATTGGACACATCCTCTAAATAGAGAATGGAATACATTCGCTCATATGAAAAATTCTTTAATTATCATTGACACATTTGTTTTTCAAACGCGTTATTGAATATGAATGCCAATTAATAAGGTTTTTGCTTAATACCCGTTTTTGACTTAAGTGATTTTAAGATTATCGTACGCAGCTTTCACAGGATTTAACAACACATTATAGTAATGATCCTACTGTGTTCCAACAAATCCTATACATGTTTACCTCAAAAGCTAGGGCTAGAATTCCCCTTACGTTCAACCATCTCAGAATAATTGGTTTGCGAGTATTTTCCGGTATTAATAGGCCTAGCACATCAGTTGGAACACGTCATACAAAACAATGAAGAATCCGGCACATTGAAAACAAACCAAAAAGAAAAAGGAAATCATTTGCTTAAACAGCTCCGCAAATGGTTCGTTCAAACACATCATTCAAGCTGATTCCAGCCAATCAGGATGTGGTACGTCTAAAAACTGCGGCCACCATCTTTGTCTCAATTGGTTACGAGCACAAAAGAACTGGTTTTACAACTCAGATCAACGTTATACGAAAGAAAACTGCGAACCTCTGATAAAAGCATATGTCAATTGGAAATAGGTCTGAGTAAGAAACTGAAGGAAACTGATAATCAATAATTATCTCAAATGATTTTAAGATTACGTGGAACATAGATCTTAGTCTTTAGCCGACTACCGAAAAATTGAAAAATTTTAAACTGAGTAGTAATAGAAATTTTTTGAAAAATAGAAGTGCTGTCGAAATTGATTGCAGAGTATTAGCAATATGCCTTTAATTGAATGAAGCGACCATGTCCCCTTATGCAAAAATAACGAAACAGCTAGAAAGTTGCCTATATCAAAAAACAGCACTCAAACGCCAGTATATGCATCATCGTGTGGCTTTGCAATTTTCTCCAACGTGGTGATTTTCCGAACACAGGCAACATAGAACATGCCGCAATTGTATTTTGTTGCCAAGCTTCAGAGCCCATGATTTTTGCATAAATATGGTATAAAAAAATCGTGGAATCTTGTAGGCTCAGAAGCCGTTACCAGGAACCCGAATAATCAAACCTCATGGTTAAAAAACCGCTGCGCAATTACACGACGTTATTTCCATTTTCCCTTAATTCTTAAACTGAATGTGAAACAAACAAGAGCTGGTGAACTGATATTAACCATAATTAATTTGAGAAGAAGGCAACACGACTCAATGAAGATAGGTTTCTGAAACGCTACTAGCGCCATCTATACCTGAAACCGTGGAAGCATTATACAGTCCTTACAGTCAACATGCCATCTCCTTCACGTAGCTAGACCCTACAGAAGACTACAAAACAGTGTAGACATACTTAAAAGTACAATTGGTTAAACGCACGACACTTTTCATTGTTCACAGTCTTCATTCCGTTGCGTTCATACCTTCGGAACAAAACTCTACTTTCAACTGAACATAGATAAAATAACTGACCTAGCGACATAATTAAGACACACGATATTTCGAAATATAATATACTTGTTTCATTCTCAAGTGAAGATAAAATGATGCAGTAATGCCACCACAGAGGATAAGCTGATGACACACACAATGGGACACGGCGGGTGTGAAATACTGCAAGGAATGACGGATGAAGGTGGGTAAATGGAAAGTCACGCAAACAACTCTAACGTGCGGCGCAACCCTGATTGCTCATTCAAAACAGGCTTCTCAAAAGCAATTAAAAGGGACACTAATCGCAGTACGTCGTGCTTCACGTAACGAATTGACGTGTTTTCCACTCAATGGTCATTGGCTCTGGTCAGTGAATTATTCTGGCGATTTCCTGTCCCTGGCGTAACACAGCAACGCAAACTGACTATCACCTGCAGTTTCATCCAAAACACCACTAGAATTCCTAACACCCTAGTAGAAGTATCATTACACAAAGAATCGTCTCCATTATCAGCACACCTTCTTGAGTGCTGAACTCCTTCAGTTCATGCTTATAACTAGATGAATTGGGTACCTTTACTTGTCGTCAATAATGAAATAAGTGCAACGATTCACATTTGCCCAAAGTCAACACTGTCTTCTTCCAATGGGACATTAGCGAGATGAGACAGGTTCAACGATTCACAAGTTTTCACATCGTTAACTACTTGACACTGATGACACGAGCTCTGGGCAGAATTACACGACCAATCCATTTTCGGAAATCATACTTTGTCACGTAAGGGACACTTGGTCTTTATCAGGCCTTGATGGCCTTCGTCAAGGATGTGGGCACAACAGTACCACGTACTAGACGCAGAACCACCTGGCCGTTGGTGCAGGTGGGTTCGTTTTGGACCTGACAAAATAGCAACGTGAGCCTCTGCCATGGCTGGATTCTCAAACGGTGCCTTCAAATGTTGCGTGCAAATAGGACAGATCCATTCCCATAGTACCATATTTGTTGACGTGGACTCGGCAGTTCATCGCGAGACAATGCATTCGGTAACGACGAGTTCACCATAGCCATCACAAGACTCTCACCAGACTTGGATACATGACAGTCGTCAACACATAATGCACTTTCTTTAGGATTCTTCAAACCATCAGTGTGGTACACGGTGACTCATTTCCGAAGCTTTAAACGCCAATTGTCCACGCGGACTGACGCAAGTGACGCTTTATGATTTGCTACCTAGAAATGCCTGTCTATCAGGTACGCACAAAAATTATTACATGCCCACACCATGGCCAATGCCTCACGATCTAGATGACAGCCCCTTGATAAAACATGGTACGGTGCTTTGCTCTCATACATGTACGCTAAATCGTGATCGCCTTGGCAAAGAATTACACTCAGACCATGTGCACTAGCATCAACTATTAGATGCGTATCTTTGCTCAGATCAAAGTAGGCCATCGCTTGCTGCTGGAATTTTGCCCCATTGAAAAGTAGACTCCCTTTTGGTCAACACACAAATTGGCTGCACCAAGTTCGCATAGCCGCGAATGAACCTGGAAAATAGTTGGTCATGCCCAACAAACTACGGCAAGCACTAACGTTAGCTGGTGGGTCTGACTTCACCTTTAGAGGTTCAAGACCCACACCTTTAAAGGGTCAGGACGCACACGTTCTGCAGCCGACAATACACTGCCATGCATTTAACCAACGACATGTGAAACTCGCATTTGTTTTTGTTTAGACGTTTAAGTGGCGCATGAAGATCATTGTCATGTGCTGCTCCATCCTTACGGAAGAGTGTGTTATCGTCACTGGTGTTCTTTACTCTAGGTTTGCCACTTATAGCCGAGGTAGTAACGTCTTGAAAGTTTACTGCTGAGGCATTTATGCCAGATGTCATTCGTTTATAAAGGAATATACTCCGATTTGTAATAAAAACACTACTATAGGGGAATTGTGAAGCTCGATCTGATCATAGCCATAGTTAAGTCAACTTTTCTAAAGACAGTTACGTCATTAGGGTCATGAATCAATTCATCGACAGATGGCATCAAATGCCTGTCGCGAAAAATAGCGTTATTCGGTTCCCTCATGTCAACGCACAGCTGAAAGCTGCATGATTATTTCCGTTCCAGTACGAGAACTAGAGGTCTCACCAGGACGTCGGGCCGCTAGCTGGCTCAATCATGGCATCCTTCTCCAACAGATCCTGAAGAGAGGCATCGGGGGTAGTGGGATTCGCCGATGAGTGTGCTGTACCGACATCACATTCGGATCAACGTCGTTACGCACATGCGTAGTGAAATGAGTATCCCGACTGACTGACCAGCCAGTCGGGATACAGCCGTGCCGTTATCAGTTTGACAGTGTCAAACCAATGCTTACACAGTCAGATCTTTTATTTTCTGTTTTCATCTGATGCTCACATAATCAAGCAATTATGTTGTAAACAGCGTGCTGACGCTTTCCGATATTTAAAAATTCTATTTGCACACGACTTTCAACAAATGTTGTAAAGCAGATGTATGCTGTGTGTAATAGTTTCACCAAAAAACGTCGAGTGTAGAAAAACGGTTGATATTCAGAGAAATTAGACCTATTATTCTCTGTTGATTCCTTTGTGTGACTGTAATCTGTAACCAGCTTAACAACAGTCTTGTGTACCAATAAGCGTGCTGGACAAGGTTAATAAAGCGTGATTCTACTATGATCATGATTTTAATGGAAATTTCTTTACGTTTACTCTCCAGGAGAATGGTACGTATCTTGTAATTTATTTTTCACGTTTCGCGATTTGACAAGGCCCGTCAACAAATGATGCTACCGGTTAAACATGGCGTATTGATTGCTAACCACGCTATTTCGTTTTATAGAAGTTCCGACAATAAAAACGGCACACAGTGTGTGTCGTTTTAATTGCCAGTGTCACTTAACGATCAACTTCGAAGACTGTCCAGCCGATTGCCGTCTCGTCTCGGAATGTCGAAGTCGATGAAAAAGTTCCAAACACTAGTAAAAGGCTTTGCGGAACCACAGGGGGACACTTGGTAAAACTGGTATTAGGTTGAATCTTGAGAAAACGAGCAACACCTTGACCACCGTGACATTCAGCGCCATAAATAGCAGACGGCAATCATATTTATTAGCATGCGTATAAGTGGCTGAAACCAACTCAGAAGCGTAGCCGAGTTCGTCATCGTCAGTGTTTTATAGCCTAAACTAAACGTTAGGGTTGATCCCCTGAACGTTTTGATTTTTGCGTTTGTTCTGGCAACTGTTTACAAAATGTCCGTATTCGCTTTGATTCTTACATTTTATTCCTCTCAAAGGAAACCGACCTACATGTACGTGGGGCCAGTCATCATCACTTTTGAAGCATTTAGAGAAAGTCACCTGGGTCTAGCGCTCGCCAGATTGTTTTACAAGCAAAGCCTGCAATGATTCCTCCATACACTGTATTTGACCTCTAGAGCACAAGCCTCATCAATCATAAATGTAGCTTTTAATGTCAGGTCAGGTGTTTTCAGAACCATACACCGAAGTTTCTTAGTGACAAGCCACTGTATTACTTGAGGATAATTCTAAAACCCCTTCGAACCCTCGACACCCACACCTATCGACCCACTTCCCCCTAGGCCAGCAACCCCTCTCCCAACGACGCACGACCCCCTCGAGCCACGACCTGTGGCAATAGAGTTGTTTTTTCGATTTTTACACCTTGCATAATCTTATTATGTCGCTGAGTGACTTCCCCATAAGACATACCTGTACCTCCACGCAAGTCTGCTCTGGCTAAAGTCTGATGATTAAAACAGAAAGTGGCGTGAGAACGTGATCTAAAAAAGCTCATTGTGAGCGCGCTATCGTCGTTACGAAAATAATTCCACGAGCAGCTACCAATGTCAATGGCCCAGTTTTTCTAAACTTAGGGAGACAGTATGTTAACGTGGATGAACATACTTTCACAATATTAATATTTGTTTTCTGGTATACACTCGTTTACAATTTATTCCATATAACGTTGAAATAATTTTAATAAGCAGCTTGTTTGTTCAAACTGCATGTACTGATGAAATTACAGTTTTGTCGGTTCCCCAAACTCTCCACAAAAAGGATTAAATTTGCAACTCAATGAAGAGCAGACGAGACGATTACGCTCCTGCCGGTAACGACATTTGTGGCATTTGTAGGTCTTTGATTTGATTTGGTCGCGTTGTTTATTACTGTTTTGGCTTTGAAACTTGACAAATAGACTATCTTAATTTCAAAAAACAGGGACAAGCCAGCCTAGCTCACGACCTAAATCATTGGTCCTGCAAGTCAGCGCTTGTTCTATGTTCACATTAAGTCAAGCTTGCGCAGACTGGGTCAAGGTGGTGATGGGCCGTGAGTCGTGTGGTCGAGAGGTTGTGGGTCGAGGGGGTGATGAGTCGAGGGGGTCTTGGGTCTAGGGGGTCGAAGGGTTTTGGAACTATCCATTACTTGTAATTACGAGCTCACAACTTGCAGCCAATTGCCTTAGTCGTGTGGGAAATTTGTCTATCGTCTAATTGGTGTTTTTGGCCAATCGAGATTGATAATAAATTTGTTTCAAATTGAACGTTACGCTTAGAATCAAAGTAGTCTTTCAGTAATCTCTTGACACCACGGAAATTATCAGTGTTAGAAAAGGTTTCAAATTGTCATATAGCGCCGAACCCTCATAGTGAAGCTCCCCCCGTCACTTGGAATTGCAAATGTCTGAAGCAACAAAAAGAATCTCTAAATTTTTAACCCATTTTGTACATCGCTGGGCTACGTTGCAATCCGATGACACGTCAAACGACCGCCACGACGAAATTCCTGCAGCCACATTTTTAGTTAAACCTCAAACCGCCTAGGTACTGGAACTCTGCCTCGTCGCCAGTTTAGGGTATGTAGAACAAACAAGGAACAATGAACAGAAATTAACCATAATAACTTGACTAAATTAAGATAATAGTCTGGAACGCTTTTAGCGCCATCAATGGCTGAAACTAAAATCATTATGCAGTCCTTGCTGTTAAAAGGACAGCTCTGTAATCTCTAACACTGTCAACTAAAAGTTAAAGAAACAACAGATAATAATTTACGAAATACTTACCACGTACTTTACTGATGTAGAAATAAGACAAGAGGTTGAGGTAAATAGTGCACCGAAAACATTTTTTTCCAAATGACGTGATTGAAGGCACTTCATTTTACGAAAAGAGTAAATTACAACACAACAAAACCCTTGATGTATGTATGCCCGTGAGCAGCTAGACAACTGTATCGTCCAAGACCTAATAACAATAAGCACACTTGCGGACGCAAACACCTCGTATTGAATTAACGAAATGTAGTAAATATCTATCCGTTCGCACCTTCTTTGCTTTTAGTAACTTTTTACAAAATTCAGTTCTGAAAAGACTGCATACATGTATACATGGACTTGAGAGTTTAAAGTCTAGTTGCCAAAAAGTTGATCCTGCATTACTGTTTACTGTAAAGTTTTCTTTTTGGAAATTTATTATATGTGGTTAGGAGAGTAAAAGTAACTTATTTGCATTTTGTGCAACTTTGATCATTTCGAATTTTGCCTAATTTCCACACTCTGAATATGATACAGTGTAGAATCCTGCAATTTATGGTTCCCAATGTTTTTGGGATGGAGAGTCCATTTCTGATATTATTTTATGGATGCAAGGTCAAAGTCAAGGTCAAATGAGATGTCTATTGTCACGTTGAACTGGAACAGGGAAAATTTATTTCGTTTGCTCGACAAAATGTTAAATTTATGGGAAATGCGGTATTATCATGTCTGTGATTCCATTATATCAAGAAAAAGGGAAAGTCAAATACTGGAATAGGATACCCTCCCAATATCTCAATAATTAATTTAAGATAATATTGTACCAGACCTACTCATGCCGCTCAGTAAGGCCCATCGCACTGATCACCTTGGACCATCTTTATGTTTTATTAGTTGAAACAAAGCTGATGATCTGGGGACTTGACTCAAGCGACCAGCAGTGTGCCCCATGTGACTCGAAAACACAACCTTGAGTGGAGGAAGGACACTTTGTCATGCTGCCTGCTCATATTGAATAGGGTTACATGTATGTGTATAGATTACGCGTAATCCGTGCAGGGTAAATATGCGAAGACTAGTATGAGCACTATTACTAATCCAGGGAAAACTAATAAACTATAACTTCCGGAACTATAAATAATATAAATTTCCCGGCTTTGAAAAACCGCCTGGCTTCTTCTACTGGGGATTGATGACTCACTTGTTTTAAAGAAAATCCCACCCCATGCGTCGGTGTTCATAGAGAACAGCTTCAAGGCAATGGACCACAAGTCACTGACTGCAATAAGTTCAACTTTACACCCCCGTGTCTACTCATATAAGGGTTATTATAGTCTCTGACAGCTCGTTCAAACGAAGAACTAGTCTCTGTCCAGTACCCTCACGTCTTGTGACCTCTCTTGTTAGCGGCACTTGCTCAGGTCAAATCTCTGAAATGTTCCATTATGTCCAAAATACTACTCTTCCACTTCTCCATTTGATTCTTGGCGTCTACTGGCATCTTAGACGTCCCATAATTTAAAAGGTCGGATTCGTCAGTGTTGTCACAAGTGATTCTGATGGTTTGGGTGCCTTCTTCCACCATTTTCAACCTTTACCTATACAACGTCTGCTTGAGCATGTGTAATTACACAATCAGTCTTCTTGACCTGCTCGATGTTGAATAGAAGAGAGTAGCTTCATACACATAGAAGGTTGTTTAACATAGTGTTATTAAGAATAGTTTAGCGGCAAAGGGATGTTAAGGAACAGGAGTTAGTATGTCTTCCTCAACATTTGCTCATGTAATCGTCTCATAATCCTTTGTGTGGGAATCTTTGTGGACATATTTTTCAAAGCTAAAAATTGTTTCACAAGATGGAGAATAGCGGACTAGTGAAGTGCCGAGGCTTTACCTAAATCTCATGTAGTTCCGGAAACACTCTAAACTACCAGCTACAAAAGCTGGACAACATCAACAAACATTGTGCACCACCGTAGCAGAATGATTTGGAACATAACGCGAAGAGATTTGACCAAATTGACATTGTCACCCTTCCTCAGATTGCCGTATTTGCAAATCTGGGCTGTAAGGAGTGGACTCAATAAGTTCAAACTGAAGAATATCAGCTATGTTAAGGTCACATTGCTGTCTTACGACTATCAGGAATCTTGAACAGCGTCTGAACACCATGCCCGTCCCTTGGCAGTACAGGCGTCCTCAGCATCTCCAGCATTTTGACATTTTCTTAATTGGTTTGTAAAATACACTGCTTACCAAAACTAAAAATCTGACTCCTCTGCTCATGCCCAATGACCAGCTCGTTCTGGAATCTTCTCGGCGATTGTAGATGTTATGGAGATATGACTGCTGGTCAGTGAGTGGGTGTCTGTGCTTCTCTATCTCCTCCGCAATATTTCTCTAGTCATCCTCGTCCACGTCCACAACTCCCTTCTTGTACTTAGTCTTTTTCCTGTCACTCCACCACGTGCCGTTTGCTCTTCATGACCTTCATTCCACATTGTGTTCTCCATGACAGTATCAAGCTGGGCACACCCACTGAAACTCTTTTACCACATGACCGCTTTATTGCTCGGCTCTCATTAAAATGCACCAGAACCTTTTGCTCGAATTGGTCAGCTGGTACTACAGTCGTCCAAGTTGGGACAGCTGTGTGCAGCTTCGAGTAGAATTTTTTGACATCACACACAGCAAACTTCAATATAAAGTGCCAAAAAATTGTGTCAAGTTGCTAAAGGTGGTACAAACTTTTTGCCAGAAATGTCTTAGTCCAACATTTGTTGTACGTTTGTCGAACTTTTGTAATTTTGTCATAGCTTTGGTTGACGTTATTGTGCCTAGCTGTTAATTGTTTTTTATGAATAGAGTTCCGTGCAAACTGAAAATTAAGACAACGTATATGGAGGCGCTATTGTATTCTAGTGGAAAAGAATTTCCACATTGTTTGATTTATTTTGAAAAATGCTACACCAGCGCAGGTACCGTACACAATTATGATTACTTGCTTTGAAGAAATGTGTCAACATCTCCTTGAGACTTGGTTGTTGAAGGACCATCTTTAGGCAAACCATCAGCTTTTCATAAGACTTGACCCCATTTGGGTTGACATTGAGTACATGTAACAACATGGCAGTAATGAGATTGTATACCTAAAGATCTTCGGTTCTAGCCTTTATGTTGACTATACAGGAGTGTAACAGGTTAATACTCTGATGACCTGTATGCCACCGTTCCGAAAAAAACAGCTACTCCAAAAAAAAACACCGTTACTACGATTTTTTACTCGATCTTCCTAAATTTTCTCAAAAATTCACGAATGGTTTATTAATTTGTTACTTACTAACAAAATAACAACACAAAAATAAATTTGGACAATGAAGTCCAATGACTTATTTCTGCCATTAATACTGACTTTGTAGTTAACAATTCTTGTATACCATTTCTTTGAAGCTCCCTTGATCGAGAGAAAATGTATAATATTAAATGCGCGCACCCGCCATGGCGGAATCCGCCATCTTGAATTGCAAAAAATGCCCAAAGTTGCACTACGTGCAACCAAGCTAATTTTGTTTTCCTGGTCATATTTAATATATTTCAACAAAACACTTTACAGAAGTCAACGTTGCTGGATTCCCTATGTGAGCTATTGGGCTGGCAACAAGACTACATCTTGGTTTTAATATGAGTGGCTGGAAAGAGAATGATTAAACTCGGGAATGAACTTATTGTGGGTGAACACTATGAAGGCTATTTAAACCTAATCTCTTTCTGACGACTTGTTTCGTTGAGAAATTGATAAGTATTAGTTATCTGGTATTATGTTTTTCTGTAGACATAAGGGGCCATCTCCTGTGTAGACTGATAATTACGCTTGCATCTTCTTAGAGGGCGATAGCGTTCTTATGATAATTACATGTAATATACCCGTATGTAGCCCCAGTTATTTTGAAGGGTAGAGATGCATTCCTGGTTATCATCTCTCTCTTATGTTTTTGCAATGTATTGGATTTGAAATTAGCCAACGTTGAGTAAGTCATCTATTGTTTTGTTAATTATAGCTTCTAGAACAATCTGACGAAATCTGAGTTCATGGAATTGTGTATTTTTTGTATACTTTGACTTAATTTTTTTCCAATTCCGACCATGCAGCTTATGAATTAGTTACCAAAGTTTCCGATAGATGTAGCCGTTGAGTGTAAACGGTATTCCAAGATGGCTGCACCCATGATCTACTGCTACCTGTGGTATTTTTCATTATGTTTTACTGTAGGCTACTACTTAGTCATTCATATTTTGAGTTTAATTTTTATTTATTATTTTTAGATTAAACTTCTTGTCGACCTTACAACTAACTTTCATGCAATAAATGATTGTTTATACTTTGAAGTTCAAGTCTGAAGTTATAACTCACATACAATTCCAGTACCAGGTCAGTCAGGCAATTTGCGTTTACTCAACTACGGGTTGATCCAATGAAGTAAACTGCGGGAAGGTCTTCTGTAGGTGTAACCTCATCAAATGACAAATTTTCTTTAAACGATTCAACGGATTGTAACGGCTTACTCCTGTGCAAGCAACCGCTAACATAGCCTACTACTGTGTAACGAACGACAGTCCTCTTCGTCACTACACGTACCAAATATTATTCTCTTCTCTTCCACTGTGCTGCAACCTCATTGCCACCGTCCCTGGTCACGCAATGAGGGTATGTAATATCACAGTACAAGAATAAATTACTTTGTATGTTGACTTTTGTCCTTACTATGGTCGTTTCAGAATCTCCTGTGTGGTGGTCTTACTCCCTTGCGCTATTTCTTCAGTTCAACGAAAAAAGTTCTACTAGTTTTAGTCACTAGATTCTCAAAGTATTCTCGAGTGCAGACAATCTAACCCACTAAGGTATCGGCCCAAGTGTCGCATACAGAAATCACATCAAACACAATTCTCTACTTCCACGCTGATGTCATTTACATGTAAGCCTATGATAGCGGTTATATGTTGCGTGTGTGTACATGTAGTAACTGTTGTAATGAAGTTATCATTCGGTAAAGATTTAACAAAATAACCGATCATTAAGTAGGCACGTAACGATAGTACAGTATAAAGTGAATATAGTGACGACCGCGTATAAAATTCCATACAGAACGGGCATACTGTACATTATTTCGTTTGTATACACTCGAATTCATTAAACAAAAAACACGTTTAAGGGAGAATGCCACCGATTTAACTAGTCTTTTTCACCGTCTTACTAGGTCTAGATCCACATAGCCTCTTATACGGTTGACCTCACCTTGCCGAGAAGTGTTGCGTTAACCAGTGAGGAAGTTGAGAAACGCCACAGCAACGTCAGTAGTTCGTCTGCAAAGTGAATGCTTCTATATTGCGGTGCATCGTTACCGCTTGTCCGAGCTATCAAGCTGCCAAGAAAGCGGGTATATCATTTTTTCGACGTCCTTGAGAGCCCAAACTGCTTAGGAAAGGGCTCTGGGGTAGTGAAGTATGAAAGGTAGGCTGTTATTAGCAAGTATGAGGCCGTGAAACATCTTCGTGTCTGTGGCCGTCATTTCGTCGACAGTGATTTCTCTGACGAAATCCGGCTTACCAAAGAACTATCCAATACGCTCCGTTGCCTGTGTATGTTCACGGCGTCTTTCTAGTTTCCTTGATCAGTGTACTCCGGTTCCAACTGATAGCCTGTGAAACCTAAAAGTCCGAACCCTGAAGTCTTCGTCACCTGAGCTCTTGACTAAGTCGGGATTGGCACGGGGCGTGTTGCCATGTACACGTTTATTATTCTGCTTTCCGTTTCAAAATGAATTATTTTCATCCTAACCAATGCTTATATGAAACTGAAACAAAGTCTGTCTCATTATATACAATTTGTAATGCCTTGGAGTGCTGGTGAGTGAAAATGTTTTGAGAAGCCAGCAATGAATAAACCACTGCGTTACCGGCTTTTGATGCCGGCAACAAAGGTAATTGACCGGGCACCGGTCCGTGTCAGCGGATGCTAAATTAGTGTTTGCTGACGGAAAGCTGTTGTGAAACAGTTATTCTAGTTTATATGCTATGGTCACATTTTATGAAAATCTTTATTTAGATGTAAAAATACAAAATTGAAATCATTGTTACTGTACAACCTTTGCCCTGACAGTTTGTTGAAAGGGAACCCGACTTTGCGGCCAACGACAAGTAAGTGGATTTTTAATTTCGTGGCTAATTTTCATAAATAATTACGTGCACATTATTGGTTTGGCTCACTAATATATTCTTTTCGTGACTGGAGGTTAAGTTTCCAAGTTCGTGCCAGTCCCGGCGGCTGCGACGGGCCTAATCGGGTTCCGAGTCACTGGCCGGGATAACAAGCGCTTTGTGTGCATAGAACTCAAACAATCGCAAGTATAACAAGACAGATCTAGGTTCTCCTGTCTGTATTTCACGAAAGAATACTTCGATTTTATCTCCGAACAGACTCTAAACTCGTCAGTAATACGGACCTCTGTAAATTGGCTTGCTGAACTTTGTAGGGTACGGTGTGTCCAAATACGACTGAGTAAATCCGTAACAGAGAAATAAAAACAGGTTTTTATCAGAACTCGGTGTAATTTTAAGGGTTTTACATCGAAGTTTGATGATTTATTGGTGTTAAACGATGAATTCAAGCGATAAGCTGACACCAGTAACTGTGTTGTGAACTGCTGAACAGACTGCGTTTGAAACCAACCACGTCATTGGATAATTTCAACAGTTACGTCTGCCGTCAGGTGTCAGGTAACGCAACAGAACGTGCCGATGTAGAGTAGAGCTACTCGATCTAAATTGATACAAAATAGGTTGTTTTTGGGTGGCATGCTCCTTTAATCTTATTAAGGATACGTGGCATGGATCCCGGGCATGAGGATAAAAAGCTTATTGGTTGAGTAGCGTCAGAAATGCTAATGCAACTTCGAGCATATTTTCAAAAGCGTTTTTGTGGAAATACATAAAAAGCCACGATAGTCGGTGGGCCAGATCTCGTAGCGTTCATCCTTGTGAGTACTTTGGGGGGGGGGGGGGGG
>NMRA01000324.1:242062-272229 GCA_002633005.1 Phoronis australis
AAAGTCACCAAAACTGTTGTTTTTACAAATATAAGTTTACTAAGCTCTTTGGTGATTATTAGGTAACTTCAAACTCAAATTTCTCAAAAATGTGCAACTTTATATGTGGGAACTTTTTAGATTTTGGAAACACTCTAATAAATGAATTAAAAAACACCAAAATAAAATTGCCCCCCTGAAGTACTCACAAAAACCATTTTCTAGAGGCCCTACAAAATCTGGCCCACCGACTACGATGTGAACAACATCCTTTGCTCAGAAAATGTGTGTATACACTCTAGGTTCTAAGATGTTCTGTAGGAAGCACAATTTGCACAGTCTAGTTAGGCAAGAAATAAAAAAACACGGCAAGTCGGTGGCACCGTTCTTTTGCTGGCGCATTATTTGGTCGGTCATTTTTGTATACTAAATGATCTGGGATGCCTAGAGGGGTGGGACATAAAACATTAGTCTTAAAACTCAAACGACACGGTGGTGGCAAGGGAAACAGCAACAGCTTGAAGCAAGAGGAAATATTGAGTTCAGATACCAGGACCAGTAGCGGACGAGGGGAATTGGCTCAAACCCCCAATCGCAAAGGGATCGTGTTTACCGTTCTCTTTTTTAAGTCCACCCACAAATTTTCCTGCTAGAAAGACCTAATGCCCGGCCCCCGCAACTTTCGGGCCGTCTGTGCACATACACTGTGCACATACACTCGCAATTTGCCGAACCAATTCCCCGAAGCAACATGTTGACCAACACTTTCATTAGTTAATGTCTAGGAATACTGAATAGCTTTGACCTCTGCATGTGACTGCTGAGTGTTGGTTTAGTTGTTCGTGTTACTTATGACCATGCATGCGGTGGTTGCATATTTTCCTTGAGAATGGTGAAGTGATTTCCAGCCAGACCTTGCAATGTAATCACACAGTGCTGACAACGATTGTGCCGAGCTTCTTATTAATACGTGTTATTTGTAAACTTAATAACCATCCGACTAAATACAACAAAGAGAATCACAAAAAGTATCATGACAGAGTGATATAGGCCTACATCAGATTGGCATAAAAATCGACAATTAGTAAAGTAATGTGTTGTTTTTATTCATCGTCAACGGATCCTGTCAGATCAACCAATACCAAAAGGAATTTTCCAATGCAAGGTGAATCTTGAAAATCCACATTTAGTTTGCGACATTTTGGCTAGGTCACAAACGGCAGCGTTAAGTTTGTTTTCTTGGCTGATTGAGCGCTGACCGGAGACGCATAGACCCTGATGTCTGATGTGAAAGTAACCAATGTCCACCTCGAAAATTTGTCCGGCTTGCATGCATTTGAATCGATGAAGCATTCGGGTAATCCACGCGCCCATATGCTGGCATTTAATTACATGCAGCTACTCTCTGCTCAATGCATTTAATCAAGAAGAATGGAATTCGGAAGTATATATAGCTTTTGTTGCATTCTTATTCTACATGTACGTTTTAACAAACAATAGTGTAGTTCAGAGGATCTGGATCAACTCATAGTTTCAGCTTAATTTACTGTTTAATTGATACGCCTCTTTGTGAAAGTACTCATTAGCGGACAAACAAGGATATACCTGAAATTGTAAAGGCGCTTATTGGTCGACAAATAAGGATATAACTTCATGAAAACACTCATTATTGGATGGCAGTGAGCTATGTTTATTGATTTTACGCTGCTAATTTTACCTTTTTAACGAGGCACGTAATCCAATCACTAGAATTAGAATTGACTTTACAATGTAGTCATGATAACTAATGTTGGGTTTAATTTAAAAAGCTAAGTTGAAAAAAGCGTATTAAAGTAAACCACAATTCAATGTTTTTTAGGACCATATTACTTCACAAATCCTCGGCTTAAATCGTTAAAGGTGCATTTGATTCGCACGTACACCATTAACTTTGAAATCTCGACCTTATACAATGGCGGATCTAGGATATCACAAGGGGGGGCAACATTTTGTCCGGCTGTAAGTATTTGCGCAAACTGAACCACGATTGTAGATGCGCATAGCACCGAATGGGGGGAGGTCGGGACTCGAACTCACGACCAAGCGAATAGCGCGCGCGTGCGTTACCACTACACCACCACGATTTAACTACTAATCTCTTACTAAGAGACCTACGTGTCTATGGTCCACAGCGTTTACGCGCGAAACCTACTTCTTTTTGTAATGGCTATTACACGTTTCATATTTTGTGCCATCGATTATTAACAAATTTGTCGTATTAAAAACAGTCTTCAAATGCCAAAAAGACCAAATCCCTTTTTCGTGTTGGCAATAATGACGGGATTGCTTTGGAAATCGTCTTAAGATAAGGTTTGGCAAAGAGAGTATTGCGAGTTTCTGAGTAATTCACTAAGGCTTTGATTAAAATTCACATCTTACCAGCAGCTTCTGTTTTTTCATCGTCACTCAGGCTCCATTTTCTGTAAAAAATGAAGTAAATTTTCTTCATTACACAGTGGAGCAGACGATTGAAACGGAGTCGTAGTGCGCAGCGCCACTGCCGGTCGCCTGGGATATCGCGGGAGAGCCTATACTTAGCCATAGTTCCGTTACGAATGCGCCGTGTTCCGAATTTGACACTTGAAATTGGATTTGAGCCCCCCAACACTAAAATTGCACACATTTAAATCTTTTTTCATCCGTATAATTTTAATTACCGGGGTTAATTAATAAACTCAACATTTCCCTACGCTCTTACTGTTTTATTTTTTTGCGGCAGCCAAAGGGTGGGCCGGGCCCCCTGGCCCCCCTAAATCCGTCTATGTTATATATCAAAACTTGTCTAGAAGTTTCCCTGAGTGTGATGACGGATAGCTCCCGCCATGTAACATGAAAGGTAATTGAAAGCTCACTTGCCTTGAAACTTCACATGCCACTGAGAATTCACATGTCACTGAAAGTTCCTAATTCATTGAAAGATCACATGCCATTGAATGTTCACAATTCATTAAAAGTCCCAATGCCGAATTCACACGTCAGTGAATTTTCCTAATTCATTGAAAGTTCACATGCCGTTGAGAGTTCACAGGCCATTGGAATCTCACATTTCGTTGCCGTGTAGCTGTTCAATGTTGACTGTTTTGAGCAACATGGTGTAGTTGAATAGTTTTTGAAAAATTCTCTGCTTTTAGAGGTATTGTGACATGAAGTGACCGAAATGCTTCAATGTGAACCTAAGGAAACGACTGGAAAAGGAAGACTGTTTAAGACTAGCATCCGTGTTTTTGAGTGGAACAGAAATTAACCATTTCAGTGTACTTAATGTTCATTTATTATTATACGAACATTTCCTCTGAAGACATAACTAACCGCTTCTTTCTGAGACAGGCATCCAGTGGTCCGTTGCAGAGAAGTTAAAACATGATCGCAGAATCATTTTAAAAATTTACTAAAACCATGTTATCTCAGCGTATGTCGTGCATCTAAGGGAATTTTAAGGAATTTTCCAGGTAATACGTGGTTATATTATTTTTCCCAAATTTTGGTTTGTTTACCGCGTGATTCCAATAAATATCCTCGTTTTCAAATTGAATAAAATTATGGCAGGTAGCAGCTCTCCAACAGAGGGCGCCTGTGAGCTAATGGTCTCACGTGACTACGTGAATCCGGGCATTTATGCAGGTAGACTGGACGTTGTTGCACTTGTCCCACCTTGTGAATTTAGAGTCTTCTATTGGCAATGAATCACTTAATATAAATAACTACACTTTGTAGAAGCGATGATACGATACATACCTAGGTGAGTTTGTGTTCTAGGATACAATATAGGCGACGAACCTGCACCTCCCTGAAACGTGGCATTTCATTCAAAAGTATACCAGGTTTTTAACATGGCAGAAAGTAAGAAAGCAGTCTTCAATGTTATTACTGTATTACACAAAACACAAAAACGACTCAATAAATAATGTTTTTTGAATCTTACAACAGTTTAAACACACATATAGTTTTGTAAGTGTTGTTTTCAAACCTAACCTATACAAGTCTTTTATAATACACCACACTCTCCTCTTCATGTGTGAACTATGTTCACAAAGATTGTTTCTCATTTTCACTACTTAAATTCTTTGAAATTCATTTAGGACGACAAATTTTTCAACAGACTCCACGAACAAAAATAGTTAGCAAAACATACATGTATACTTAACACCCAAGTTTCTTACACGTCCAATTATGACATTTCCGATTAGAATATTATGACACCAATAAAAGAATCAACACGAAAAATTCTGCGTACTGCATGCGTGTACGTTTAGCCCCTGCGTTAATTACAATCAAAGAAAGACGTTACACCATTTTTTCCAATACAGATGCTTACTTTCTAAAGGGAGAAGCGAACTTTTAAAATTAAGTCTTCACGTTTCCAACTCTACTGTACGTTCTATTGTCAATTGCCACTTAGTATCGAATGGCAAAAACTAAGGTAACGGGAAAACCCGCCACATTTCAAAAGCCAAGGTACAACTTTCTCCTTTCGATCAAATAATTTGAATACGGGTTCATACACTCAACTTTGCATATAAGCGCTTGGGCTAACATGTCCACGGATGCAGTAACCAATGCGTCGTTTATCATATTCAATGATATCCAAATGGCCATGTACGCCTTACATCTTACCTGAAGTATATACCAGGTTGTTACAACTAAACAGAATTTGTGTAAACTTTCCCTTTATCCGACAGAAGAGATTTCCCGCAGAGAAACAGGAAAACTTGGCCATGGTCTCTTTGACAGATTCCATCTACGGCGGTGCCAAAAATGTAGGGAATGAAGAAAGGAGCACCTCCCACTAAACAGAGATGTAGAAAACGGCAGATATGGCATTGTACGGGACCCCCGATTATTTTGTAGGTGTAGTGCTGAAACGTCCGTTGCGACAACCACACGCTTGGGACAGGGCTATGAGAACCAAGATAAGAAAGTCAGAACAAAAGCTGTAGAGCAGTGAAAAACCTAGAGATTATTTGTCAACTACCAGCGCTATCGTTACCCCTGAGGGGTCTTGGTCGGTCGGCGTATGTTTGTCAAGGAGCCTCCAAATTTAAAAAGGTATAGTATTAATCGTGTGTCCGCCTCCATTCTCTCAACCTTCAAATTGATTCATATTTTAATGTGCAATTTTATGGAGTCCACATTTTTGAAATTATAGACCGTTTCACATACATGTACCCACCGGCTTTCGGAACGGACCAGGTCATGGTTCCGATGATTATCGACTATCTGTTCTTCTAATATTGATCTACTAATTAATAGGGAATCAACTGCTTCTCTTATCTTGACCCATTGTGTTTGAAAACAACGATAGCACCGCCGTACACGAAATGTAACAAATTAAGAGGATTGTAAATGAGCCATTGGAACCAAGAGGATTAAACACGCCATCACAAATTTACTGCTTTAAGGTGTTCGCCCAATTATTTTCAATAGCGGCAACTATTTTCCACCAGGAAAAAGGAAATCAAATACAGCTCTATATCTCTGAATTAATAAACACACTCCGGCTTAAACTTCCGAATGTAGCTAGAAACAAGGAAAATCCGGACAGCGCACCTACTTGTGCGTCTACTGTCCACGTTTTGCAATCGCTCTGAAATGACAAAATACATCAACATGCACACGTTCATAATCCTTTGGCATCAGGTCAGGTGATTACCAAACTAATATTGAACGGTGTTTAAATTGAACAATGCGAAATATCACTGTATACCTCAAGCGTAAGACGACATTAATGAATTTAAGCAAAAGTCAAGTTTGGTGGTCACGATCCCTGGAAAGCAAATCTTGTGACATAAGTGTGCAGCCATAAGACATCAACATTCAGCTACACCGATCATGAATGCAGACATCTTCACTAACGTGGGAAGACGACATACATGTAGAAGCTTCGCAATATAACAATCACATCGATTGGTTTAATTTGACCACTAGAACAGTATCTGTATATTCTCTGTTGAGACAAGGAACACGTTTGAAAGTTTGTGATTGGCCAAAGGGGCAGCACACAGTGCCATCTCTTGCTACTTCAGGTTAAAATATGCAAAAATGAACATCAGCCTGCTTTTCCACAAAAATGCTCAAATAAAAGTGCGTGAGTTTTCAACTTCAACGAAGCTACCCCAGTGACATTGCCACAGAATAAAATAACTGCGGATACAGCCCAAGGCCTAATTGCTGCTCATTTATTGCCAGTTTGAGGGCATTGCATTACTAAAGTCTCGACTCACAGGTGCAGCTCACCTATTCTGAATCCGAGACTATTGTATTCCTACAGTCTTGACTGACAGGTGCTAACGGTACTCATTTCTTGGTGAGAGCTACCAATAGTGCTCAATTGTGAAGGAGAGGTCGCCAATTTCGACCTCTTCTTTCTGCAACTGAGAGAAGAAAGAGTATATAGATAAGGATTAAACGCTGCGTTTACGGGAAGAATGACAGCAGCCATCCAGGCAACAAACTCCGGAGAAATATCAACACCTAAAGCCGCCATTATCCCAGCGATCACCACGGGCATCCAACAACAGAAATCAGTCATAACCAAAATGCTGACCTTCTTAGCCAGCTTTATCTCTTTGTCATTGGCATTCTGACCAGAAGCTTCCCTGCTACTTTTGACGCGTATAAATATCGCCAAATAGCTTACGGCAATAAACACAAATGCACCGAAATTGAATGCAACAAATATAGCTAACTTGAACCATGTAAATTCGCCTGCTGAAGTCAATGTGAATGGTAAACACATTGACGTGGCTCCATAAAAATAATTCCCTTCACCGAAATATCCCAGACGTGTTAGCGGAAGTGCTGCCATTGTCGCCCAAATAACAGCAAACGTGATCATAATGATGAGTGCCTGGCGAACCTTCAAAACTGGAACTTTGAAAGTTAAGATTAACGATATAAATCTATCAATAGTAATGACCAACATTGTCGACACAGACATTTCGCTGGAGAAAAAAGCCAAATACCCAGCTATTTGACAAACCGTACTGTTCCGCCACGCTGGGTCGTAAAGAAAATACTGTCCTCGTTGCAAATAATAAGAGTCAGCGCCAGCTATTATCAGCATGTAAACTCCAGTAACAAGATCAGAAAATGCTAATATTACAATGAGGACGGAACTAACAGATTTTAAAGACGTTCTAATTCTCCATATCGAGACACCTAGATTACCAAATAACGCAAGTAATCCAAACACCCACAATGCAGCTCGCAAAAAGTGATTGGGCATTAAGTCAGAACATGACGAAAATGGATCTTTCTCAGGAGTACAGACAACGTTTTTACCCCTTTCCACAGCTTCTTGTAATCTGTTTTGTAACAAACAACAGAATCTGAAGCTATCCCCCTCAAGTTTTGTGATATTGATTGTGTCAAATGCTTTCGGATGAACATCAAGAAATTTGTTATTATGCCGCATGTCAATAGCGATTCGATTGCGCAAGCCACCGAACCCTTCAGCCGTTATACGGCGAAGGTGGTTGGATGAAATATTCAAACTTATTAACCGCAAACCTCTGAAAACGGGAAACACAATTTCAGTCAAACGATTACCACAAAGATTTAAATGGAATAAGTTATTTAGATCATCAAAAAGATTCTCAGGAATGGTTGTTATCCCGTTAAATGACAAGTCCAGCATATGGAGCATGTAGTGCTTTGAGAATGTGTTGTTAGTAAGCTTAATAAAGTTGTTAGCAAACACAATGCTCCGCATAAGATTTGAACCGTCAGGTAAAAATTGAAGGTTACTGTTCCTGCAGTCCAACACATATCCGATACAACGACACGAGTGCGGGCATGTTATATTTAGATCGCACAACTTCTCGTCATCTCCTTTGAAACAATCGATTATACCATCACACACTTTCTCTTGGTCAATACACTTCATTTGTCCCAGACAGCGGTACGATGTTGGGCAAGAGTAGTTGTGACAGCCAAGTTCATCGTAACCTTCCACGCAGTCCCATGTTCCGTCGCATACAGCGTGGCGAGGAACGCAGTAACTCCCGGGACATTTAAACAACCCTGGGCATTGGAAGCTGTCGCAGTTAAGTAGATGGCTACTGTCACCACAATCTACATCTGTAGTATTCTTATCGAATACACAAGCGTGGCTTCTTTCAAAACATGCTGGATGATCAAGTTTACATCTGGATTTTGTGGATGAAGTACAGTATGGTGACTTGAAGTAATTATCATTGTATGGTGACTTGAAGTAATTATCATTGTATGTTTCGTCTTCTTGGAGGTACCCTTCACAATCTACTTTCATGTTTAGCCTCTTGTGTTTCTCGATACAAACGCCACTGAAGCACTGAAAGCCATTTAAGTAAGAACAATTGTGTCGCCAGTTACACACTGCCTCTGACTCGTCTGATCCATCGGTGCATTGTTTTTGGAAATCGCATTTTTGATCTTGTGATATACACTGGCCTGATAAGCACCTGAACTTATCTAATGGACATGGAGGATACAGACATTCGGCTTCATCTGACCCATCTTCGCAATCATCCATGAAGTCGCAGACCACAGATAGGCTAACTCGCTTGGCATTCCGGCATCTTAAACAAGAGATGTATCTTTACTACGTTTTAGCAAGAGTGCTTATTAAGTAAAACTACATTGGTAAATTTTTTTCAGATTGAATTATTTCAATCTAAGGAATAAATGTTTTGCAACAAAATATAACTCTGTATAGCAGACCTGGGCTACATAAAGCCTGTGAAACCACTTTCATGACCCTTTTAAAGTTTGGTTATTCCTCAAATTGAAAATGGACAAGAAAATATTCAAAATCCAATAAAATTAGACCTCCGTAAGGTGCGATACACCAAATGGTATTTTAAAAGGTTGCATTAAGTTCCAAGAAACTCAACTCTTACTGTTTCGAATATAATAAAAATTTAGGTTATTTAAAACAATATTTAGTGACCTCAACTTTATTTGAGTTTAAATACAATCTAGGTTATGTCAACAAGTGAAACTATACGTTTTCTCAAATTAGAAAGATCATGGATTTTGAAAATGCGTTTGTTATCAGTTTGTCATTACCATGTTCACAACTACATTTTTTAATGTAAACTTTTAAAGACTTTTGTGTAAGATTATTTTGGTTATTTGCTTAGTTTGAATGAGTTTTAAACTAAATCACTTTGGAAAAAGAAATTATGCAGGTGAAAAACAGTATTCTTAAAAGTAGTTGTCAAATAATAAAAGTATACGACATACTGAGAAACCATAACGAAGTTTTGAAATCGATAGATGGAAAGTTTAATTAAAGTTGCTAGGGACATTTCCGAGAATTCGTATTCCTAAGTTCAAACAAACTTGTTCGATGGGAGCCGAATAACATCGACAAACGCTACGACCCTTGTAGGCATCTGTGTGCAAAGACAAAAACGTCCAAACAAGCAAGTTTATTGTGCCAATTTACTAATTACAACTTGACATCAGTTTCTGGTACTTCAAACATTGCCACACACAGTTTCAAAAGTTTCTCACACAATTGGATGTCAAATTAAACCTCCCCAGAGTCAAACGATGATAATTTTCAAATTTCCTCACGTTTGTATGCTAATGTAATACAAAACTAAAAATTGGTTTTAAGTATACACACTGTTTTCGCAGAGAAAATTTGCCAGAGGGGTCAATAAATTTAGATAAAACAAGAATATGAAAATTAGAAGCCGTGTGCCACATTTTATTATTCATGATTAAAATTACATTTTTGTTTTTGATATTTAATTATTGTATTTATGCGCTATTTAAAAGGGGTTTGGAAACAGAATATCCATGTTAACATGTTGCGAAAACTTTAAAGTGATGACGTTTTTGGTTGTCACACGAACGATTCAATGAGACAAGTACCGCAACAATCCTTTGCTAAATGTATGACTACATAACGATCATTTTGTCACCACATTTGTCCACGCTATTGCCTGCATAGATAAACTGTAATAAAGTACATATGGAACTACACGTTAGAAGCCAGTTTCACTTCTCATCAGAACTTTGAGAAAAGTAATTGCCATTTGACATAATGTAGAGGTATTAGCAACAAAATGTATCGCAACCACCTTAAGAAAAGAATGTTTCTTTTAAAAAATATTTTGCTGTAACGTATTACGAGAGTTTGTGATTAAGTTTAGACCTAGAAAGTCAAGTTTCAACAACGTCATTTTAATGCACTGCACACCGAGTGTAATGTTTATTGATACTCTTCGCTTCATTAGTTCAACAGACAACATTTCACACAACCTCACCGATTGTATAAACAATACAAACCGATCTGCGCACAGTAGCAGCTTTCCTTGAGCCTGCACTTGATTGATTTTGTCGATTCCGTCGGGTCAACCGACTAAAGACTCCGGCTTACAGTCAGATGTCCCTATTTATGTTCAACGAACTCCGGGCTCAGTTTTTAGTTACATTATTAGAAAATGTAATTAATTGAAAATGAGCTTATAATTATGATGAAATTATAGAAAAAAAACATTGCATCTGTGAGTCCATATAGACAAAAATTTTCAAAATTGGACACTTACCAATCGTCTGCTACTTCTGAACTTCAAATTGGCATTAGCTGCGTATAAAAAATCGGTAACTAACCGAACATGAGCTGTGTATTGGTTACGTTCAGAAGAACAAAATTTTGCGCATGCACAATTCAGTTTTTAATGTGGCATGCGCGCAGTGCAGGACATTTGCATCTAAGGCATGAACGGAGTTCACTGTAAAGGGCAATACCGTTAAATATTGTAAGCATATCTGTCGTGGGTAAAATAATTATAGATTCTCGATGACTACATAGTTCAATGTACTGCAGACTAAACAGATATCTTAGCTGGTTTCCCTGACGGAGCTTGAACATTTTTAGCTCTGTTTAAGTCTCAGTATACCGACTACGCAAGAACCAGCAAAGTTGTCATGAAGTGATTATTACCTGAATTCCTGGCTAACGTATTGACTGCATCTTGTCTCATCACTTGCGTCTTTACAGTGGTCTACACCGTCACACAATGCCACCTCCGAGATACACGTGCCATCACTGCAAGTCCATTGAGAGTTTGAGCAGCTTCTAGTCGAGTCGCTTGAACTGATTTGACACAACACACTTAACGGCACCGGAAATTGATTTGAAAAATCTTCGTCGCAGTCAACATCAACAATTTCCCAAGCAAACTCCGGATTTTCAAATATACTACTGTCAATTTTTGGAGATTGCAGTAGTCTGCATGTTGATGCTTTTAAGATCCAAACTGGGCCATAATCAGGATGAAATCTAAAAGCTGACATTAATATAGTTGAAGCCATTGTATTTGGCGAGGACACCGCGCCTCCGATGTTTGAGCACATGGTGGTGGCTATAGAATATGGCAAAGGAGAATCTCTATTTCTGAGACTAGTTTCTAGTCGGAAACAACTGTCATTAAAATAGGTCCACGACTCGCGGCATTTCTTACTGGTACCTAGAAAACCCCATGTTTTCAATGTCGTTGAAAAGGTTCCTGGATACTGTTTCGGCTTTAAATTTTCACAGATTATGCTGATGTAAGGAAATCTGTAGTTGCAGGAGATGGAAAACCAGCTGCCACCAACGTAAGGGTTCTGCACAACCATTACGGCACAATTGCTTCCTGGATCATNTCGCAACTACGTTTCATAGATAAGTCAGACTCGAGTATGTCAAACACAAACAGAAAATTTAGCTTCGACCACCCACGCCGTGAATGAATGCGCATAAGGCGTAAGTGATCCCCCGAAAAGTTTAAGACTAGTTCTTTGGACATGTAATGGGATTCAACCTGTAAGCATTCTGGCAGTTTGTTGACAAACGAAATATAGTGAAGGCAATCTTGATTTTTCAACAGTGTCATTGTGTCTGTGAATCGTTTGTAAACGTTAATGCCAGAAATATTTGGACTAAGCCGTAGGTTAACGTCCACTAACTCATATCCCCTTACGAATATATTTTGTTGCACAGCCAGGCAGCTTGCTATGGGTAACTGTACGTTAACAATGTTGTTTCGGATCATAATTCCGCGGCACTCGAATTCTTCAATGTAAGCAATTAATTCTGCTTTTTTGTATCCCGGCACGAGTGAGTAGTATGCAATGGTAAGGTACGGTGAGGAACTTACAAATGACGATATGATGTGGCCAGATGTAAAGTTTGAATTATTTGCTGAAAAATTTCCACATATCGGCCCAACAGCCTCAGAAGTTATGTTTAACCCATCGTATAAAACCAATCCTTGATACCCACAATTTTCGTACGCTATCAAATGAATTCTGGAAAAGGACAGTTTTAAAAAGAATCGTTTTCTTCTGGCTTTAAAACGCCAGACACAATGTGTTGGACCAAATCTGTGCTGACCATGAAAAAGTGAAAGCTTTAACGGCATACGACTTACTGTGTTCACGGCTTTGATCCCGTTACAGTTCCACTGGTATTTATTCCTTATACCCTCGCATGAAACGAGTATTGATAAATCCTTTGTTACAGCACGTGTGTCTAGCTTAACTTCTAATATCCCATGGAATATTATGGCATTCATAGATTGATTCCAATTGGTTACGTTTTCCAATAAAATTTGTGTACTTTGCATGACAGACAAAACTTTCGGTCCTTCATAAAACGACAAGTGAAGCTCTAGCAACGGCCTTACATTAGTCACAGAGACAAAACTCTGAAGAACAAGATTAAATGGAACAGCAATGTACCACAAATACAAATAAAGCATCCGGGTTTGCAATTTGAACGAAAACGGCGGATCTTTATAAAGAATTTCTACCCTATTTTGTCTAGATGAAGTGCTCCCCAACTTCACCTTTCCAACACCCTTTTCAAGTAATGTAAAAGGCCACAATTTGTAGGTAGCGTTGAACTGCCAGCCAACTTGTCTCACTGTAATAGTTATCAAAAGCGCCCTTTCCGAGGACGATACATTCCACGAAATTTTTTCACCACAGGCCTTTTCAATTAGGTGAAAAGACTGATTTCTTGCTTCGTATATCTTCATGTTTTCTGTTGGACACCCGGGAATATTGGTTGATGTAACAAAATGTGAAATGATGACGTCAATAGTGTGGCCACTGAGTCCAGTGATATTCCAACTACACTCCAATGGGAATGGCACTGTACGTTCGACACTCGGTTGAAAAATCCCAATATCTCCACCTGCTCCAGACACTGCGTGGTAACAAAGATGCGATGTTTCTTCCTGCAACGCGTACGTTTCAACGACCAGAAAAAGGAGGACGCGAACTGAAGGGTGATTGCGGTATAGTAAAACCGACATGTTATTGTTTGTTGTAAAAACATCTTTGACTGATTGATTTGTGCACAGTAAAAAGTTCTTAGCGTTAGTAAATAGTTGTACATTAGCCAAGTTGCAGCTAGCGTTGTTTTCAAAATGAAATTCTACAACCGTTAAAGTGGCAGTAAAGCCTTTAGGAACTTTAACAAACCACCGAGTTCCGTTGCCTTGTGTACTGTTTGTAGTCGAATATCCGAAGGTTAACTCTATTCTTGTAGCTGAGCTGTGTTGACTCCACACAAAAAGTGTAATGGACAATGCAACCAGGAAGTGCACCATCACGTGCCTTTCGTGTTTTCTCTAGCGGGTTGATTTATCCTTGTTGGAACACAGACTATATACTTCACAATTGGAATGCTGCGCTAGTGTTCCATGACCACACTTCAAGTGCCAGGGATTTTGTGCACAGCAATTGTCTAAAATCGCGATTTTATTGACCCAGAAGGAACAGCGAGGAACTTGTGACTAAATATTTAAAAGCCTCCTATGTTTGTCATTAACTATGGCTCACGATTGGCCAAACGTTCTCTGCACTAGGAAACAACCTTAGTTTTCAATTCCTCTGTATCATGTTGCAAAGCTCTCAATTCAAATGTTAGCAAACAACAGACAATAACTTGCGCATCAATATTCTATGCTTTAATGAAGAGTAAATACAACATGAAGTAAACAACTCACAGCAAATAATTTTTTATCAAACGTATTTCCTTGTACAAAATGTCAAATTTCGACTTACATTGTAAGTGGTTCTTGTACGAGTAAGCAGATAAACAAGGGTTTTTTCAAGTCGTATTAAGAATGAGGACGCAACCATTGCATACTGAATTAACCATCTGGATGAACTTCGACATCTCCTTCCTTTGTTAGGGACTTATGTTAAGTCTTGAGTTGAAAATAGGAGGCGGGGTAAGAGCATGTAGTTGAAAAAGTATCTTTGTTTTGTGACAATGAAAAGCCGGTAATTACGTTATTGTGGGAAAACACTAATTAACAAATCAAATATCATTTGGACAGAGAAGGCAAAACTGTGGTCGTATAGAAAGGGTAAAATACTGGCGATGTTAAACCACATGTCGTCCGGGGGTGGATGAGGCAGCACTGCTGTTACCTTGCACTGAAGCTGTTTGATTACCAAAGGGCCGAAGAGGCATAGGCGGTGTATCAACATTTGCTTTTCTTCTACTGGGTGTTCGCGCATTTTTCTTTCTGCTTGTCCTGTCATTTTCCTTTAAATTTTAAAAATAGCCCAAGAAATTGGTATATTCTAATACCCATAACAGTAATGCAGTTATGTTATCCACCAATAGGTTTCGTGTTCTGACTAATGTACTGTGCAGCCAATTAGATTGCAAGACCTTGTTAGTGAACGTTCGTCATTTTGACCAACCATACTCCAGGCTGGTATTTCCCGTTGGTTTGAAGGTAGCTAAGGTAATCCCTATTCATAAAGGTAATGACACCGACAGTAGTTCGCTTGTTAACTGTAGACCAATAAGTATTCTACTGACAATTTTCAAAGTTTTCGAAAAAAAAGTGTTTATAATCTTAGAACAACCTTCTCTATAATTTGACAGTAATCTTTCTCGTATGTATAATACATCTGTTTTTACAAGTTAATTTCCTGTTTTTTTAAACTATTTAAATGAAGATTTGTGTTTTTATCACAACGCTGAATTTTATTTGCATTATTGGGATAGAAAAACAATATCCATATCTCGAGAGTTTGAAAGAACTGATATTCAACTTGTAAAAAGTCGTGTTTTCTATGAGATAAAGGTTTGAATCCAATTTCCGGGGGGGAAGGACTTTCACGTGCCATTCACACACACTCACACCCTGTTGAAATGAGGTAAAATAAATTACGTACATGTATTATGTTAATATATACAGACATACATAAATATAAAAATAATAATAACAGTAGAACTTTGATAATTTCCAGAATACTAATTAAAAGCATGCGTGCAGACCTCTCCATTTACCCACCTTTGTGTCCGAGGTATCTGTTAAAAATGTGTTTACAAACGCTTGTAATTTCAACTCAAAATCGTTAAAAAGGAGAGGCTTTTCTACATTTGATGTCTGATAAATGTAGTAAAGTGCAAGTGTGTTTACGGTATTGCAAATTAATTTGTGATTTGGATCAGAGTTTTGAACAAAATCTACATTTCTTGGGTGAAAAAGAACATGTATTGGGTATTTAGGGCTTTAATTAACAGTGGTTGTACTGATTCCCAGAAAGTCCTGGCACATGTGTAATAATAAAACATATGAAGTTAAGTCTGTGACTCATCAATATTGGGGCACTTATCAGTTTGGACCACCCATATTTTTTGTAAAGTGATATTTGTAAATATTCCTCTATGGGTAAAGAGGTACCAGCAGTTTTTTAATTGAGGCATTTTGTGAAGGCTAAAGGGTAAAAATAAATTTCTCTAATTTCTTTTTCATTGTAATCATTAATTAACAGCACATAATTGTCGGAAGTTTGTGTAAAGGTAGTGAAAGATTCCTTTATTCATGGTGATTTTCCACACCAAAAATGTCCAATTATTTTATCTAATTCTATAATCCTATTTGCTGTAACTTCGATACTGGCCAAAACGTGAATCAACCTAGACGAACCGTAGGTTTTTACGACACGAATCCTCCCCGTGGTCGTCAAATGTCTAGTTTTCCAAATATTTAATAGATCTTTTAATTTCTGAATTTTATTACTATAATTTAGCTGTTCAACTTCTTTGTCATTTGGTCCGAAATATCTTTTTAAAGTTTTATAGGTTTTCGCGCCCAAGAGATATTGTACATTTTTTTAAAGGCAATGGGCACCACCTCGGGCAGAAATGTATAACCCTTCTCACTTTTCAGGGTTTAAATGTCATCCAGAAATGTCTCAAAATAGTTCTAAATATTTAAAACATTCTTTTCCAGAATTCTCGTCTTGAAGGAACAAAATGGTATCGTCCGAGTACTGGGTTATTTTGATTTCATTATTATAAATTTTCAAACCATGAACATAATTATTCTTTCTAATAAAACGTGATATAAGTTCTGCACATAGCACAAAAAGGGGACTTGACAGCGGATCGCCCTGTCGTAAGAATCTTTCAATGTCAAAGTACCGAGTCGTGAATCCGTTATTTAACACACAGTATGATATTTTATTATATTTTATTATATTATTTTTTATTTTACTTATTACCCCTTGTCCAAAATTGAAGGCCTTTAAAGTTTTGAACAAGGAATCAATATTTAAGGTGTCGTATGCTTTCTTGAAATCCAGGAATATAATTTGGCCATCAAATTTATTTTTTTGTAATATTTCATCAAGTCGTTAACTAATCGAATATTTTGGCCAATATACCTTTTAGATAATGACGTCGGATCAAGGTGAATCAATTGGTCTATGTACTTATAAGTTCCATTTGGGATCATTCTGTAGTCACAATTTAAGAAGGGAGATTGCCTTCCAGTTATCTAACAACAGAGTATACTCACTGTTTTTGCTTTTGGGTATAAGAGTTATGACACTTTGTCTCTGTGGCGTAGACAATTCGCCTCTCTGGATTCTAAAATTAAAACTCTCTATTAATTCATATTTAATTACTTCCTAAAATGTTGTTAAACTCATATGAAATTCTGACATTAACGGGCGTTTTGTTAGATTTTGTTTCTTGGAGAGCCTCGAAAATTTCGTCTTCAGTGGAGTCTTGATCAAGTTCCAGAGACTCTTCAGAAAGTTTTGTTTTATTTTTGGGGAGTGTAAATAATGTTGGGAGGGATCCACAATTCTCTTTTGGAATACATATTTTTACTTCAATAGGAGTGATATCACTTTGTTTGCCATCTTTTAATTAAAGGATTTGTTTTTGTACACAATTCCTCACGTCGCGGTTTCTGAAATATTTGGAATTTTCCCCTTCGTCTTCCCATTGACCTTTGCTCCTGATAATATAGCCTTTAATAGACAGAGTTTGCATTAATTGAAGTTCTGTTATTGCCTTGTTCGAACCCATCTTAACTTCTTCGTCAGCCGGGTTATTCTTGATTTGACACGTCAGCATATTTATTTTATCAATAAGATGGAAATGTTCTTATTTTCTTTTCGAACATTTTGTTTTAGCGTAATCAATAAACATTTTTCTGATTTCCATTTTGGTCAAACCCACATACGATTTTTATTTTTGAAGTTGGCATACATTCTTCTGCATGCGGCAACACAATCGGTATTTTTTAAATAACCAGCATCATCAAGATAACTATTATTGCCTTTCCATAATCCTGGACCACGTTTTTCACATTTGGAAATTTCAATAGTTTAATTTCAGCTGGGTGGGGACCCACTTCAAAGCCTAAAAATACATCTAAACAGATGGGAAACGAGAATCAAAATTTATGGCTCGAGGACTGTAGTGCCCTAAGGAGTGGAAATTGTGTGGACTGGGAACATTTAAAAATTCGGCAGCAGCTCAAATAAGTGTTCTCCTTACTTGAGGCCTGGGAAATCTAAATTGTGGTGCCCGTTTTCGTCAATGTGACTGGTGTCACAACATGAGCTTCGCAACGCAGGATATTGTAATTTTCATTACTGGTTATTTACATTGCTAATAAGAAGGCTCTGTGTTAGACCATAACATGAAATTCTAACTGCTATAGGGTATTAAGAAATGGGGTAAAGGTGCGGTATGTGATTGCTGAGCCGTTTCACACACAACCAAAGGTAACCATTCACGTCGCATTAACTGTTGTAACTTTTCGACAGTTGTCAACTGTTAATGATTCCAGAAACCAGCCTGTGTATGTACAAGCCACACCAGACACTGTTGAAGGTTTGACCCTCGGTTAGCAAGTTTGGTTGACTAAAGCAGACATTGCCAGCTAATGGCATGGGTTTGTAGTGTACGACACGTTTTCATAACGCAAATAGTTTCATTTCCCGACCGCACCAGGCACAGTTGGTGGAGTCGGACACCAACGACTCACAACGATACAACGCTTTCATAATCTTGGAACAGACAAGGCAGAAACTGTAAAAAGATATGTTCGTACCTGACAAATGCACTCGGCATTTGAAAAAATGAAAACAGTGTCCGCTATTCGCGATTAGGCTTTCCCAGACAGTTTAAAAATATCGATTAGATTTACAGTTAGAGAAACATATTAATCGACAGCAAAATGGTTTAAAAATATAATCATGATTGAATAAAATGCTTTAATTACGACTTTGAAATCAGGACTGTTCACAGACTGCGCAGGTTCCGACTCGGCTTCACGCGCCAAATACCCCAGCATGCGGGAGGGTGGAGTTCGTACAACATCAAAAGCGCGAAGCCTGCCGATGTGGTGAGGTTTAACTCATTATCTGTTTCACTTAAACTGACTGACGTCATCACTCCTATCACTATACCTGTCTCGCCAAGTTCACTTTCTAAGTCCCTACTATCCACCATTGCTATAATTCAAATGTCTTCGACTGATGAAATGATGCGAAGGCAAACCAAAATAATCATCGATTTTTCTTTAAAACTCAACATTCATCAA
Organism: Phoronis australis; assembly: GCA_002633005.1. Classification (NCBI taxonomy): domain Eukaryota; kingdom Metazoa; phylum Phoronida; family Phoronidae; genus Phoronis; species Phoronis australis. The sequence goes on from NMRA01000324.1 coordinate 260,938, forward strand.
CTACGTCCCAAAATAAATGCTTATTTAGTGAACTTTTTATCTTATCAATTTATTATACATTATATTTAACCTCAAGGAGTGCAAAAATCCACTGCAGGAACGATTTAAATTAATCAACAGCGTTTTAGCATTCTGTTCCATTTCCATTAGGCAATGTATTTATAACATATCTTCAAATGAACCTTTCATCATAAAAAGTAAACAGGAAAGTAAAAAATACGGGGAAAGATTACGTCCTTTCGCTACATTTTCTTCCCTCTTTTTATCGCCGATTCCGCACTCCTCCAAGTGTTACCATTTGACCGTTTCGGATAAAAAATGCAGGAGGCAGATACCAGAAATTTCGACCTGCTGCAAAACAAATTCCAAAAAGGTTTACTTTAAGTGCGGGATACGTCACGCTCGCTAATCCTTTAGGCTACCATTTTGACCATTATGGTGGAAGGTAAACTAAAAAAGTCACCCGTTACTTGATAAAAAATTAAACTAAGAAAATACTTCAAAGTGAATACTAATTTTTTTCCCCTATTTCGGATAAAATGAGGTTTCCGATTTTGACAGTACGGTTTGAACCTGGGCCGCCCTGGGTCTCCGTGCACACTGCCTCATGGTCTGTCAGAAGACCCGAGTTGAATTACGTTTAGTTTCCATCTCTGGGGTATGCAATAAGGAGCTGATCAAATTTGATCATGGTCCGTCATAGTTCAACAAAATCACTACTTATTTATTGTACGGTTATTTCAGACTGACTGAAATAATCTCAAGAGAGCAGTTTCGTTTTGCAAGGCAAATTGAGATTTTCCTAAAATTCTGTGTGTATCTACAACCTAACCAACTCCTCACAGGATTCGCTGCTGTGCGTCGATTTTGCAAGGCACATGAACATGTAAATCAGAAACAAATGAACACTTGCAGATTGCAGTAATAAAATAGAAAACTAAAGGCACATTCAAAGCGCCCGTTGAGTTAGCTCCAGAATGCAAACCTTTTTTGAACTTCGAAACTTACTTTATAGATTTTACAGGCATTTCTAGAATAAAAACAAGTTGACAATTGACGGGACCTAAGAGGGCATTATGTGTGGAGCCCCTAAGCAAGAAAATATTTATAATTTCTTAAACAAAAAATGGCAGCAAATAATGTTTTTGAAAGGTTTACTATCCGCCACGCTCCCTGTTAATAGAAAGTAATGTGCAATTTCAAAGAATGTTAATCTGAAAACCACTATTTCGTGAATTATCACCGAGACCCTATTGCTGTTGGATAATAGCAACAAACGTTTCCCCGCAATTTTTCATGCGGAAAGACATATTTGATTTTCGGAAAGGAGTTTTAGTAATTTCTGTCAACCTTTTGATTACGTATGCCTTGGGAATGACGGAAATTCCTTACTAGAGCATATAATAAATCCAGTGTACGGTAACAACACTCGAAATACATGTTTTAACTACTAAATGGTATTAAGACCAACTAAACGCAAGCTTGAAACACGGCAATGCTCTTCAGACCTTTGTCCATTCTTATTCGTAAAAGTCTAGACCGTTCACCATATTGAGTTTGTTTACTTATTGTAAGCTACATTCGGTCATTCGGTTTCTTGTTGAGACCATTGACATAAACTTAATCAAATAATTAACTTTTAACGATTGCTAACAGGTCCTCACTCATTTTTGACGAAAGTTAAAGTCCTAGAAATATGCATTCCACCCCCAGGCAAAGTCAAATCGAAGATTTCAACATTTGTTGTGGAAATGGTGTATAGCGAAATTTAACGGAGGTTGGTGAAGGAACGCGGTGGTTGGCTACGGGCCAGAAAATAGAGGGAAGGGAAAGAGTAAAAGTGAGAGGGAGCAGTTACACAATAATTCTGTTAATGGAAAACAGTGTTTGGATTGATAACAATTCGCCCAGGAGGAAAATGAGATACCAATCCCAAAAACGAATCGTGTTTACTTAAATAATCAATATCCAAACCTAAACGTTTCCTTATAAGTAGTCATTAGAGGACAGAGTTAACACCCAATTAAAAGTAATTATTATATCACAAACAAAGACATGCTTTTGTAGAGGCACTCAAAAGTCTATTTATGTTAGAAACAAGGAAATGCGTCAAAGAAGCTCATTAGCCGTCAAATAAGGATGCGACTTCGTGAAATTACTCATTAGCGGCTTAATTTTAGCTTATATTTGTTGTTTTGAAACGAAGGTGCTGGAGCAAGAAATGCAATTGTAGAACTCGAAATTAAGTTTACATTGTAACATTGAATTATTGTGTTCTGTTTAAAAAGCCAATTTACCCCTAGGCGGTATATCGTACTAATGGACATAATCCTCATTTGCCGTTGTTTAGCAGAATGTCTCTCAAGGAAAGTGCTTTTAATCTTAAGAAACGAGTAGTGGAAATAGAAAAACGTTCAGATCATTATTTCAAAAATGGCTTTTCTTTTGGAAACTTAAGGCTGCGTTTTATTCCTATTTTGTTCATGAAATTTGAAATTATGACATTGTTTATCGCAAAAATGTCTCAAAGTATCTTTGTAAATGACACGTGATGGCAATTATTTTTTACATGAAAAATAATTAAATAAGATGAGGATTCCCTTATCAATTATCATCTAATGTTGAAAGGATTAACCAACCACGACATACATGTAGTTGAGAAGGTTTTGATCAAAGTATTTCGTTACGTCTTGAATGATTGTTTTAGAAATGTTGTAAAGGAGACTCTATTATGAAACGTCAATTTCAAAACAAAACATATTTTTTAATAACTGCCTCCTTTGATATCTTAAATTTCGCCTTGCCTGTAACATAAAGCGACACGTTTTTTTAGAGGTTTTTCACCATCCACTTGACTCCGTCAATCTCTTCCATTTCTGTCGATGAATTTTATTGGGCGAAGGTCCTTTATCTTTTCACTCTACAACGTTTATCTCTCCATGAACGCAGTCTAACATCATTTGAATATCTGCGTTTAATACAAGGTCAGGTACTGGATACGTTGAAAGAGGCATATGGTTAGACTCCATTTCCTGCAAGAAAACACAGTGTAAGACCAGTGTTTGAGGCCAGTGGATTTAAGGCGGGGACAGTAAACTTTCACATAGACGTGGTCTCGTATTCAAGTAGCTGACCCATAGACCGGGATCCTAGAACTTTTTTGTGCAGGAAAAGGTAACCAATTTTTTTGGTACCACAGTTGTCTATGGGTATCTTTATGCTTGGAAATGGCCGTCTGGCAGACTCGCTCTGGTGGGTGTGGTCAGGGGAGCCAAGAGAATGTCACTTAAAAATTGAGCTAGATCAAATTTTCTGGTAACCACTTCAAATTGCCCTTGATACCCACTACGTAATCCACTGTATCAAAATTGGTCACTGCCAGAAAAATTCAGTGGTGGGGTGCCCCTGCCGGACGATTATCAAAAAGGGTTAAAAATTGGGATCAACCCAAGAGGTAACCGCTTAAAACCAGTTGCAAAATATTCACCATGAGACCAGGTATCACGAATAAACACTGCCAGACAAATCTAGTGGTGGGATAGCCTTGACAGACACGCCCAAGTACCCGAGTTGAGCTAGACCAACCCTCCAGGCAACCGTTTGAAACCAATTGCACGATGTGCAGCATCACTACACGAAGCACAAAAGTAAGATGCCAAACAATTTCAGCTGTGTGGTGCCCCCGTCAGACACATTATAAAGAGTCGACAAAAATTGATTATAAGCCGATTCACGCTGAATAAGGAACCAAGCACTTAGATTTTTAATGAAACCCGTGGGCCCGTTAGACACCACACAAGGTGAGAGATTTTTGTTCACGAGTTTACGTCAGGGCATGAAAACCAGAAACATCGCGCGAGGTTGAAGCGACCTCACACGTCTGTGCGACAATAGCGGAATACTCCGTATGATTCACTGTTGAAAACAAAACCTAAAGTCCGTCCGTGTTTGCACAAGTTTCTCAATTTTTTGTTGCCGTATTTTACCAGTCTAAACAGCGTCCCTCTGTCTTCGGACGAGTCATTTGATGCAACTGCTAAAACGAGGAATAATCGAAATGATGTCTTTTGCTGTAGTCTCCGTTATGTATGCGCGCCAACTTCCTTCGTTTCAAGCAGTGATCAACGGCAAATTTGCAAAACTGGTCAGATTTGGACAATCTACATCGTTCTCATAAACCGATCCCACGGAGAACTTCATTGATGCATCAACACCAATGACGTCAGTAGCTATATTAACATTTTTCCCGACAATGCTAGATGTATTTTGCCCTGAACCGCCCGATATACGCCAGAAGGGGAACGTTCTGGGAATTACGAGTCCTGATAGTTTTTCAGTTTAGTTAGAATGACAATCATTTCATTTGCACGACAGAGATACTGCGGGCAATGGAACTGTTCGCTTTTTGTCATCGTAGTGAATATAAAACAAGTTCAAATTAAGTATTCATAGATGTTATATATGGTGCTCAGCCATCGTGGTGGCGGACCCGTGCATCCGCATTGGGGGAAAGGGTACCCAACCATTCTGTGTAATCTTTTTGGAAATCATGACTGATTTTCAGTTGAATCAAATAATGATTCTAGTTTATGTTCCACCTTTTTAGTTTTAATACTAATAGTTACAGCTAGGGGTGTTCGGGGGGGGGGGGGGGTNGGGGGGGGGGTTGAGCGAACCCCACCCCCGTTGAAAAGGTCCAGCTCCAGCATATTGATCGTTAAAGATAGGATATAAATGGACAACAGCAATAAAATTGTTGCAGCTACTGGTGCTACTAAGTACAATGACACCTAAGTGATGAATTTGAATTTGCTTCTAATTCAAAGCGTTTCACGTGGCATAGGACCACACTCGGCTAAATTTGCCCGAGTTCCGCTGTCTGTGTAGATGACAGGATCGTGCATACGATAACAGGAGGCTATATGTTGTTCATAAAGTACGCTCGTGGTGGCTACACCAAAGGATAACAAGGGAGTCTAGAAATGAATTTCAACATCTAAGCATACATGTAACCGTTTAGCCTTACATCCTAAATAAGCTACATGTATATAGCAACGAGAGAGCTCTCAGAAAACTAGTGTTGCGTGAATGCCTCAAACTCGGCCAAGAAAGCAAAGAGTAAAAAACTGAGATTTGTTTTTTTGCTTTTTGGTTTAATTGCAAGCATAGTACGGTAGTAGTGTAGGCGTTTTCAAATTTTGAATTGAATGTGCTCGTCAAATATGCAAATACGTTGTTCATCCAGTGTCCACTTTGATTGTGGATTGGTAGATTGACATCCATGCATGTACACATATGAGCGTTTTTGTTCTTCTAAATTCAGTGAGCTCATTACAGGCAGTTCACTGTCGTGCTCAAAAAATAGACATTCGTCTACCTTGTTTTCTTGCACGGAGAATACCCCGCCGAGCATTTTCAGTTATGATGTAAAAGTAGGCCTAGATCTCAAAGTTGGTCGATGAAAATCTTCTTTAGTCAATCAAGATTCAATGTCACTATGACGAAGGTTAAATACTCCAAAGGTCCAGTACTGCGAATGTCCACTACTCTTAAGGTTTGTTACCTTCTAAAATTCACTACTTGAATTTCCACTATTCCAAAACGAGATCCCTGTCTCTAATCTACTCAAAACGAACCCAAATGTTTTTGGCAATTTCCCGGCTCCTTTTTTTAGAACTCAAGATAAGTGGTTATCAGACTACGGTCGAATAGGTGTACTTCATGCATATGAGTTTCTAATCCAACTTTGCAGTGGATGACCCTTACATTCGTGGTACAAATCGAGCAAAAACTCGAAATTTCAAGCTCAAACTTGAACTTTTAGCCTTAATGTTGGGTTTATGAACTGCATACTAAGATTGTTAAATTAAATTATCGAAGTAAGTCGTTGTGTACTCGATCATAGAATAATAGACACTTGTCTTGAATTCGCACAAAAGTAAAGTAAACTATGAAAAACATAATTACGAGTTCTATTTCGAGTAAAAAAGATTGTAAACTGGGCCCAGAACTCCGAGAGCTCACTACTCTTGATTGTGTGATCACGACTCATATTCTCAAGCAGAGGCAACATCTGAGGCACGCATCAAGGCTGTGGCAACCAACGGCGGTTTCAAATTTAAGAATTCTGAATAAGACTCCTTGACTTTGTGAGGACTGGCAGGGACATGGTGGCCTATAAACTTCATCTAGTTTCACCCCGGCCGTGTGCGTCGCACAGCAATGCGATCTTGACATGGATTTCAAGAATTTATCATGGTTGATAATTCATCAGTATTCTTATTTCCTATCATTTTAAAGTGCAAGTTCGTTCTCATTTTAAAATATGTGGGCAATTTCTCATGAACGGTGGAATCTAACCACCGTTTTGTAGGTTGTACTTGCAGGCTGGAGGCGGTGTCACTGACTACATGAAATCCAAACAAAGCGTTTTAGTGCCTGGACGTTGTATTCGGTATAGGTGCATCTCATAACCAAAATATCGTTTATTTTGCAGGTAAAAGGTTGAAAATCACATCTGAGTTTGAAAGTTTGGATATTTTTGGAGCAGTGATTCATCGGAGTCAGTGAATCGTCGGAATAGTGAACCTTCGAGTAGTGAACCAATTTGTGGGCTGTTCCCATTTCCAGCTACGTAAACAACTTAAGTAAGACGCCGAAATACAGCCAGAAAAAAATTGTCAATTCATTCGCCGACCAAACTTCATGTTTCCGTCTGAGTATGCAATTAGGTATAATGAGTCACTTAAGCATGGCTGATTTGAAATTTCGATAGGAGATAATGCGAGAACGTTCTCTTTTTGGACCAGATTTCATCGGAATTTGTGTCCTGTACTATGCGAGCAACCGTCAGAGCAAAGTTATTTTTGGTATTACAATTTTCGTCTCATCTCATGAACATGGAACTGAAAGTCATCGTTGTGTATACAGATTTCCCTTTCTCCAAATTAAGCTGCGGTAAAGGAATTCCCGAAAACTCTATAGTGTTGAGGTTGGCAAAATATCAAAGGTCCACCATTCTTCAAATTCGAACCACCCACGCTCAATGTTGGATATGGGCCTGAACAGGATACATGGATATGAGTTGAGAGAGATATGCGATCAATAAAAAGTCGCCCCTGCAACGACCAAATATCTGCATGTTACTGCCCAACGGCTGAAAATGTCTGTAAAATACCTTTGTTGCATGCACAATGTTGCTCGTTATTATGCAAATGGTTTCAAACGGTTACCTGGCGGATAAATCTGGTCCAACTTAGATATTTGGTCGTGTGTGACTTATCCCACGACTAGACTTGTCTCGCATTATTTACTCAAGATACATAGGCTTACGTAGAATGTTTTGTAACTGGTTTCGTGAGGTTACCTATTGAGTTCATTTACCTCAAATTTTAGCCCATTCATTAGTCGTCTGGCAGGGACACCCCACCGCTGAAATTATCTGGCCCCTTATTGTTTTGCTATGTGAAGTGATGCTGAACATCATACTATTGGTTTCAAAGGGTTACCTAGTGGGTTGACCTAGCGCAACTAAGGTATTTGGACATGTCTGGTGGGGCTAAACCACATCTAGATTTGTTTGGCAGTGTTTATCCGTGATGCCTGGGCTCATGGAGAGTATTTTGCAACTGGTTTTAAGCGGTTACTTCTTGGGTTGACTTAGCACAATTTTTAACACTTTTTGATAATCGTCTGGCAGGGGCACCCCACCACTGAAATTGTATGCCATCTAATAATTGTGTCTTGTACAGTGATGCTGAGCATCGTGCAATTGGTTTCAAACGGTTACCTGGTGGGTTGATCTAGCTCATCTAGGGTATTTAGGCGTGTCTGGCGGAGCCAACACACCACTAGATTTTTCGTGATACCTAGTCTCAGGATGAATATTGCGCAACTGGTTTCAATCGGTTACCTCTTGGATTGATCCAGCTCATTTTTTCACCTTGTTCATTTTTAGCCTCTGGATGACACTCCCCACCACTGAAATTGTCTAGCAGTGAGTAATTTTGATACCGTGGATTACGTTGTAGGAAAAGTTGATCTAGATCAATTTTTGAGTGACATTCTCTTGACTCCTGTGACCACACCTACCAAAGCGAACCTGCCAGACGGCCATTTCCAAGCATGAGGATACCCATAGACCACTTTGATACCAAAGAAAAGTGGTTACCTTCTCATGACCAAAAAAGCTCTGGGATCCCGGTCTACCAGTTAGCCAGCACGTCATTTATTTGCTGAAGGTTGAACAATGTTTGTTTCGCATAAGCTGCTGTAACCTTCACTCCAACGCCACTGCACTTTCTCTTTGCCAAATTCGTGTTTGCACAGCATTCGGCTCCATACTCTATTATGATGAAAATAGCACCAAGATAGTTTGATTAAGGACTTTGTTCACTGCAGCTAAGCACGTGAAACGTACATTCATGAAATCACCTGGGCATGTGAATTTGAGGTATGATAATAGACACAAATTGAATGCGTGTACCAACTTCGTGGTATTACCAGCATCACATTTGTGTGCGGTGGAATAACTGTAACAATCGGATTAAACAAAAATGAAATTCCACAAGGAAAAAAAATAGATGACAATAGCAAGTAATATTGTAAAGTATTGAATACGGCACAGCTTTTAAGGGATATTGTTATTTCCTAACTGAAGCATGTATCACCCTGGCAACTTCCCATGTCTACTACGTTAAACCGCTTAAAGCTGATTCTCTTTTCGTAGCTGTAGCCGTGCGAAGCACGGGTTCCAGGTAGTTACACTCAATTGACAAAAAACTCGGTGACCAAGCCCTTCACTTGACTTTTGCAATATACAGAAAAATAAGGGGACAGCAGTAAAAGTGATGACGCCATTAGTAACAACATCATTATTATTCTGGTGCTCCGGTGAAATATCTGATCTTTGTATAACACAGATGTAAGCAATATGCTACAGGGTACTTATGTGTTGTAACACCTGGATTCAGACCTTGTGCATGCACTGCGTCTGAATCTACAAACACTCCCTCTATCTTAGAGTTGAAGAGTCGCTGTACGCCATCTCTTTTTCTAAATGACACTAATTAGTCCTCAGACAGGAAACACTTGATCTACATGTAATTGCGTTCAATATAACATCAGGCTTATGGGAAAGTACACACGCTATTGAATATAGGAAATATTTTATTACACTATCAGTGATTTTTTGGAGTCTGTTGAGCAAGAACGCATCACGATCGCTTCCAGTGTTAAGGGATGTCATTCGTATCTCCTTAAGTAATCTCGGGTTGACTGTTGTCCACCCCCATGGAAAGGTAATTTTTTTGGTTAAACAAACACACCACCACGTCGACAACCGGAATTAGCTGCACTAAACTTATTCACAGAGGAGTCGTTATGCAGTGTGGACATGTCAACGAACTTTTATTTGTAAAGTTAGCAATTTGACATCGTAGCATCTAGCCTAAGTCCTCGAATCACAGTTTTTCAAGTAATCCCGGATCCCAAATACCAATACCTATCTGTTTACAGAACCGAGCGTCCAAAGTTGCCACAAAGCCACTACTGAACTTGACGATCTTGCCAAATTCGATACATATATTGCAATTGTCTCAATTTCCAACAGCCCTCGGCCATCAAACTTTTGCATGTACAGTTCTCTGAACGCGTCTAACTTTTGAATGCCTGGAAAATGTGTCCCTGTCTTTTATATAAGTGAATCGCGATCTTTCTTTTGTCCGTCACGTCTGTATAAACAGCAGCGAGGTTAACATTAGCCATGTTCGAATTGTGAATTTTCCCTCCCGAAGAAAAATTTGCATGATTGTCATTGAATATCGGCCCCTTCGTCGGGAGCCATATTGGTTTCTTAAAATTTTCACAACCGGCAATAGTAAAATGATCTCAGCTCCGCTAACACAGTCAACTCGTGACCGAAAAACAAATGTCCATTAGAGGAAATTTAGCTCCTGGATCCTGGTACAATATAAGGTTCATTGCTGAACGAGAAAGCACGAGCATTTACTGTTAGAGAAAGCGCGAGCATAAATTAAATAAAGCTGACCCGTTTGGTTCAACATACATATACGTGTTCCATTTAAACAACTTTCAACCACTAATTGGCGAAATGACTATTTTTCCAATGACCACCAATGCTATTGTGTTCAACCTGTTTTCATGCAAACGTTATTGCGTATAACTCTGTTGGCGGATTTTCGCTCATCCCTCATGAAGCGAAAAAACGTGTCATTTTGTCCGTTTTCCTCCGCCTAGTACAGCATACTCAACACCAAATGTCAGACAAAACTAAAGGCCACCACATGTGGATACTCTAATGAAGACAACTATAGCTGAGCCACGGGCGTTCTAATTCAATTGTCATCTTTTCACAGCTTATACGCTAGATGTCTGTTCAGCCACAGGCCTCCTCAGCTTCTGATCGTCTCCAATACAGCACACACAATACAAGGTATGACACTCGAGACAAAAAATTCCACGGGTGCTTTACTTCAGCAGTCCATATCAAACACGAAACTCGATATAGTTTCACAAAACAGGGGTTCAACAACCCCTGAGCATTGTTTTTCTTTCTTCCGATAGCATTTACGGTTTTCTGCTACAAGTTCGCAACAAATTCGACAAGGCCAGGTAAGCAGATGTTACTTTGTTGGCGAAAGGTAAAAACTTATCATGCTCAAAAAGTACATGAGACCCAGTTAATGTTTCCCAAGAACTATATAATTCAGGAAAGCCACAAAAATAAACAAATCTGAACTTAACTCTCGAGTAAATTTGAGGAAAACTGAAAAAAAAAATGTGAAGACAGTTTCTCCACTTTCTTGAAAACGTGATCAATATTTACAACTGTACCGCACGTAATTTGAAGCCTTGTTTTAATGCAAATAAATTCGTTTTGTAAAAACTGAAGTAGTGTTTAGACTTATATTCAGCGGGAACGTATTACGTTCTGGTCATACAAAGTTGAGAGTTTCGCATGCATCCCTTTTGAATCAATCAGTGTAAATTAGACGAGTTGAAAATTCGTGTTCGAAACATTACTCTTGCGTTTGAAACACCCACGCAGGTTGTCCTTGCCTAGCAAAGTAACCACGGTTAGAATCTATTTCCCACTCTGAGGTTCCTCCACCCACATCAATACATCAGACAGTATTTCCCCAACCATCCTGACTGAGTTGGAATTGGCAAGTAACCGCCGTTACACGTATGACAGAAGGAAGCTGAATTCAAGCAAACTCCCGTTTAGTCAGTCCTTCAGGGGACATCGCTTTGCAAACGCTTATTGTAAGC
>NMRA01000324.1:276178-311617 GCA_002633005.1 Phoronis australis
GTTTTGCACTAAATCAGTACTGGTTAAACGGTCGTCCTTTTATGGTTTGTATCTATATAAATGTTCAGGAAACATTCGGGCAACATTTTTATGAGATGATGGGTTTTGCAAGAGTAAATAATTATTTTTTGTTGGAAAATAATGGGAAAATTTTCGAACCAAAATTTAAAAAATATCTCACTACATTCAAATTTTAAAAACTTGAAAACGTAAATTTTCATCACATAGAAACCTTACAGTTTTTAGAAAATTCAAGTTTTCCACACATGAAAGAATCCAGTTTTTTGAAAAACTTAAGAAGTCAGGAAAACTTAAGTTTCTATAATTGGAAAAACTAAAGTTTTCGAAAAACTTAAGAAGTCAGGAAAACTTAAGTTTTTAAAATTACAAAAACTTAAGTTTTGTGATAAACTTAAGTTATCAGAAAAACTTAAGTTTTGTTAGTTCAAAAAACTTAAGTTTTCATGAAAACTTAAGTTATTACTTGAAACTTAAGTTTATTTGTGAAAACTTAAGTTTTACACCTGAAAAAACTTAAGTTTTCTGAAAAACTTAAGTTTTCTGAAAAACTTAACATTGTGCTGAAAAACTTAAGTTTTTGGCGAAAAACTTAAGTTTTAAAAACTTAAGTTTCTTTTAAAAACTTAAGTTTTTCCGAAGAACTTAAGTTTTTCCTCTAAAACTTAAGTTATGTTCCAAAAACTTAAGTTTTTTCGCCAAAAACTTAAGTTTTCAGCGAAAAACTTAAGTTCATTTTTGTAAGGGCAGGTCAGCTTTTTGTGTACTCTCAGTGTTCATCTGGTCCCTCTGCAAACTATTCCAGTGTATATTTTCACCACTGTGCACAGGATGTTTTGGTTTCGTGAAACTGTTTTCAGATGATTTGTTTCCTGATAGATTTGACGTTTTTCAATTGTTGTCAACGTGATTCAGTTTAATAAAGTGATACCTGATTATTTATTGTCGCTTTTAATAATAGACTAAGAGTTGAGAGCACCATCGTTCGCCAGTTTTTCTCGTAACGAGACAGAACACATGTTTATTTCCGGACTAACAGTGCAGGTATTCGTTCTTAAACAACTTGAGGCTGCTGTTACGCGATCATCTGATATTCAAGTTTTTACGCCCCGTCGGTGCTCCTTAATTATGCTCTTGAATATTTGGAAATTGTCTAAACCCCTGTATACACGCCGCACTTTTTCGTATACGACTTTTCGTATGCTAAAAAAGGTGTGTGTAAGCAGATGTTCCAACAAAAATTTTTGCTGGTGGCGTGACTCATACCCAGATGAGCACAATATGGTTTCACTAAACTTATGTGCCAGGTTAATGTGACGAAATCAAGAAGGGTTTTTAATTATCTTAAGAAAAACTCCAGAGACATGTTAAGTGCCAGAAACTTACCAGGGTGCATGGAAATTTCACTACTTGGCTACAAAAACAGAAAAATATCTTACACGAGAAGGGAAAACCCCCCTCCCGACCTTCCCACGCTCGGCGCCACGCGCCTAAGATTCGACCTTGGCGGGAATCCTAAACCCCCCTTGGTGAAAACGTAGATCCGCCACTGCTCAAACGGATTTGGCCTACTAACAGAGAGAATTAACGTTTATTTCATCGAGTTCTCTAAACCAAAATGAAACTCTGCTAACTTAAGTAACCCTTATTAATTTAGAGGAAAGTTGATAACGCTTTTCATTTACTATGCTCACAAGCAACCGTGACCTACGCAGGTGACGAAACGAAGGCTATCATTTTAAGGAGCAGTAATACCGGTGTGTTTTTCGGACCTACAGCTTCACCCTTCACCCTGGTAACTCGTTGCATGACGAAACCTAATGCAAACAGAAAGAAAAAATGAAAAGAATTTTAATATCGGACATCCAAAGCCATCTAATTCCTCTTACGAAACTAGAAAGTAACATTGGACTTCAAAGTTTTTTGAATTTACCGCATCAATTTCGATTTAAAGCGGTCGCATGCCTTTGAAAAAAATCTTCAGTACCTCTACTTAAGACAGGTTTGTATACGATGAAGTCCTCTGAATTTCGTATGTTGGCATCAAAGCGCTTGCCTCAGCTTGGAACTTTGTCATATGCGAATAGGAAAAAATATTTAATGGTTTCGTTGTTTTTCCTACCCCATTGTCATCTCATCTCGAATGTATCAGTCTAGCCTTTTACTGTGATTTCACCAACCGCAAAACACAATTCCATCTCTCAAATGCAAAAAAGCAGTGCAAGATTGCATATTTCAACATCAGCCAATCAAATAATTCGAGTGTTATTCCAAATCCAATGGCACTTGAGTCTGGTAGTCAATGTGAGGTCATGTTACGTAACTATTCCACATTGATACCTCTGAGGAGGAGTGTATCCTCTAGTACAAGCCTTTGGTGTGCCTTTTGGGATTAAGAATCAATATCAGTTTCGTATTGAACACTAGAATTCGTTTTATTGCATATCGTTTTCCCGTTACATCAGTGAAACCCATTACATTTGGCTATTTACAGTAAAAATGCTGACAATAACCAATTATATATGTACATGTATGGTTCCCTGATAAAGGTTTATTTGGTAGCTAAATGCAAACGTTTACAAACGAAACAGCTGTTTTTGGAGACTTGCGTTACCCACATCTATTATTAGCACAGAACTTTGTCAGATACGCGAGGCTAAGGTGGGTTCAATAATACACGGTTACGACATCCGCATCTACTCCACGCCCATTACGATCACCATTCTTAAGACTCAATATGCACATGCACATAGCGAACGTCCTTGCATAGGGGTTACACAATCACTTAATTTCCACGTGTTACAACAAACCCCCATTGGCACATGTGCAACGATAACTTCTATTCAAACTTGTTTTCAGGTTGCTAATCCGATTTGCATCGATAAATGTTTCGAAAAATTCTCCTGACTGTGATACAACTAAAAGTTAGATGAACTGGTAAGAAAATATTTTATGGACAACGAATCACGTTGTTGCCTACACAAGAGTTTGAATTGGTAACATACTAAGCCAGCACTACTGGACCGTCAGATCAGTTCATTTTAGTATTAGTCCAAGCAAATGAACAACCCACGTATGGCAAAATTCAACAGGTGGAAACTATACAAAATCAACTGAGAGACTAATAAAGATGTGTCAATCTGGCAACATGTTTCTGCATGCTGGATTAAGAGGCCTTGAACCTACAAATCAGTGATCTGGCAGGCGCACGCACCGTTTTTCCCTGTCCTTTGAAAAATAAACTGAGGGTGACGAAATAGTGTTTTCTTACCATTTCACATCGTGAATTTTGATGCAGGAGCTTGTTCCCTGTTACAATAGTCTTCTCTGTGAGGTCAGAGAGGTAGGCCCGGTTATGTCAACTGTGCCGTTAGCAATACTTGCTTAAAATAATTGAGTTTTATCCAAATTCATGGCAAAGAAAACTTGCGAAAAGTTGATTAGCGTATTGTTCTGCTACTTTTTGCTAACTATTTATTCTGACCTAACTACAACGCATTTGTGTTTTCACTTGAACCTTTTATTGATAAAACAATACTGTCTTAGATCAATCTTCGTGTAGCTTTCATTTGAAGAGTTGATGTTCCAAGCAGACCATAAATCTTGTCTCAGGTGTTACTTATTAACGAGGATACGTGGGACAAGATGACGAACGATTGTAGTGTCAACAGTTTTCTTCGCCCCGATTGGCTGCCGTTACCCTAACTAAAACCTCGCTGGTTCCCTGCGTGCCGCTAGATAGGGCGGTAGCCGCGCCAGCACGCAGGTATCACTTAAATTTCCTCTGTAAATTTTTTTACACCGGCGTTTCTGATTGGCTAGTCGAATTCTCAACAGGCAGCGCTTTGCGCAAACAAACTGGCATGACTGATGGACTGAAGTGTAAATGTGGTCTGTTGTACAGACAAATCGGTGCTTAAAATTATGTTCAGGAAATGTGAAGCCTAGAAATTGTAAGCCTTTTCGGAATACATCTTTCTACTGTCGATGAATTTTGTTTACGATAGTGTCCTTATACAGTATGAATAACACACCGGTTAAATCGGCCACATAATATGTGTTTATTGTGCATGTATGTGCTTCAAGCACGCGGCTATTAAACATCACTTCAGAAACGACAAGGCTAAAAATCGTTCACATTCCGCCATTTTTTCACGGTGTTGTAAAGCTAACCAATGACTGCCAAGATTACATCGACCAATGCTAAAGCACGTGCCACTAGGTGATACCTGCGTGCTGGCTGGGCTAAGCACGCAGGGAACCAGCGAGTAACTAAAACCTGCGAACACGGCATTCATCAACGGAGCCGTTACGGCAAAATAAAGAGGCCTTCAATAGTACACGATTTATCACACCAAGGGAACAGAAGGTTCGACCTTACGCAGCAAAAGATCGAGATGAACACAAAAATTGCACGGATCTGGAGTTTGGGTAATATTTTCTAATTGACACAGGCGTTGCAATTAATTTTACCCTTTCGCTTCTCATTGTTTTACACGAATTTTCGAATTCCATTGTCATCGTTATTGTTATCAAAATGGTTATTCGCATTATTTAGTTGATGGTAATATTTGTACCTTTCATTTCGTCAATCATGGTGGATGCAAAGTCCCACCAGGAAGAGCTACAAATCGATAATCAAAACCCTGCTCGTGAAATTAGAACAAGCACACGCGCGAATATGTACTCACACACACACACCCAGATACTTTTCACAAAGTGCGCACAAACAAATACATACAGAGTAGAGACCACTTTGATCCAAGGAATGAATTATCTGAAATTATATTGTGCAGATATTTGAGTGGCCACACAATTCAAACGTTCCCCAATATACATGTGAATTTTCTCAAATAATATTTCAAATAATGTGGCCAAACTGTGAAAATGTGTAGTGTAGATACGTATCTGATATTAATCCGATACATGTGCATTGTCATCCCCTGAGGTAGGCGAGAATAAGAATGCCTATTTATGAGACTCGAGAATAACAATGCCTAACTTATCTACCTTTTTCAGAACCAATCATCTTCATGGCCCTGTTGTTGACAGTCGATGGTGAGCAATTAGTGTGACTTTAAACTAGAGTGCATTGTTATGTGGGGAGCCTATACCATGCAAAGACCTAGATACGCCGTAAAATGTAACAATTTCGTAAAATGTAACAACTGTTACATTTTAAGTTGACTGGCTTCTCCTAAAATGTAACAAGTTGTTACATTTTACGTACATGTAGCTGTTACATTTCACGTTGGACGCACATGCGAGAAATGTACCATTGTTACATTTTACGAAACCCACGTCATATTGCAAAGAAAATGACCAAAATCACGAACAAGTGGTATCTGACACGACCGGGGTTACTGGACAATTTTTAGACGAGGAATGGCGCCCGAAATATTTGAATATCTACCCATTTAGAGAGTGGGATCGTACAAAAAGTGACCAATTTAGAGTCTGATTTGTGTAAAACCTCTTATCTTCGAACACTTTTGTTCAGGAAAGGCACCTTGTAGTTTTGTGGAAAGTGACACCATTTTGCAGAGTATTTTTTCTGTGAAAAAAACACCCTTTTGGGTGTCACTTTTAGTATATATCTTCTATAAGAATGCTCTGTGGGCTGACACGACATGACTTTGGCTACCTTTTTTAGTATTACATTACTATAACTACTGTTACTACTATTAATACTATTACTACTGTGACTACTATTGATACTTTTACCACTGTCACTACTATTACTCGTTATCGTTTTCGTTATAATTATGATTATTATTTCTTAATTTATTTAACGAGGACACAATACATGTTTAGCAAAGTGCTAATACATTATGGACATCAAATATTTTAAAATCATCTCATCTATTGTTCACTGTTGTCATCGGGCTTCCCATAGTGGACAGCGACTGCTGTTCCAATAGGATTTTAAAGGGACTCCTAAGTTCAGCTTTAACAATATTGTGAGAGGAACGTCTTGACAGCCGTGGATGTAAAGAACGCCTACTTTTTGGAAACGAGGAGGTTGAGAATTAAAATCTTGTTTAGACGAGCACCAAATTAAAAAAATTGATCATTTCTGATCTATCGGCAAGCACTGCGTTATTTGTAAATATAACTATGTCCAGCTGTCGTTTACCACGAAGAACTGATCTCAGACCGCAAAATTATCTCTTGTTGAAAACATTCCTTGTCAAAAACCTGATGTGTAAGTTCAAAATTGAACTCTGTAGGCAGACAATTGTCGAGAACTAACGACTAGTCAGCTGCGGTCACCGGGTCATTAGAATAGCGTGTAACGGAAATATAAGACACTCAACAATTTTATGTGAAATGGGCCCCAATATTCACAGTGATTTAACAGAATGATTTAAACTAGGTCTCATTGAAAGTAGTTTGTATGGAACAAAAACCGCCGATGTCGAAGTTTAATAATTTAATATGAGCATTGAGTGTAATACATCAAAAAGATTAAAATACAATACATCAAGAGGATTGACTTACCGAATTCCCTTATCTGCGAGTTGAAACTCAAAAATGGCGCCTCTTGAAACACGTGATTTCACGTCCATTAATAATAGAATGTCCAATATTTATCTTTATTTATATGTACTTCGAACTAACCAATGGCCAAATACCAGGGTTAATTCATATTTTAGCTTACAAGGTAATAGAAAGAGAAAATACATGTTTTTGTAGACCGAAGTTCAGTCAGCTTTTTGGACTATTTTTTCTTTAAGGTATAGATCTAGACCAGGGCCCGGTCTTCATTTTCCGTACTCAAACTCGAATCATGCTCAAACTCACACTTCATACTCAAGTCGAGTACAGACTCAGCTTTGGTGTATTCAATGTCATACTCGAAAAATCTGTACTCGAAATTTCGAGCACGTACTCAGTTTTCGAATGTACTCGAACTGAAGTGTATCTCATTTATATTTTGAGTACGATTTTGAGTAAAATTTCGGAGTCTATGCTCAAATTTCAAGTTTGGTATGGCAGTGTGCTTCAAATCGTACTCGAAAATAGATACAAGCCAGAGAACAAAATATCGAAAGGGAACCAAGAAACACAGCAAATCAAAAAAAAAAACAAGTCCTCTTACCGTATCTCAGCACTAATAGTTTCATCTTAAATCGTCTTATTCTTCACCTTATTAACCCGCCGTATCACTGTATGTTATGGCCGCAATTTTACCTCTACAATTCCTGGCAACAGGCGCATTGTAATCCCTTGTCGGCGAGTCATAACAAGCGTCAAAAGCAGTTGTGGGAAAAGTCGTGTGAGAAGTTTGTGCTGCCTTTATTTTGGTATGTGTGCCTACGTCTTGTAGGGTTTCCAAAAGACGAGGAGAGGAGGGAAGTTCAAAAAAGTTCGCTTCCCTGTCAGGTACATTTCTCATCATAACTTAGTCATCTATAATTCCTCAATGCCCAAGTGGAATTCCAGATTTTGTTTGCCGATTTCTAAGTAGACGTCTCGTCCCGTTCACTGCCACTGGTGAACTCTGAATGCCTGCGCAAGTATTGTTTTTTAACTTACGTGCCAAATGTCAACTCACTTGATACAACCCGGTAAAATACAATGATACAGCATCAAAGTTTGACATCAGCGTAGGTCTACACAGCAATGGGTTTTATGTCAAGACTAAATTAGCAACAGAGATGTGATGTGATAAGCTGTTACATATTTCTTATGCCATTTTCGGGACTGGATGAGGAATTCAAGAAGTAAAGCTTAATAATTGCCAAATGAATCAAAGAAATGGCATAAGAATACTTATTGAAACTAAAAAATGAATAACAGTTACAGAACACTCAGAATTGAATGTTATAGACATACTCTTGTAGTTGTAGCGAAAACAGACGATAATGTAGGCCTAGTTCTTGGGGTGGTCTATTCCAATAGGGAGCGATGAATCAACGCGGCTTTGCGTGATTTTGCATTTCACATCATAAAGAGTTCCATAGCAACTCGAGTATAAGTGTCAGATTTGAGTACGTTTGGAGTCAACTCGAAATACGACATTGGAAACGCTTTTTTGAGTACGACTCCAGTGAGGACGATTTTGAATATGAAATCTCGAGTATGAGTATGAGTCTGAGTACGCAGATTGGAGACCGGGCCCAGGTTTGAGCAAATTTATCATTTCTCTTCACAGTGCTAGGCATCCCCTTTTTACGTTTACACGTCACAGTTTGACCTGTAGTTACCACCACTATTTCAGACAGGTGTGAGGTCACAGGAACAATGATATTTCTTTCGTCACTATGCCGCCACTTTTTTGAACTAATGGCTTGCCCTGTGCAAAGGCGATATTTTGCTGTTGCTTTGGCAGAGTCAACCTGCCGGCAAATACATGGGTGCTTTATCTCCTACCACTACAATGTCTTTAAGAAACCGTCATTCATAAGTAAGGTGGTTGACAGCACCCGTCGGCATCAGAAACTGCTTTTGTGTGAAACAGGTCAGTTATTGCATAGCGATGTCTCCAAGGCAATAAAACATTGGCCGGAATAAACCAAAGTTGGGTGGACTAAAACTGGTGCTTTTTCTATCAAATTAGCTTTCGAAATTTAACTCTCTATGACAAATGTTATTATCATTCGTTCCCGAAGAAATGCGATAAATATTTGCCAAATACGGCGTCATTGTTGTTCTTACAAAGTACATGTAAAGTGTGTTTAGTATAATATCGGATAAAAATCGGTTTATTAGCATTAACAAAAAATGCAAGAACGCTTTAACGATAAAAAAAAACTTGTTTACCTGATCCTGGAAACTCCTTTCGAGTGGAGTTGAAACTGTACGCTGTACATTTTCACTATACCATTACACTACTCGTGTTAAAAACATGGAAAGTACATAGGGACACATCTATAATGTCGACCTGGTACATTTGATATAATTTCATTCACAAAATCCGAGAAAGAAGTCGTTAAGTGTATTAACGGTTTTTCTCCGTGTGACAAATATCTTGAATACTCATAAAATATGACGTCCCTTTCGTAAAATGTAACAATAGTACACTTCTCGCATGTGCATCCGACGTGAAATGTAACAACTATGTAAAACGTTACATTTAAAGAGAGGCCTAGCAACATAAAATGTAACAATGACATAAAATGTTACAACTGTTACATTTTATGTCATTGTTACGAAATTGTTACATTTTACGGTGTATGTGCCTCACAAAGTCATGTTGTTATAAGTTTACTTCGCCCATAGAGGGAGTTTGATCTTTTAATCAGTATGAGGCAATTCACCGAAAATTTTTCAATGTATGAAACTCCTTTAGGAGCTACACCGTCTCAGCTTGGGCCAACTAAAGGCGGTGGTCACTGTCTAATCCACTGAATAATAGGCATATTATTCAGTTGTCACATTCAACAATTTTATTTCACCATGTCCTTTTCCAATTGTTCGTTTGCCATTTTCCCTAGTATAAAGTGACCAGCAACACGTGTATTCGCCTGATCAAGTCCAGACATTTGCTGTCACTGGTGTGTTCCATCTGGAAAACACCAACAGTCCGGCTCCGTTCTCAAAACCAGGAACCATAACATTTGACTTGTTTTCAAAGTCGTTATGAGTGAAAGACTGAACTCTGAAGTCGAAGTCCAAACGAACACAGTAACAGCGAGGTGTCGAAAATCACCAATCTACCTTCAGACACAACTAACTCACTTTTTACAGATGTAAAACCGTACAAGCGTACATATCTGGTCTAGGTTAGATTCCCTGTTAGGGGAGTGATCTGAGTCGGCATTTACAAGAGTTGTTCTGTAGCACTTAGTGTACATTGATTCGATAGGCCTACTGCCTCAATCAGAATTAGCGAACCACCATGTTTACAAAAGCACCTCCTACCGAGCAAAATGACAGAAGTGAAATACTTTCGCGCAGGCTAATATACTCCATATTAGTAGGATAATACACGCAGTGTTGGCTAACGTAGTAAACAGGGCGGGGGTAGCTTGTGGCAGGTCAATTGGCAAGATGGCGGAGTGAACCATCCTACTGTACTACATAGCTTGATGAAACTGAATGCTAGCAAAGTATTAACGTCACAACCCCCGCACTTTTGCCTTTAACTGCGTCCTTCCATTTCTTTCAACCTCTCTCTCTCTTGCACTGGTAATATTCTATGTCACATTCTACAAGGTGTTTCTGTATTCGTAGGCTTTTTGAGACCTCTGCCACACAACATCTTGCCGGCTTGCTTCGCAGACGCATCATTCGAGAGGGATTTGCCTGAAGAAATTTATGTTGGTAAAAAAAAACACACAGGAATATTGTTTACGTTTATGTGGAGATAAAAAGTACAAGTACGCAGCTGTGCAAAATGGTAACAGCTGTTGGTGCGGCAATACGTATGGGATGTTTGGAAGGGTTGAAAACTACGAATGCAGAGCCACAAGGTGTCCAGGGAGATTGGAGGAATACTGCGGTGGCTATATGAGAAGCTATGTAATGGAAACAAACAAAACGCATGGTATGTATACATGTATGTATTGTTCTGCCCATCACTGGGCCTACAGTAGAAAAGTCAGTGCTGGGTAGGTGATTTTCTATAAATGCTAGAAATTTTGGTATGGTATTTTAGGATTTTCTTTTCCAATTTTATATATGTGCTAAAAATAAACCCCAAAAGAGTAGAAATTGGTAAAATTATGTGGTGTCACTCAGTGGTATTCCGTCATTCCCCGTAGCGTTGATCTTGATCAACCTCGAGCCAGAATGCTTACGAAAACAACTGAACATTGCTCGATACTTCCTTCCATTTTGAAAATTTGCACATGCAGAGGATGCACCAACACCAATAGAGCATGCAGCATTTCAGTTCCTGGGTTCCCATCATATCCTATTATGACAGGTTCAGTAGTCATACACTTTATAGGGGAATTTAAGTGAATATGTTTAATTTATCTCCCTGATCTAGTTCTTTTGTTAACTGCCAAGCACATTCTTTTGCCTGTTACATGTATAGCAGCAGGCAAGCCGATTATCTACCATGCTTATTATAGTACATACGTGAACAAAGTCAAACCCAGAGCGAAGTGGTACGTAAGCAAAGAATGGATTGTCCTAACTTCGGTTGTAGTTGGGGGATTTTGGCGAATCAAAAACTAAACATGACAAGGAATTCACGCCCAGAGTAAATACGATGTCACTTATTCACAATATGGCACAGCAATATGTGATGTGCAGTAGAGGCCCTTTCAGCCACGCCACTGAAATATAAGCCAATCAGCTCTCGCTGTCACGGTTTCAGTCTCTTGGCAACAAAAATGAATGAGGTATTCTTTATCGTGCAGCTCCAGCAACTGTGTATGTTAGAACTGGTAACCTAGCTGCTTCGCTAGTTTAGTACAGTCCACTATTAAAAGCATCGTAATGTGTACAGTAGTTACTTTTTCACACAGAGCCTTTGTTAAGTATTTCAATGCTCAAAGTTCCACAGCATTATAAAGCTACTGAAAAAAAACATTGTGAAACTTTGTGTATGATTATTTTTGATAAACTGGATACTGCATTTTTTCCGGTAGACTTATTATACACCCGTCAAAACGTTAAGTAAGAGCAAGGTCCAATAGAACGACGCCTACGGGCGGTATTGGTTGATTGTATATACAGCAGCCGTACCAAATTGGCTGACAAACCATTTGATTGTGGATATTGTTTACTTTTGCCAGAATTTGAAGGACTTGTCGACAGGTGTTGGACAGCCGATGAAGAAAGCGGATCCTGGGATATGCAGTACATATCAATTTTCAATACCCACACGTTGTGTAAATGGGTTTGCTCCCACACGAAATTGGCTGCGGTGCAAAATGGCAAGGAATGTTGGTGTTCTCCTCGTTTTGCTTATAACAAACCAGCAAATCTAAGAGAATGTAACGTACGCTGTCCGGGAGACTCTAGTCAAAACTGCGGTGGCTTGCGAACGCTATACGTTATGTATGCTCACCATCATGATGAAAGGGTCTGAACTTTTCCTATAAGTATATTGTGGAAACCAGAAAATGCACAAATGCTTTATTTTCCATCAACTCGTTTACGATATTTTGATGGGCAGCATTTAAATTGGGAATCTTGCGGAGTATAGAAGAACAGATAATAGCATTCATTTTGTCAGTGCGTGTCTCAAGTTTAACAAAATGACGTCCATTGTAGGTTCTTACACTTAACATTTGTTTTCCACTTCATCACACAATTTTTTTGGATCTGCTGGTGTTCAAAAGAACACAAAACTTAAAGGTATTTTCAAAGTAAAAAACATATGTCACCTATCATTCACAAAAGGTATGTGATTCAAGTGACGCACAACACTATCTGATGTTCTATCACTTGTTTATCATACTAATTGTTGAATATAATGAGGGTGTTCTAACTAGTTTTCCACAATAACCTCCATTTAAATGGTTTGTATGCTAGGGGCATTAGAGTTGTAAGACAATGTTATAACCACTTGATGGGGGTCAAACAAAAATATGTCCCTACAGCAATCGCTTCTTTTTGTTCATGCAGTAGAAATCACGCACGATGCACACCGTTTAATTATTTAAGTTTAAAGTGATAGAACCTTCCTTTGCTTCATTATGTATACACTTGTGTTTGCTGTTTATAAAGGTTACTTATGGCATATTTTTTCTTAGTTTATCTCGCAATTCGCAGATATTCAGTTTAAAAAAAGTCCTCAGTTCCCTACTGTATTCGGAGAACAGGAAACTGTTAAATTCGGCTATCATCGGTTGCTAGCTCCAATCACCGAGAGGTGCCCCAGCAATTAATAGTTGGACGAATATGTCCATTGTTATATGCTGAAAGTTCTAATGGCGTTGGAATTTGAAGAAGGATACCAGATCGCTGTTTAGTGGGAGGTTGGGATAATTCACCACTGTCTCGGTTGCCTGCTAACAGATTCTCACTGTGCCGACAGAGGTATCTCAGACTTGCTACTTTAAGGGGAAGTGCAAATGGGTCGATCTTACTATTTCTTGGACATTGAACACATTCTCTGATATTGACAGAAAGATAGTGCAATCCACACGCCATAAATGCATCAAGACTGGGTGAAGAACTTCAAGGTTATAGCAAGTTCTATTTCGGCTTGTCTATGGAATTGGACAACAACGGGAAAGATAACAAGTTTAAAACTGTTAGTAAGTTGTATTTATCATAATTGAATTAAACAGTTTTTCAAAAGAATTTAGGCTAGTGACACAAGTTTATTTTATTGAGTGATTAATGTGACCACAATACCCGCTAGACTTAGACTCATCGGTTTCACCGGCAACGTTGCGAATTTCTTTGAATACAGAGGCATATTCAACCGGGAGTTAAGTGTTCGGTGAAAGTTTTACTTGAAACCATATATGTTGCATAACTCAAGCGATGATAAACGAGGGTTATTATATCGAGGTACATAACTTTCAAGCCGATTCTTCAGAGAGCTAAGTGGCAACATTCGTTTATAAGTCGTAGTTGCTGAAGTGCGAAAATAATGAGCACATAAAGTGACTGTTTATTCCATGTAAAATAGCAACAATTGTCATCTAATCTACACACCGATCAAATCTTACATTGAATGACTATTTAACTGACAAACAGTTTTTAGCTATATGTACTTCAGCAGTACAGGGCCAGTAGGTTGAGACTGTGATCAAGGAGTGTACTAGCACAGGAGAGTTAACCCCACCATTTTTTCATTCGCCGTAATGGTAACCGGTCGAAACACTAGCGCTCCAAGCGGTTAAAAATCAACACTTACATAGGAGCGCATTCCGAACAATGTAAACACTGATGAATTCATACTTTATTGACGTTCAAGGTGCAATGAAAATACTATGTGATTGAAATTGGTTAGAATACGTACATCCACTTATAATCGAATGAGAATGAAAATGTTAAAGTTTTTATTCTCTTGAAGCTACTTTCAAATTCATCATGGTTTTGTTTGATGTTTCAGTTCTTAACAAGGCAAATTATCTTTCCTTATACCTCCATGTACTAAAAAAATTGATCGATTGCTCCTGGGGGTTCAGAGGGTAATTTCCCCCAGGTGACAGCTAAGGGGGTACCATGCAAAAACCAGGTGGGCGCCAAATGAGTGTTGACCCCCTCCCAGGGAGGTTACATGGGAGGAGTGCTAAACAGGTAAAAACCAATGGGGTACATGTATGCCACATAGGTTTTGAGCCCCTCCCATCGTCACAAATTTTGGTTGCTCCCCTGACCATTAACAAGCATGTTGCTCCCAGCTCACGGCTGGTTTCATCTCCACCCAACAATTTTTCATGCGTTCCTGATTCAATGCACTAGCAATGGGAACAATAGGGTTATTAGGGAAATTTACATTAACTAGAGGGCGCGCGTTTACAAGTGGTGATAAATAAGCAGCCTCGATTTCGCGAGACCTTTAAATACATGGTGAAAGGGATTGCAGCCATGCCAACGGAATCTGAGATTGCGTGAAAAGGTGCAAGCTTCCACGAGAGAAAGTAAGCACGACCTTATACAATGGTAAGGTTTGTGATTATT
Organism: Phoronis australis; assembly: GCA_002633005.1. Lineage (NCBI taxonomy): Eukaryota > Metazoa > Phoronida > Phoronidae > Phoronis > Phoronis australis. The sequence goes on from NMRA01000324.1 coordinate 290,738, forward strand.
TTGACGATTTTTCCATGTTTATTCTACTGATGCCTGTTAACGGAGATGTACTCGCCGAACTCGACTTCGCGGCAGTCGCTTGTGGGAATAATGTTTGACTTGGTTGCAATATGTGTTACGATACTTGGCGTAGCATTCGGGATCTTTTTGTACATCAAAGCATCATTATTGTTTGGAATGATTTCTAACATCAGTGACAGTTACATCAATCAATGCTGAATTTTTATGCTGTCAACTCGATATTGGTTAGTGAATTCAGATTGCAATCCAAGTCCAATTGCAAAGGGAACGTGACAAATATCCATCATGATTAGACTATTTGTTTATTTGCTCTCCTATGTCTTCAGGAAATCTATTATACGTTGAAATGGAAATCTAGCTATCATGTCTGTTTTCACGTGACCTTTGGTTTTTAGGCTTGTACCGTACAGAGGAGATATGCATCGCTTCTGCACCGTCCCTGAATGGACAAAAATTGGTTTTAAGCATGTGACTACAGCTAAGCAGCAACATCTTCCCATCCAGTGCAGATCTGTTGTCAAAGCCTACTTTCTATATCGGAAAAAACGAACAAGGTCTTTGAAAAAGGAACAGCTATTTTTAAAGAAAGGTACATGTATGTAAGCCATTTTGTTAATTTACTTATGCAGTTTCTTAGCTGGGGATTGGCATAGGGGGTTGTAAGGGCGGATCTAAGATTTTAAGTTGGGGGGGCAGGGCACAGGAATAACCAGAATTTCGGCACATAAGCCCGCCCAGCCAAATATGTAGGAATTTTTTGGGTTTGTCGACCTTATTACAAAAAAAAAACGGTAAAGGGGTTTGTTGAAGGCCTATGCATTGTTTATTCGCCTCCCTGAATGCGCGCATATAATAGTCAGCAATTCGCACCTGATCTGCCAAGTGGTATCTGGTAGAATTTTAGGCGGGCAATGGCCCACTTGCACCCCCCCCCCTAAATCCACCACTGGGTTAGAGTTGTAAAGTTTGGTGCAACTGAATGTGTGGAAATAACAGGTAACACATGTCTGGAGAAAGAGCATGGTGAGGTAATTCTTAACCTTCATGAAGTTCCTTCAAGTTCATTTCATGAAAGTGTTTTGCTATCAATTGTTAACTCTTAGAAATGTATTTTCTGAATTTTCAGCGACTGAATAGTCTTAACTCTAGCCTTGAAATGTTGCGAGTAGTTTATCAATTCAAATGACTGCAATATTGGTGAAAACTGCATTTTTGATGGTGCCTTGTGATTGGTAATTACTATTTAACAACAGAAAGATTAACCATCATTTTTTAAATGACCCAAGTCTTCATATTTTCTATTACAAGAAAAATAAAAAGTCTGAGAAACGGTTCCCTCAGCCTTAGACTATAAGTATGCTTGACAGACCCATGAATCTGTAATCGGAGTTTAAAATTGTTGAAAGTATGAAAATGAAAAGGCTTTAAAATGGGTTACAACGATTTGAAAATGTCTCATAAAGCTTTTGCAGAAAAGTGATGAGTTAAAAAATTATTATGGCTACGAATTAAAAATAAAGACGCAGTTTTATACAATACTTATTATATGCACCCTTGCTTTCTGAAAATAGTAAACATTTAATTTTGTGCGAAATTGTAGAGCAGTCACCATATCATATTTTTGAAAAACCGGGGTAGCATTTTCGACCCTACCTAAAGTACTTAATTATTCATATTTCAGTATCTGTTCCACGTTCAGTGACATCTGAAGGCCATTTCAAGTCGCAACATAGACAAGCTTTGTCACTCCTTTCTCTTCCCACTAGATTTCCACACACCAGCAGTGCTGCATGGCACAATGCACAAGTCAGTGGCCCTGAAGAAATGTGAATCGCATACTAAGTTACCATAAGACAGTGTGCCAGTGGATTGTTTGTGTATGAAGAGGAACTGCAACTGACTGCTACACTAGTCAGCCTCGGTGATGAAGATGCCCATTATAGGCGATGAGTCATGTGTGGACAATAGCTTATTTCCTTTTCTGGGAGAAAAATGAGGGACTGAAGCTAAAGAAGACCGAGTGACACCCTGGTCTAGTTCAGGGTCAGATTTTGGGCACAAAATGAGTCAAGTGATATGCTGCTGTGTGTACCTTCAAGGATTTAATTGCCTATGTTATTGCGGCTGAATTAGGCTACATGAAGGAAAGCCAAAACTGGACCTTTTTACAAGCGTTTCTATATGCCTTTGAAACTAGATCCCAGTGAAATGAAAACTAAAAGCATTTGGTATGAATACCTGTACTTTCTCAATGAGTGACGTTAACTTTTTCTTTCAGAAGAAAGGCTTCGTACTTGTGGTAAAAACGTTTCAATTTGGAAGACATTATGGGGAAATGACATTCAGTGACTGTATCGTCTTATTGCTCGTTAATGTTACACTTTGATGATCGAATAAATTTTTCATCAACAGGCAAGTTTGTCACTAATTACTGAAACCACGATATTTCTTCAGTCTTAAAGCCCCACACAGTGCAGTTGTGCTTATTCTTGATAAAGCTGGAATGATTACCGAATACGCTTGCGAATTGTCAACTTCCCGTTGACTTATAGAAATGTGCAACGATCAAAATGAAGTATTCTCTTTGTTTGCATTTGATTTGTTTGTGTGTGTTATTATTTTTAGAGCTTTCTTAATAAGTCCTTTGAACAATTTTAAGTGTTGTATTAAATTGTCTATGAATAAAAGTTCCACATGCAAGAAAAGTATGTTTTCAAGTGTAGCTAGCTGCATAAGAATCTGCTCTGCACAAGATTCGAGAATAAACAATTATAAGTGCATTTAAAACAAATTGGCAAATTGAATAACCACATACATGCAAAGAAACAACATTGATAAAAACAATTGTTATTTTCCCAATGCAACGGAGTCCAAAACCAGGCATATCAAGTACTGAATGTCTGAAATAGGTTCAATTCTCTCAGGTTATTGCTGAAGAATTGCTTTTCACTTTGCCCAAAGTTAAAATAGACATTCAGGCGGCTGGTTCAGTCGTTTTCTCTCACCTGTAACAGAAAAGTAAGAGAAATATTAGCAAATGATAAAAGAAAACATAAGACAAAACTACTTTTGTAAGGCAGAACATACTTGACGTTTCATATTATTTATATGTAGAAACTAATAATCTTTGTACCCAAGTCTTATTTAAGATCTGAATTGAAATATATGAAACAGGCTAAAAGTAATTCAACAATGTGTATTTTTCATGACACCTAAATTGCGCTTCTGGTCTCGAGTAAAATTCAATCTAGGTGTCAATTTTTATTCCAATGCAATGTTGTGATTTTTACTGAATAGCTTATTCATGTGGTAAGTGGGTAACTAATCTGGTAGTCCTGGGGGTGAGGTCTGCTATGAAATAAGGAAACTCACTCATCTAAAGAGTTTATTTGGACATAGCATAGTTTTGAAGAGAAACTGCTGTAAAAAGTCATCCTTGACTTCTGAGCGTCATGTACCACACACCTCTTATATTTGACGCACTCCCACCAAGGACAATATGTGAATTATGTGCTGCTAGCCTTCCCGGCATCCGAGTCCCGGGTGAGTGTCCGAAAAGAAGCACTTAGTTCCACTCAATAAACCCATTATTCAGTGGGGTAACTGATGGGGATAACATCACCGAACGGTGTTGATAGAAAGTGATTGCTAAAAAATTACCATAGAGCACACACGGGGCTTCGGCATACACACACTTTTTGTCAGTTGGTTGACCCTTTTGACCGAAATGCTCCGCGAATGTATGTAGTAATCTTAGGTCTTTCGGGAATTTCTGACCACCTGTCGAAGACCTGCACCAGGTAAAAAAGCATTAATAAGGCTTAGCGCCACGACGTATTTTGATAGCAATTTCCTAATTTTTACCATCTGTTTACATGCAGACAGCGACGCATGCGCAATTCAATCACCACTAGTTACAGCAGCGACACCACGAGGAGAATTCTCCGAATAGTCCCATGGTTTGGTGTAGTGGGTGTTACACATGTAAGAAGAAGAAAGCAAATCATCACTACCACAAAATCGCAATATAATTTTAGAACATTCCATTATTTCTTAGACATGCCAGCATAGGGTAAACTCGATCGCACTCTCCCACGCGCGCACCAAGGGAGCTTCGGGGGATCGATATGTGCAAAAAGATCCGCCTTCGAGAGACGAAAATCCGTAAAAATATGACAAAAGACCACTAAAGACGCGCAAACGCGGAATTCACAGTCGTGGTCCCGTTTCTTTTTTGTCCGCCCATTCATTTTTTAGCAAAAGGTCCCCATCGTCAGGAATTCGAGCCCCCCACATTGAGTCTATCATCACTCCTAACTAGTCCAAGTTGAAAATGCCATGACAAAAAAGTTAAAAGGTACTGAACAGCAATCAAAATATTCACTAGACCCACAACTTCATACAAAACTGAATTGAAATGGCTTGGATGATAAAGCTAAACTTTTATTTTCTATACACATTGTTCGTAATATCAACAACAGTAGGTACTTCAGGTAAGCTTAAGCTAGACCACAAGATCATATTTGTTACCTGGCCACAGCTGGGTATAAATTAATCACAATCTCCAAAAACGTACAGAATAGGCAACACGTACATCATTACATCTAACCAACCTTTTCACTCTCTATTAATTCACTAGTAAACAACAGCTCTTTTTGCCAAGGAAATGCGTTATAAATAAAGCTGAAAACTAATTTACTCACAGAGGTGTTTGTCATTGAGAAGCAAAATGATACGGATAGCTTGGGTTTAAATAAAAGTCAGCCCACCATTCAGACTCTAAAAGACCCATCAGCTTCACTTTTGCTCTCTTCAAATGACAGGCTAACCATTCATAAAATGTTTCAATCTGATCAACCAAAGTAAATTACGAAAACCAGGTTTTGACTACTTTCTACACGTGGTGTTCCAGTACTTGCTTTGTGAGACGATAATCAGAAATGTAAAAAAGCCTATTCCACACCTGTAACATAATTTCCGGAGAACTTTTTGACATTTTCATTTTTGATGGATTTGGGACATCAAATACTGCTTGGGCACTGCATCCAATACCAGCTTGTTCTTCATTCATGAACATGGACTCCTTGAAGTGATGAGAGCATAAGTTGCAGTTCTTGGACAAGCAGGTTGAATCTCTATTCATAAGGTCGGCTCCCAGTGCTTGCACCTGGACAGAAATCAATGAGAGACTCAGGAACAAATCTCACACTCACCAGGTTCTCAGAAGACTGGTAGCCTACACTAAACTACACTACACTACAGAAGTCCTGTCGTACTGTGATTGCGATAAAGACAAAAGCGTCTTGGAGTCAACTAAAAAAACTAGGACACAAATACCGATACACGGATATTTTAAGGGCCGCACAGCTTTTCGCCGAGACCCACAGATTTTCTAAGTTGACTAATGAAAGACTTGAGGCCCTGTGGCTGTGATTGTGCCAAGGCCGTGCCAACACGATGATTCGTATTCACCCATGTCCATGGGTACGCTTTCCTAAAATTATCCCTGCAATCGTTCGGGTGACATTTTGATTTGGAAAACATGAACTGCAAGTATCCAAAAGGTGACGATCACATCGTACGTTAATCATAGTCCTTCCGCCGGCTGCTTAGCCTACACTGCAGACAACAGACAGTGGCACCAGAACAGCGATCGACTTGTCTAACAACCGTGAACACAACACACAAAATGAATTATAATGTATCAAATTATTTAATAACATATGATACTTACCTTTCCGGATCCTAAGGAAACCTAAAAAGTGACATGTCTGGGGTTTTCGCACAGCAAAATGCGCCCTCCCCATTGTTTTGGCACTTCCTGGTTGACCGTTGCTTGTTCACCACTTGGTGGCGCTAGTAGTAGCGGTAACAGCTGACTCACAAGTGAACTCTCCTATTCTACGACACTCTTGCTATGATCAAAACAAGACTCTGTGCAAAAGCAGAGAATTACAAGAAAATTTTATTGGATTGATAGAAGAAAATCATGAAAAAAAAACTTGCTATAACTATTAACAATTTTATTTGCTCATGCTGCTCAAACACAACACTATTAGGATCCGGAGGTCATGAGTTCCGTGTTTGACGTAGCAATATTTTTACCGTAGGGATTAACACCGACAAATCTTTAGAACATGTCAGTTCGGAGGCGTCCTCTAATAGTTGAAGCCATAATATAAATGCCGTGCACTCCCCCACAATACTCTCCATATTTCCCCGTGCAGTGTCGTCTGCATTCTCCGTCATCCGTAAGGTACACCCGTAGAATGTTAATCCATTGACCACAGAGGCATTCTTCTCCATTAATTACACCAGATAACGGTCTTCCTTTCTGTTTGCAAAATGATTGGCAAACAGTTCTAGTCATCGAAGTTTTCGATGTCATCCTAGAAATCCTTTCAATGTCTCCAAGTGCCCTTAAAAACACGCTTCCACTTGTGTAACAGCCCTCCACAAATCCCGACCCTTTATCGTCTTCTGAAACGATTGATTTTAAAACATTTCAATGACGACGAATTACGCTCTACACATCAGGTTTTAGTAGAACATCCTGTTCTTAAAGAGACAATTCGCAAACAACGCGCTGTACGTGTATATTTTCAACACCGATGCTGTAACCTGTTCTGTTTACTAAACATTCTGTGAATGTCTTGGTTGAAATAGGTAACAGTTTAAAGCGACATACTTATCAAAATGAAATACGTAATAAATTTAATTCCCGGTCTGAAAAATAGGGCCACCTATGTTGATATAATCTCTGCGCGAATTCGGCCAAAGAGCAATAAAATCGATATCAAAATAATATTCCCCGCTCAAAGGCAGCCACAGAATAAGGCCCTGTACAGTATAGCAAGCCCTGTTTTAAGGCCGATGGAGAGCTGTACAAATATACGGGGCAACAGTTTTACGACGCCCTACATTAAAGCAGGATCGACACTGTTGGTCTGCCTTTTGACATGCACCCCTGCTATTACAAGGGGTTCCAATATACATCCATCTCCTTGAGGGGTCATCTAGAATTGCGTAATTGGCCCCATCCCTTGGCTTGACGCACCCTATCATAGTAAAGAATTCTGTTCTTCAGTTGCTTTCAGACTGGGCTCTTGCAATTACGCTCTCCATTTTTCTAGTTGTGCTAAGGTGACGACTGTCAGCCTCGTAGCATGACAGACGCTACAAAATACTGAGATACACATAACTAAATAAAATGCAGTTAATATGGGGTACTGACCCCAGCAGTGACTGGAAGACAAGTGGTCTGGCTCCCTAGTGTGTGCTGAGAGAGAGAGAGAGAGAGACGCTATTCCACATGACAGAACATCTATTTGCAAAGTGACGTGTACTAGGCACGTAAATGATATCCATTCCGACGGAAAGACTTTTCGTCACTACACAGATTACAATGGATCCAAAAAAAAAACGTCAAACAGAAGTTTGTGTGTGATATTATTAATATTCCGGCTTCTACGTGCCTTTCAAGACAGACTACTGCCTCTGATGATGAATTGCCAAACTACATGATAAAATGTGTGTAAAATTTTGCAAAATATCATTACTAGTCACCTTCTTTAAAGTCGCTTCGATCACGCGTGTTTGTAAAACTTATCATCATGTTGTTTGAATGACAAATCATCATCATCCACTGATGCATCCCTGACCTTACAAAATTTTGAATATCTTAGCAATCCTTTTTTCTTTAAGATTTTGTGTTTACACCAGAAAACAGCACTAGGATATACCCATTTTAGTTAATGTGACAATTTCACACTTGTAAGCCAATGTTTTATTCGGTAACGTAAATATAGAATATTACATGGCGAAGTCGTTGCCCCACGTCATCTAGAGCCCAAGTAGATTTTGGAGAATTATCGAATTATTATTATTATCATAATACCACATACTGAACGAGAAACATTGCAATGCATCGATCTACCTTTCTCGACTCGCCTCGACTTTGGAACTACTTTCTATGTCAGAGGTCCGGGTTCGGAGGTCGTGACCTTTTAAGGAAAGCCGAGATATTTTTCTCAAATAATGCTTTTACTTAAAACCAATTGGAAAATAAACCAAAATAGAAATAAAGTGAATCTATAAATTTAGGTTTACCAACTATTTTAGGTTACTTCACATTTCATCACACTTAGCTTCGATCGGGAAAATACCGTCTGCTAAAGTAGGTTACCACTAGTTAATTGACTATAATGCTCAAGTCAAAGGAACCCGACGACACGATACCTGCATCCAAATTGGAGATCGGTGATTTTCCATTGAGAGAACACGAGAGAAAAATTTCACTGAATTAAAATATCGTTTTTATGGAAATCATGCGTCTTGTTTTTCATAGCGTATAAATGTCGGTGCAATGCCCTTTGCTGAACATGCGATTGTTGCGCGTGCTCATTTAAGTAATTCTATTTTCACGTTCGATTAAGTCAGCCGCTGAGTGGTGTAGCTGTAAAGTCGGCGGCTCGCAACTCTTGAGGCCAGGCTTCGAATCCGGCCTCGGTTTCCCGCCAAAATGTATTCGCCTTTCGAGGCTAATGTTGTGGTATAATATTCCTGATCCTGATGATTGGAGCACTAAATAAACCGGAGTGTTGGGGGTAGAGACAAGTTTGTTCCCGCAATATTTCAGGCGTCAATAATTGTTGGTTAAAACGATTAAATATTAAGCTTGGACACGCAAATTACGTTTTAAAATCAATTGAAAATTGAACACACTGTTTCCCCGTCATCCAACCATTAAATGCTTCCTATGTCTGTGCAATATAGCTCAGCCCCTACGGTACGAGTGTAATGTACCAAGGTTCTACAGACCCCAACCCTTACCTTTGGAGTGATGTCGGTACAAGAAACGGAAAGCGGTCTAAGATCCAATTATTTATTTGAGTTTTCTTCAATGGACTTATTTCTTGAAAATCAGTGCATACGTGTAGTGTAACAATTTGTCAATACTCCATAAGGGCGTTCGATCAAGGTATACCATCATTGTTTTTATGAAAGCAATTTCTCTGACGGTGATTAATTCACCAACCACAACAAAAACTTGCCTCGTTATTACGGTTATCTCCCTTAAACTATTGCTGGTTCCATTCGTAGTTTCCTAACTCAAAGCCACATAAGACAATACACTTCACTCGACTGCATCTATTGTTTAGAAACATTGGAGCTGTTTTTCAACAAGAACTTGAGGTAAACATATTGACTGATTTTGGTTAAACTCGAAGGTCATAATTCATGTGTCATCCATAAGTAATTTGTATTTAAGCATAGGCAACGGTTAACTTCTAATTACTAGAATGCTATGTGGTTAACAGAACAAAATTTATTTTACAGCCTTGGGTATTTTTTATCAATATTAAAGAAGGCGGCATCCACCGTTTTGAATTTCACCCAATCTTCATCTTCTGAACGTGATGGCTTGTTGGATCCAGCAGGGTGTCGTTTCTAATGTTTTCTGAGACGGAGAGTCCATTTCTGATTGGTATACTTTTACTACTGAATTATCAAACTCAAGGTGAATTGAGAGGTCAATGCTCAACTGAAATAATGTAATTGTATGGTAAATGGTTAATCAACGTTTCTGGATTTCTTTTGCTATCCCATAATATTAAGGACGTGTTAAAGCTAAATACTACAATTTAGGTATCGTCCCAAAATTTAATTCTACACGTGCTCCATGGTAACCTTTTACTCTTTTGTATATGCCTGATCTTCGAAGAGAACCACTGGTACTGCAGTCATTTAATCTGAGTGTCGACAAACGTGTCCACCTTTGAATGGGTCTTTCTTCACATAGTAAATTTCAAATAAAATTCGTCGGAACTCTGCCACATTAGTAAAATCTGGATAATGGTCTTGCCTGAATTGCTTGGAACTTTATTCAAACATTTATCGGTATCAAATAGCAATTTCGCAGAACATTTGTAGGAAAACTGATACACGTGTTTGCATCTGACTACCATAATATAACAAAAGTAAATTAGTCAAGTGCACTTTTGGACATAATTTTCAAAGTCAATGAAAACTTGCCGTATGCGAATACCTGCCTTAATTTTACAAAGATTATGCGTATCGTCGTGCAGTGATCAATATTTACATTACTTGTCACTGGTAAAATCTCACCTGGTATGAAAGAGCTCATTATAAACAAATCAACTTCTCCTCCACATGTGTCGTGTTTGTTGCCACTGCATCGTACCCAACAATCCGTCGAAGGCGTAACTTCGGAGTCCAAAAAGCTATCTCTACACAGACAGGAATCACCATTGGTCACAATAGCCACCTTTAATCTAAATGACCCGCATATGCTTCTGCAGTGGAGCTTTGAATTCCTTTTCCCTTTGTAAAACCTATTTAGTGAGTAGTCCATTTGAGGTCTTTCCCAACATTTACCCATCTTTTTTGATTGTCTGAAAGTACCAAACGAACCGTAAGGTTAATGCAAAACTATGAAAACATGATCTGTAAACCCAAGCATCAAAATCAGTTGCACATGTGATATAATTTACCATAGGTCCCAAAATATCCAATATGTAGTACCCTGTCCACTCCGTTGTCAGAATTATCAAGAGCAAACAGATATATTTCAAAAAATGTTGATCAGTAAGACATAAAATATGAAGTACATGTAGAAAGGTAGCTACGTTACACATAATTAATCATTTCAATGCCTTGTCCCCCTCTATACACTTGGTAGTATTAATAACGGCGTTGATACCCTATCGGAAACAACTTGTTAATTGGGATAAATTCTGCTTTAAAAGTGTTTTGAAAAAACAATTACAGGGACGGGATTGGAGTGATTCAGGGACGTCATTGGATGTCCGTAATAACTCAACTTTCGACAGCCTTTCAATTCATTTTAAAATATGGTTTGGGTGGGAAAAATATGCAGATGTTTATCTTTTTTCATCTTCTGTACTTGAATTGTTAGACATCTAAACGGAAACGAAATACGGTACTAGGCTTGTTGAAAGAGACTAGACACTGCCACTGTTGAAAATTTCAGCTATCTTTCACCATTGCCTTTTTATCAATTGTAACGTACAGTGATCGATTTATTAAGACAGGTTACCTATAATGTGATTTGTTCGTATGATGTACATGGATGAAATAGATCCGCAGAATTGACTGCTGTCTCCAGAACACCTCACTTTTTCACATTGCGCAAGCGGTATCTTGTGCATGTTCTGAAGTTCACTGCCACACCAGCACGCGTCACCGTTATGAACACCGGCATAGGCAAACCAATGACGGCCACAAATTTCCATGCATGTTTCCCTTTTGTTGTGTGAGCCATGGTAGCCCTTGAAGTTCATATTGCGGTTTTCTGCATATGCGCTATCATCAATGGAATAGCAACCATTTTCATTTATCAATCCTCTTCACGCAAAAATCCTGAAATGAACAAAAAAGTAACTAACTGATCTTCGGTAACGGTAACGATTGCAGCAGTGGTCACAGCGAAGTATTGTTACGTTTTTCTCCGTGTGTGGTGGGTGCAGGTTGTTACGTGTACCTACCGGTGCTAATAGCTTTCGGTGCGACGATAGACTTCAGTCTCGTTCGAGATAATTACTCTATTAATGTCGACCGTAAGCTCACAAGCCTACTCAAACAAAACGTCCGGCGTAATATTTATTCTATGCCAAGATCAATGCTGTGAAGCCTTGACTTGTAATGAACTAATCAGACACTTCCAGCAACTGTTATAATATATAATGAACGGAACCGTAAAAATAAAGATATTGTGTTTAAAAACAATATGTGCACAAAGTCAGTTAGACTGTTGGCCAAAACTGACTTGATTTATCAGTTCAATGGGGCTAATTGACGCTGTGTCACTGCTGTACTAGTGGTGATTGAATTGCGCATGCCTCACTGTCTACATCTAAACAGCTGGTAGAAGGACTGAATATTGTTTTCAAAATACGTCGTCGCGCTAAGCCTTATTATTGCTATTTTCCCGGGTGCAAATCTGTGTGTGTTCCAAAATTCCCAAAAGACCCAAGGTTACTACAGGAGTGGAGAATTGCGGTCAAAGGGATTAACCCGGTGGGAAAAAGTGTGTGGATGCCGAAGCCTCACGCCCCGAGTGTGTGTGCTTTATGCATTTCCATTGAGAGACTGCATAATCCCGTTACTTGGTAGGGTTTTAGCAATTAAGTTTCTATCGACAACGCTCAGTGATGTTAATCCCAGCAGTTGTTCCACTGAATAACGGGTTTATTTAGTGGAACTAAGTGTTTTTCCTTAGAAACGTACCCGGACCAGGGTGGTAGGCTAGCAGCACATATCCACCAATTATTGGTCTGTATGGGAGTGCTCCCAATATAAGAGGTGTATGGGACGTGCCACTCTTTACAAAATTATGCTATGCCCAATAAAATTCTCTAGATAAGTGACTTTTCTTATTTTACAGCGAACCCCACCACTAGGACTACCAGATTGTATTTACCGAATGAACACGAATGAGCTATTCAGTAAATTCCCAACATTGCATTGGAACAAATATTGACACCAAGAATGAATTTCACTTGTTGAGTTCAGAAACACATTCTAGGTGTCATTAAAAATACACACATTTTAATAATGTGTATTTCCGTGACACCTAAAACTGGTATTTAGCCTGTTTTAAATGTTTTGATGCAGATCTTAAGTAAGGCTTGTGCACAAAGATTATTTGTTTCTATATATAAATGTGCAGATGAAATTTCAAGTAAGTTCTGCCTTACAAAAGTAATTTGTTTAGTGTTTTCTTTCATAATTTGCTAATATTTCTCTAAAGTTTCTGTTACAGGTGAAAGGAAACGACTGAAACCAACCGCCTTACCGTCTATATCCCCTTCATACAAAGTAAAAAGCAGTCATTCAGCAATAACCTGAAGAAATTGAACCTCTCAATTCAGAAAGTCAACCCATGGTATCCCTGATTATGGACTCTGTTGCACGGGGGAAATTACATTCGTTTTTAACAAATAACGTTGATCCTTTGTTTGTACGTGGTTGTTTAATTTGCCACTTTGTTTTTAAATACACTGGTTATTGTTTATTCTCGAATAATGTGCACATTAGATTGTTATCCAGCTAGTCACGATTGAAAACATACTTTGCTTGCTTGAGAAACGTTTGGTATAGACAAGTTAACACAAAACTTAAACATCTTCAAAGGACTCCGGAAGTGACGTTTTGCGAGGCAAGAATTTCGCGCTAATTTCTTCCATGTAGTCTGACTGTGAGAGCAGTCAAGTCAGTCATTGTTCTACGTCAGTTGTATTAGGTTCGGTCGTCGTTTGCTTTTGCTTCAGAGTCAGTCACCATGCCACGCTGTTGCTGCGTTCTGGGGTGTAGTCATTGTCGTCTCACGTACAGAGGAAGAATTGTCCCTCTTGCCCGAGTGTCCCGCGACACACTCCCACTGGAGGGTGATCTGAGTACCCAAACTGCTTACATCCCGCCGTGTGACTCCCTCGCCACACACCTGGCACCCTCTAAATAGCTCCAATACAAGTCAACAATAAACTTATAAAACTTAGGCTCACAGATCTGTCCATTGAATGACGAAGTGTCCACTTCCCTGGGTGTCGAACTGGGCCTGTATTCACTCCCACTACTCAACATCGCTGCAGTGCTGCTTACAGGCTCTGGGCTAGAGACAACAGCACAGGGCGAATCACTGCTAGTTCCTGGAATTGCACGCAATGGGATACGTTCGGAGGGACGTGTGGCAATAGATGAAATGCCTCCAGTCACTGTTTATATTGGCCACAGTTCGCGAGGCTTTTCGCTTCAAAAACACACGTCTCGTGGTTGGCGACGGGGCACTGCCGTGAATCAACAGCTACGCATGGTACCCTTCTTCAGGCGTTGTTTCGCAGGGACCTTTATCAATTCAAGGTACATAACTCTGTCGTAATCTGACGGCAGAAAATGCTTGACACACACTCGGTAACCCTCCACTTCTTCGTACGTTGCGTGGACGGGTAGCGCTGCGTTGTTCACATGAACGAGCTAGCCAAGTACGGCGAAGTGTGTCATCCTTCGGAAAGCGACGCAAGGTACCCAAAGCGCGTGTGAGATGATAATGATTTCATCCTGGACGCCGCAACAGCGTGGCATGTTGACTGACTTGTAAACAAAAGCAAACGACGACCGAACTCACCACAACCGAGGTAGAAGAATGAATGACTCAACAGCTCTCACAGTCAGACTATAATGAAAAGAAATATGGCGCAAAACTCATGCCTCCCAAAACGTCACTTCCGGAGAGAAATAATCAAATTACAAAAAGCTGTAATTAAGTGAAAAATGTGTCTGGGATAATCAATGAACCTTATTTTTGCTATAAGTGACATGAAAAAAAGGTTGCTTCGCCTTTAAGGATGCACAAAAACAATTCAAAGACAGTCAAAAGGAACACTTTGTTTTGATCGCCGGACATTTCTATAGGTCAACAGGAAAATGACAATTCGCAAGCGTAATCGGTAATCACATCAGCTTCATACAGAAACATCACAGCTGTACTGCATGGGGTTTTAAAGCTGAAGAAATATTGTGAATCAACGGGCTTTTTACAGGCATTAAGACAATCGATGCAGTCCCTGAATGTAATTTCCGCATAATGCGTACCAAGATGAAAAGTTTTTACCATTAGTACAAAGCCTTTCTTCTTAAAGCAAAAGTTAATGTCATTTAGTGAGAAAGGACAGGAATTGATACCAGGTGCTTTTGGTTTTCACTTCACTGGGCTCGAGTTTTACTGGCCTTTGGTAGCGCTTAAAAACAGTCCCGTTTCGGCACGTGACTTTCCTTCATGTAACCTCAGTCAGCCTCAGTAAAGTCCACAATTAGATCATTGAAGGTAAATACAACATCATATCACTTGACTCGTTTTGAGACCGAAATCTGAACCTGAACTAAGCCAGGGTTTTACTAGGTCATATTTAGCTTCAGTCCTTCGTGTTTCTTTCACGAAAGGAAACAAGCAATTGTTCTCCAGAAATGATTCGTTGCCTATGGAATAGAATCTCACCAATGAGACTGGTAGGTCAAGCAGTCAGATATAGTTACTCTTCACACACAAACAATCCAGTGGCACATTTTGGTATAGTAATTTACTGCAATTCGCATTTCTCCACGGTCTATGGCTTGTATCAATGAGCTATACACATAGAGACAACACAACTAAACTCGCAAGCCAGACAGCGCGTGACACGCGGTCTGCCATATTGTAAACAGAAGCAGGGTGGCCTTATGGAAGCTGTGGAATTTTCAGAATAGTTTGAAATTTTAAATACTAGCCAGGTTTTAAAATAGTTGTAACGTAAGGCAATCTTAACCTGTGACCCACGCATTACTTTAACGGTCATATTAGCCATTGCAAAGACAAAATTCTTAATAATGTTGCCTGAAACTCTCACGGAGTGCTGCTAGGACTGAGAGGTTTTGTCGGCTCAGTGGAATGTATCAAGTTTAGAAAATGACACTACACAGTAAATAACATTTTTTGTCGTTTTAATTGCATAGTACCTATTCTTCAGTTGTTTGTAAACCGACAAGACGATCAGCTGTCAAGGGTACCGCTCTACGGCGCTCTAGTACATCACTGCATTCCCAAAGATTTTAGCATGAGTCTAAAAATTCCTTAACCCAAAGCCACTTAATTTACTCTATCAGAAATTTGAGGCATGCGCTCGTGTAAAACACGTGACTAAGAAGAATAAAATCTTATTAGAAACCCAAGGAAATCGATAAGCATACAAACAGAAGTATGCATGCATGCAAAGTCGTTTAATTGTAAGCAACTATGATTGACTAATGGGATATTACATGCTTGTGCATTCGGAATTGAGGCCATAGGCTAGTTTGAAGAAAAGTTGGCAGCAAAATTTGCAAAACGATAGATTTATATAGAAACTGATATGTTTAACATTAAGTATTTCAATAAAAAAGAAGAATGCACGACAACAAAAACAACCTTTACTGGTTGGTAAGACAGACACATACATCGGTTAGCCGAGTGTGCCTGTGAACGCCACTGCCTGGGCGCCCTAAGTGGGAGGTCAAGGTATGCATTTTCTCAGACCCATTTTCCCGAAAGGTGATTGGAATTCTCTACCTCCGGTAATACCAAGGAATAATAATTAATTCGATATGCTGTTCAATGACGGATCGAGGATTCTTGATTAGGGGGATTGGGACAGGGCAAAATTTTATCCAGGATTTCACCCGTCAGACATTCGCAACCCCGAACTGATCAATGGAATCTGTGACAGTTTTAAGGCACGTAAGGGGTGCTGAGGTGTCTCAAGGAATATTTCTTAGGGATACCGTTCCTTTCTTACACTATCTAGTAGTACTTCTAGAAACTAATTCTTCTTAGCTGGTTCAGTTTAAAAAATCAAGGTCTCACAGTTCAAACAGTTGTGTCATAGACTCTGTTGTAAAATAAAACGTCGCGAAACTAGAGTTTTAAAAAGGCGTTCGTATTATTGATTTTATCATATTAATTTTTGCACCAATCAAAGTACCTCTTTTATCCGACCAAGATGTGCGGACTTGAAGAGAGTTTTCTGTCAATAACAAGCACACTTCTTTCGATCTGATTGGAAATCCAGAACGAAAAGGAGAAAAATTTTCAAATATTGAGATACTGTAACCATTTCAAACAATAAAATTTTGGTTTATTTCAAAAGATGTTTACATCAAAATTCCACCGGCACGCAGTAAAATCACATCGTGACAGTAAAAGGGAAATGTCTAACTGGTACAAAGTTACTGTACCGCAGTGTTACATGCTCCCCATTTCAGCGAAAGTCAGATTTCAACCAACTCTAATTCAATCCCTTAATTTAGTTTGATCCGACATTTACTGGCACACAATTATTTTACCAGCGCTAATATATATTGACAACACCCCACCAGAAAATAAAAATGACAAAACTCAATGGTCATAAACTCTAATTGCCCTTTCCTAAACATGCGTGCACCCAGTTTGTTGCGAAGTGGGCAAAAAGGTCCGACTCATTGACACAAAAAGGCCGAGAAAAAGAAACCAAAGGCCACTAAAAAGGCGCAAAAGAACTATACACAGCTCTGAACGTGATACACGAGTTTTTCTTAGTCCTCCCGCTTTTTGTTAGTAAAACGTCCATATCGTCAGAAACTCGAGCACCCCACATTAAAAGCTGGGTGAGCGCATGCTACATATCCAGGCAATATTGCACTTTAAGTATCAGAAAACCTTTAAAAGGACAAAATATATATGTCCTGATTTTTCTCATGTAAGACAGTTTCAGATTTTATTAACTTGCCAGGCTACATAACATTTGTCCCATCTCTTGAAATCTACGAAAACTACCCATCTACCGTCCCAATCAAACATTGTGGGGTGCAGCATTCTTGGGTATTCATTTATCCGATCCTGCCCTATTCCTCATAACCTGGCTATCTTAACAAATCTTCGAATTGGTGTCCACTCTGTAAAAATGTACAGCTATTAAAAGAAAATGCCACCCGATTTAATTAGTCTTTTTTACATTCTTAATCGGTCTATATCCACATCGCCTCTTATACGGTCGACCGCACCTTGTCGAGAGGTGTCGCGTTCACCTATGAGGAAAATGAATAACGACGCAGCAACGTCAGTGGTTCGTCTGCAGAGAGAAGGCCGCAACATTATGGTGCACCGTTCCCGCTTATCCGAACTATGAAGCTACGAAGAAAGCGGTTATGTCGTTTTTTCGACTTCATCGAGAGCCTGAAATGCTTAGGAAGTGGCTCGTGGTAGTGAAGAATGAAAGGTACGCTCTTGATAGCAAGTATGAGGCCTTGAAACATCTCCGTGTATGTGGCCGGCATTTCGTCGACACTGATTTCCCTGACAAATTCCGGCTTACCAAAGATCTATCCATATGTTCCGTTGCCTGTGCATGTTCACGGCGCCTCTCTAGTATTTAATGATAAGTGTATTCCGGGTCTAACTGATATCCTGTGAAACCTGAGGATCCGACCCGTGAACTCTTCGTTGGATGTGCTCTTGACTAAGTCGGAATTGTCGCTAGACGAGTTGCCATATAGCCATTTACTATTCTGCATTGTGTTTCAGAATGAATTATTCTCATCCTAACCAATGCTTATACAAAACTGAAACAGAGTCTGTCTCATTAGATACAATTTGAAATGCCCCGGAGTGTCTGTGAGTGCAAATGTTGAGAAGCCAGAAATGAATAAACAACTGCATTACCGGCTTTTGATGCCGGCAATCAAGGCATTTGACCAGGCACCGAGGCCGTGTGAGCGCATGCTTATTCAGTGTTTGCTGACGGAATGCTGTTGTGAAACAATAACTCGATTTTCCATGCCATTGTCACATGTTAGGGGAATCTTTATTTAGAAATACAAATACATTATTCAAATCATTGTTATTGTACAAACTTTGCCCTGACGGTCTTTGGAAGGGGAAACCGGCTTCGCGACTCCCGACAAGTAAGTAAATTTTCAGTTTCGTTGCCACTTGATATAAATAATTACCGGCACATTATTTCTTTGGATCACTATTATAGTCTTTTCTTGACTGGAGGTTTAGTTTCCAACTCAAGCTGGCTTATGTTCTTGCCAGTCCCTGCGGCCGCGACGGGCCTGAAGGGGTTCAGAACCACTGGCCGGGATAACAAGTGTTTTGTGTGTTTAGAACTCAAAAAATCACAGATCTAGTTTCCCCTTTCTGCATTTCACGGAAGAATACTTCGAATTTATCTCCGAACACACCCAAACTCCTTCTACGGAACTTGGTAAATTTACGTGCCGAGCTCTGTAGGCTACCAGTAATGTTTCCTAGATACTGCACAGTACACATGCATCTCGACTAATATGGATCATCGGCAAGATGACGGACCACTCCGCTCAATTAATACCATGTGACGTCAACTCTAGCTATATTTATCTCATTTGCCTGTACATTATGCCACGCACCACTGGTGATGTGTGGACAACATGCTGTGGGAGAAGAAAGGAGTGACGGAGCGCGTCTATGTTGCGGCTTCATGTGGCCTAAAATGTCACTGAACCTGGAACAACTATTGAAAATGAATGATTAACTACGTCAGGTTGGGTCAAAAATGTTGCCCTTGTTTTTTAAAAATATGATATGGTAACTATTTTAAAATTTCACACAACGTTAAATAATTACTATTTCCAGAAAGCAAGGGTGTATATAATACGATATGATAAGCATTGATTTATATAGAACTGCGTCTTTAAGTTTCATTCCTAGTCATAAAAATGCTTTAAGCGCATCACTTGTCTGCAAAATATGCAAGTTATTAGAGACAACGTCAAACTTTTGTTACCCATTTCCAAGCCTTTTAATTCTTGACACTTTCAGCAATTATAAACACCGATTACATGAGCACACTTCTGGTCTAAGGATGGCGAAACCGTTTCCAGGGTTTTATTTTACTTCTAATAGAGGATATGGAGACTTGGGTCACTTAAAATTGATGGATGATCTTGCTGTTATTTATAAGTAATTAAAAATCCTAAGGCACCATTGTTTGCCTATTGGCAGTAAGAATAATATGTTCAATTACGACCTCACTCGTAGGTTCACATCAAGAATACAATTTTCACAAAAATGACAGTCATGTGAGTTTATAACAGCATTTCAAGGCATGAGTTAAGACGGTTCAGTTGTTGAAAATTCAGAGAATTTAATATACTTTTAGGGGTTTACAATGGATAGCAAGAAATTTTCGTGAAAAGTGAAAGAATTTCATGGACGTTAAGACTTCATTCACCATTCTCTTTAACCCGGCGCCATTACCTGTTATTCCCACGCATTCAGTTGCACCGAATTTTTCAATGCTAACCTCCTATGCCAACATCGCACTAAGGACCGGAATAAGTAAATTAATAAACAATTGACATAGCTTTCTTTAAAAATAACTGCCCCTTTTCAAAAATTGTTCTTTATTTCCAATACAGAAATTAGGCTTTGACAACAGATCTGCACTGCATAGGAAGATCTTTTTGGTCAGCTGCCTCTAGTCAACTGCTTAAACCAATTTTTATTCATTCGGGGAGGTTGCAGAAGCGATGCATATCTGCATTGCATGGTACTAGTTTTTGGTGAAAAACTTAAGATTTTTATCACGAAAACTTAAATTTTTGGGAAAACCTTAAGTATTTTGGAACAAGATTTTTGGAACAAACTTAAATTTTCATAACTTAAGAGTGCAGTACACTTCAGACCAGGCAAAAATCCATGCAGGGGTGATAAACCCTATGTGACGGATTTGGATCATATTATGCATTTTTGTTTACTTTCTTATGGTAATTACTAAAATGCACTTTAAACAAATTCTATCGCGTTAGGTAGCTTAAAAGTTGGGTACCTCAGTTTTCACTGAAAAACACTATCAGAACTTACCCCAATAATCACAGTTTTCGTGACATTGTAAGTAATTACAGAAGCTACTAGAATATGAAATAACTACTGTTTTGTATAAAGTCATCCAATGTCTTCCTAAAAATGAAAAATAAAAGTGTCAAGTTGCGCCTTAAATTCCACATTTTGGGGTTTGAAGGGTCATGGGGTCATACAAGCATAAAATATGGATAACTTGCCCAGGTTTGAATGAGTCAATCTCAGCTGAAGCCAAATTTTACACTTTGAAACTTAATCGTGGGTTTGATCTATCTTGGTAGAATAGATATTTGGCATCAAAACCACCGGCAAACACATGTCTTCATATAGTAATGAGCAATTGTTCGCAGCCACCTCAGCCAAAGTGAGCACTTGTGACAATAGCTACTAGTCATCGAAAATGTTGAGTTTTGAGATTTAAAAGTGCT
>NMRA01000324.1:314623-429531 GCA_002633005.1 Phoronis australis
GCAGGGGTCTCGAATTTTTGGGTTTGTGGACCTTATTACTAAAAAAATCCGGTAAACGGGGTTTGTTCAAGGCCAATGCATTGTGCATTCGCCCACGGAGCCCCCTGGGTGCGCGCATATGCTAATCAGCAATTAGCACCCCGAACTGACAAATGGTATCTGGGAGAATTTTAGGGGGGCATGGCCCCCTTGGCCCCCTGCTGGAATCCGCCATTGAAACTGTGATAGATGCAAAAAACATCTGAACTGAATTTTCTGCTATCTTGCGTGTGAAATACTCGGTTTCCTGTGTTTTTATGAAAATGTCTATAAACCTTCCGCAAATACATCATTCTATGCGTTGTCGGTGAAAACTAAAAAACATTGGTATCCATAATGCGAGAATATTCAGACATCCATATGCACATCTGGGCGTGTGCTGTTCAGGGACTTTCCCGAATGAGAAGCGTAAGAAAAGTTATTCAACAACGCCAATTTCACCGGTAGTCGCCTATCCTTATCTAACCTCGTTTCACAGCATCTAACCAATACCATTTCAATACATCTCTTTTTTATGAGTAACTACTTTGCTGTCTGATTTGTTCGGGTTTGGTGATATACACTGTATGGAGATGCAGTTGTCTCCTAACGGCTCAATACACCTATAATTGTTTTTCTTATTAAAATTCATTGAATTGAGATGCGTCGGGACACGATCAACCGACTTTGAGAACATTAGAAAACTAAATTTCAATCAGACCCACACATTAAAATTTCAGAATTCGAGTTCCGAGTTATGTATAACTGAAGACTTACTTTAGAGATTTTTTACTCAAGCATAATGCATTGTGAAACGGTGAGTATATGCACATGTTATTGGCAGCGTTATCGTCAGTGTCAAAGGAAACCAACGTGCCTTGTTGTGCTTCTCACTATTTTCTGTAAAGTAACAAAATTAAAGCTCTCTTGATATGTTCGATCGCCTATTTTAAGATTTCAAAACTGTATTTTGAATCCTCGCATACATTTGTTACTATGCAGTCATTGGCCGGTTGCATAATTTTGGTGAGGTGTCCTACTTCTAGAGCCCGAAGCGGTATGAAGAAGGGTGATTGCCTGACTTTTTATGGTTTTATTTTGTAGAGCTAAGATACATCTAATCACTGGTTGTAGTTTTCTTGTTTTAAATTTGGCTTCAGCTGAGATATTGAGGAAGGAAATAGGGCAAATTTCAACATTTTGGAATCACTACGAACTAGCTAAACTGGTAGCCTTCAAAAACGGTTAAGATGTAACTGAAACCTTGACATTTTCTATGACTGGCAAGTTGAAAGACACCCCGATTCAGTGATAAACTTGAAGTGTTTCATTTTGCACTATTGTTCTCAAGGTAAGTTCGCAAAAAGTGCCAAAATGTAGCTGTAACGAGGCTTGGAATTGGCAGAAAAACAACACGTTCCCATAGCAACCACAAGGTGGCGCACGCAAAAAAATTAATGTTGGTATGAAGGTTGGGGCATCAACCCCTACCATCATGCAAACAATCGAGGAAATCCGTGACATAGCCTTTATCACTTTTTGCCTGGTCCATTCGTGGACGTGCTCTTAAGTTTTCAATTGAATTGGAGTTACGCAAGTTTTACTGTGCCTAACAATAGTTAACATGTTGACTGGTGAGAGTTATCTTGGGTGCATTGTGACCTATTCCGGGGATATTCCATTTACTAGTAGAGGGATGTCCTTTCGTATTCAATAATTAGGATCCTCCCGAAAAGCATGAGCAATCGGTTAAAATAGGTAGTCAAAACCAAGCGATGGAAAAGTTACATTATCATTGGTGAATCATAGTTTTGAGAACCGGCAATAGGAAATTGCAAATTGTTGACCGACATTTCCAAATCAGGAACTAGCAAGATTTGCTACGAAAACAGAAACATAGGCACAAACAACCATAGGCAGTGATCATAGTCTCTTGATAACGGGAGTATTTGCTCGAGTTAGAAGGAATTTAATACATCGACGGCCTCCTACGGTGTCCCTTCTTGCGCAAAAGGTATTTATAACAATGTTGCATTCTGTGCGAGGCACAATTCGCCGAAAATCTTCAGGCGTACGAAGCGCCTACGGGAGCTTCGCAGTATCTACTGTGGAGCCAATAGGGCGGTGGTCGCTGTCTAACTCAACAAATTCGAATACATCCAACATGCGTGGATGCTCACTGACACAACCTCAAAGACCTCAGGAATACGATAAATTTCTAGCGTTATGTGAACGTTATGACTTACAGGCAGTATGTTACTCATTAGACTAATAAGATTAGATAATCCACTCACAGATTTTACAGTTCATGTAGGCATGTGACAATGTGAGTGGATAACAGTTGCACTAAACTTTACACGTTGGATATCAATCACAGCACCGATTGTGGCCAATCGATTTTAGACCGCTATCTGGCACCAACCTGACTTCCACAACTGCTGAAATGACATCGTTGTCTTCAAAGCTGACCGTCTGGTGTTAAATTCAAACAAATGACTTCCGGTGGAAATTGCCTTACGAAATACAACTCAACACAAAGGTAACTTGCATGGAAACTGCGTTGATTTAAGAACTCCGTAAGTTCTATTGATTACAATGCACAGATCGGGTAATTGTCACATGTCGGTCATTTCGGTGCATTTATACCGCTCTTCACCAAAGGTTATTGGTCTACATTTAACTTTACGATGACCTGCGATAATGATTAATGGCAGTTTCAGTAGGTTTTTGAAAGAACCTAAGTTTTGATCTAAAACTAGTATTATTTTCCAACAAACAAATTTTGTAAGGGTTTCTTCACTGACTTTGCAGAAACATCGCAGGTTGTCGAGAAACTCATTTGATGAATAAAAAATCTAAATGAACAGGAAGCAATGGAGTAATTTAGATTTGATAAATATAACACTCGTTTGAAGCTTCTGTTGTACAATGCTTAGGTATAATGGAGTTAATTAAGTTTGACATGTTTTAGAATAGCACTGTCTTTAAAGAGAACCAAATTATAACATTCGATACACATATTGGGAAAAACAATGCATACATACCGTCAACTGTGTATAACACTACCATCAAGTAGATCCATCCTGAAATTTTGAAATTCACTTAAGACACATATAAATGAAATGTTTTACCCGCATGATATAACGAGTGAGGTAACATATAACGTAGATGAAAGACAATTGCACAATGTCAGCAATTACATTCTAAATATTCCGTGACGTTTTCTCAACGTTCAAAAGAGCATTCAACGAGATCTGTGTTACAATGCAGTCAAATTCGAATAAGCAAACCACACCATTAGGATGCATGCCACATCAAAATCAGATTAGCGCTGTTCAGACACATGAATTGTAACCACTTTCAGTGATGAAACTGGTGTCAAAGCGATTATTAATTAAAGTTTTCAAGACTCCCACGTTCCCACGTTCGAACACAACTACGAGTTTCTGCCTGAAACCTAGGCTTTTCAAAAGGCTGCGTAATATTACATGTATAATATCGACAAATTACGAACTGGCCTAAAAGCACTTTCTTCCTGAATAAAAATCTAATTGAATATATAAGAAAGTGGGCATTTCTGGGCGATCTTACGGTGTTTGAAAAACACAAAAACTGAAAAATTGCTAGTCCGGTCGCTTTTACAGCTCTTGCATTTACTTTTAATATTCGAGACATGTTTGACTCATGGCTTGGAGAGAACAACGCACTGGCAGAGAACATGTTTCCATTGATGGCATCCTCTCAATTCTATTGTAATTTTCAATTATTAGGGTTATTTCTCGATTTCATGTTCAAGTAACATCAAATTCCCCCTATTAATCAGACCGTAGAACTTGGGTAATTATTGGTCCATGTAAACCAATCTGAAATTTACTTGCAGTTTATGGACTAGGAGGTGCTTTGAATGGAACTGAAGATGGTGGTCTGTATTGGTTAGTTTCCTGCAAACAGATAGGGAGAAAAATCCGTCGTTGAGACAAACAAGACCGCTTATCAAAAACGGGGAGTTGCCCTTGTTATATTCTTGTGTAAATTTAAAGTGGGAGTCTCTCTCATTGATTAACTAAAAATACTCAACTCAGATTTCTTTACACTTAACCGTATGTCATCGACATGTTTTAACTACAGGTGGGAGACCTACCGACGTAGCTGTACACAACTTTCCATTCAAAATTCTTTAATAATGTGGATTAAAACATTTGGAAAGAACTCGGGAGCCACTAGCAGAGTCTTGAAAGGTACACATATACGTGGGTAGAAAAGTTGCACCTCATTTAAATTGATTAATCTACGATTAGCGTCGAGATTGATAATGAGAAGAAAAGATAACTAAGAGCTTGTCACTTGCATTGTGGGTAGTAAGATACTACCTGAAGTGTTGCGTCATCAGCCAGAGACTGTGACCAGCAAGGAGACTCGCGGGTAGAAGAAATTGCCTGCAAGTGTTGAATCACCAAAGACGGTGACCAACAAGTACACTGTCGCTATACAGTGTGTGTGTAGTTCGAAGATTCACCAACAGGACAGACACCCAACAAGTGGAGAGTCCTAGCTTGGATAGCAGATAAGACATTTGATCGTTTGGTTGTTTGATTAAAGTAATCTTTAAAGAGTGCGCTAGCGTAGTTTCTCTTTGTAGTTGATTACTTAATTAACAATAGGTTTCATTTGTCTAGTTAGGAGTTATCATATAATAAATTAATTACTGGATTTGATTATTCACTCTCCATCTACGCACAACTTCAAAGCATAGCTACATTTTAAACAAACCCACACAGACAATCGTCTGACATAGAATTGAGATGAAGTCACCAATGGAAAAATGATCTCTGCCAGTGCGTTGTTCTCTCTGAGCCATGAGCCAAACATGTATCGAATGTTAAGAATAAATTCAAGAGCAGTAAAAGCGACCAGACTAACAATTTTTCAGATTTTGTGTTTTTCAAACACAATAAGATTGCCCAGAAATGCACCACATTCTTATATATTTAATTAGATATTTACTCAGGAGGAAAGTGCTTTTAGACTGTCAAAGTACTGCCGGTTCGTAATTTGTCAAGATTATGATATTACGCAGACATTTGAAAAGCCTATGTCACAGGCAGCAACTCGTAGTTGTGTTCGAACGAGGAAGTCTTAAAAACTTTAAATAATGATCGCTTTGAGACCAGTTCCATCGCTGAAAGTGGTTACAATTCATTTGTCTGCACAGCGCCAATCAGATTTTAATGTCGCACGCATCCTAATGGTGTGGTATGCTTACTCGAATTTGATTTCATTGTAACACAGATCACGTTCAATGCTCCTTTGAACGTCCTGAAAACGTCATGAAATATTTAGAGTGTAATTGCTGACATTGTGCAATTATCTTTCATCTACGTTATATGTTACCTCATTTGTTACAACAAGCGGGTAAACCATTTTATTGATATACTTGTATGTCTTAAGCGAATTTCAAAATTTCAGGATGGACCTACTTGATGGTAGCGTTTTTCACAGTTGACGATATGTATGCATTGTTTTTTCCCAATACATGTATTGAATATTATATTTCGGTTCAATCTCTTTAAAGACAGTGCTATTTTAAAACATGTCAAGCTTGATGAACTCCATTATACATAAGCATTGTATAACGGAAGCTTCAAACAAGTGCTTGGGAAACCATCAATACCTATTGATTTTAGACCAACCGGGAATTTCTATAATTTAGATATGTGTGTATGCGTGTGTGTGTGCCTGTGTTTCATTTGCAAAGATCTTATTGTTTGTAAATATTCGTGTATTAAGAAATAAATGTATTAAAAAAACTTTATTGCCGGCACCAAAAGCCGGTAACACAGTGGTTTATTCGTTGCTGGCTTCTCAAAATTTGCACTTATGGACACTCCGAGTCATTACAAATTTTATGTAATGAGACAGACTTTGTTTCAGTTTGATATCAGCATAATTCATTCTGAAACACAACCCAGATTATTAAACGTCTTCATGGCAACTCGCCCAGCGCCAATTCCGACTTAGTCCACAGGTCATCCGACGAAGACTTCACGGGATGGATCGTTAGGTTTCACAGGCTATCAGTTCGAGCCGGAATACACTGATCAAGAAATACTAGAGAGTCGCCGTGAACATGAACAGGCAACGGAACGTATGGATAGTACTTTGGTAAGCCGGAATTCGTCAAAGAATTCACTGTCGACGGAATGCCGGCCACAGACACGGGGATGTTTCACGGCCTCATGCTTGCTATTAAGAGCGTGCCTTTCATTCTTCAGTAGCGTGATCCACTTTCTAAGCATTCCTGGCTGTCGATGAAGTCGAAAAATCAATATACCCGCTTTCTCAGCCGCTTCATAGTTCGGACAAGCAAGAACGGTGCACCGTAATATAGCGGCATTCACTCTGCCCACGAACCACTGGCGTCGCTGCGAAGTTTCTCACGTTTCTTACAGGTTAACGCGACACCTCTCGACAAGGTGAGGTCGACCCTATAAGAGGCGATGTGGATATATTCCGATTAACAAGGTAAAAAGACTAATTAAATAGTGGGGCATTCTCCTTTAATAGTTGTACATTTTTACCGAGTGGACACCAATTCGAAGATTTGTTGAGATATCCAGGTTGTTAGGAATAGGGCAGGATCGGAAGAAGGAATGCTCCAGAATGCTGCACACCACATGTTTTATTGGGACGGTAGATGGGTGGTTTTCGTAGATTTCAAGAGATGGGACAAAAGTTATGTAACCCGGCAAGTTATCAAAATCTGCAACTGTCGTACATGAGGAAAATCAAGATTTTTATATTCTGTTCTTTTAAAGGTTTTCTCATAGTTACACTGTAATACTGCATGGATATATCATGCGTTCAGCTAGCTTGTAATGTGGGTTTCTCGAGTTTCTAACGATATGTACGATGTACTAACAAAGAGAGTGAGGACTAAGAAAAATTGGGTATCAGGGTGAGAGCTGTGTATAGTGCTTTTGAGCCTTTTTAGTGGCCTTTGGTTTCCTTTTTCTCGGACTTTTTGTGTTTATGAGGCCCACTTCGCAACAAAGCGGGTGCCCGCATGTTTAGGACAAGGCAGATAGAGTTTATGACCATTGAATTTTGTCATTTTCATTTTGTGACGGGGTGTTGTCAATATAAATATTTTGATAAAATAATTGTGTGCCAGTAAATATCGGATCAAACTAAATTAAGTGATTAATTTAGAGTTGGTTAAAATCTGACTGTCTCTGAAATGGAGTGCATGCAACACTACGGTACAGAAACTTTGTACCTGCTAGACATTTCCATTTTAACGGCACGGTGTGATTTTACAGTTTTTCAATGTGTTGCTTCTGTGTGAACACTTTTTGTCCTCGTTCTGGAATGTCAATCAGAAGGAATTGTGCTTGTTATTGACAGAAAGTTCGCTTCAATTCCGCACATCATGGGTGGATAAAAGAGGTACTTTGATTGGTGTAAAACTTAATATTGATAAAAATCAATAATGCGAACGCCTTTTTAAAACTCTAGTTCCGCGACGTTTTATTTTACAGCAGAGCCTATGACACAACTGTTTGAACTCTGAGACTATGTCGTTTCAAACTCTACCCGCTAAGAAGAATGAGGTACTAGGAGAAGTGCTACTAGATAGTTTACGAAAGGTACCGTATCCCTAAGCAATTTTCCCTGAGACACCTCAGCAACATTGGCAGTGGTGGATTTAGAGGGGGGCCAAGTGGGCCATGTCCTCCAGTAAACTGTTCCAGGTTCCATTGATCAGTTCGGGGTTGTGAAAGTCTGACTGGTGAAAGCCTGGATAAAACTGCCCTGCCCCCCTCCCCCTACCTAGAAATCCTAAATCTCTGCCCTTGGACTGCAGTCATCGATGTAATTATTATTCCTTGGTATGACCTGAAGCAGACAAGTCCAATTACCTTTCGGGAAAATGGGTCTGCGAAAATGCATACCTTGACCTCCAGCTTCGGCCGCTCAAGCAGTGCTGTTCACTGGCACACACGGATAACCGATGTATGTCTGTCTTACCAACCAGTAAAGAGTGTTTTGGTGTCTTGTGTTCTTCTTCTTTATTGAAATACTTAATGTTAAACACATCACTTTCTATATAACTCTAACGTTTCGCAAATTCTGCTCCAAACTTTTATTCAAACTAGCATATGCCCTCAATTTCGAATATGCACTTGTACACAAGCATATGAAATTCCATTGATCAATCATATATGTTGTTGCTTACAATGACACGACTTTGCATGCATGCATACTGATGTTTGTATGCTTATCAATTCCCTTGCGTTTCTAATAAGATTTTTGCTACTATGTCACGTGTTTCACATGAGCGCATGCCTCAAATAATTGTTAGAATGAATCAGGTGGCGTTGGGTCAAGGAATTTTTAGACTCATACTCACAGGCGCTTGAATTTCCCGTTGATCGTATCCATACACTGTATATAAGAAACAAAAAGATTGGACACTTAAATTTTGCCAAGTCGAGGCGCCCAACTTCAATTGTCCAAAATCCGAATATACAATGTAACTTTCGTCCACCTCCCTCAGTGTGGTATTGTATAAATATTCGAAGCCTTATCTTTCTTTGATCCCATTAATTGTCCTTGTGAGTGGTCCACTGGCGATGGAATTTCAAAACAATCTTAAAACTCTGAATTCAAGGACCTAAAATAGTAAAAATGGCGGATTTCAGCTGTGCTTCAACTTGTACGCCTGCCGTAGGTGAAACTTCGAGTTTGAGCAAGGAGTGTAGTAGTATTTTGAGCAAGCAACCTACATTTCAAATTCAAGAATTCTAATCCAAAACTCAACTAATTGAGAATGTTAAAGTTAGTATTTAAATGATTTTTTTGTAACTTTATTCCACTGACAGAATTTTATTGCATCACGCCCTTTATGATTGAAGCACAACACACACTCTCGGCCAGGAAACGCAGTTCGTGCAAGTATTACAATGCGCGTGGCCGACGAGTTAACTCAATGGTTTTGGCTAAAAGTAAAACCATCATAAGAAATCACAGTACACAAAAACCTTCGCCTATCAATACAGTGTCAGGATAATTTATATTTGACACAAATATCTCAGTAGTTACATTTATTTGACAACGAAATGTTTAATGTGCTCTCTGCTTCTTGTGCTCTCTGCTTTTCATGACCTAGTAGTCGAAGGATTGACGGCGCACGAAAATAGACTTTCGGATTTATTTCGGGAGCGTCTGCCAAAAACCCGGATGTCCGAAGACCGTCTGCCATGACGTCACGGAATAAGGTCCATGGATTTGTGATTTTGGCATTATTTGGCATTTTTGTCGTCAAATCACCACTCGAAGGCAATTTGAAAAAATCAAATTAAAGAAGGCATTCAAAGATTTGTTCGATGCATGTTTCGCAGAGTTCCGTGCACATTTGAGTAGGAGATTCTCAGCAAACAGATTTTGAGTGTCCAACCTTTATGTTTTCTTAGCATTGAGTGACGTCATTTGCGATCGGGGAACAGATAAACCCAAGTGCCTGTGCTCATACTAAAATCTTTAGGAATGTTGTGATGTACTGGCTCGCCGGAGAGCTGATCGTCTTGTCGGTTTATAAACAACTGAAGAATAGGTACTATGCAATTTTAACGACGAAAAAGGTTATTCACTGTCAAGTGTCACTTTTTAAACTTGATACATGACACTGAGCCGGCAAAACCTCTCAGTCCTAGCAGCACTCCGTGTGAATTTCAGCCAAAGTGGCAAAGAATTTTGTCTTTGCAATGGCTTATATGACCGTTTAAGTAATGCGTGGCTCACACGTTAACATTGCCTTAAGTTACAAATGTTTTAAAACCTCGCTGGTATTTAGAAATTCAAATTATTCGGAAAATTCCACAGTTTCCATAAGGCCACCGTACTTCTGTTTACAATATGGCAGACCTCGTATCACGCGCTGTCTGGCTTGCGAGTTTAGTTGTGTTGTCTCTATGTGTATAGCTCATTGCTACAAGCCATTGACCCTGGAGAAATGTGTATCGCAGTAAATTACTATACGCAAATGTGCCAGTGGATTGTTTGTGTGTGACGAGTAACTAACATCTGACTGCGTGGATCACCTACCAGTCTCATTGCTAAGGATGCCCTTTCATAGGCAGCGAATTGTGTGTGGAGAACATTGGTTTCAAGGGACTGAAGCTAAAGAAGACCTAGTAACACCTTGGCTTAGTTCAGGTTCAGATTTTCGTCTGAAAACTAGTCAAGTGATAAGATGTTGTACCTTCAATGATATAATTGTGGACTTTACGGAGGCTGAAGACCGTTACATGAAGGAAAGCCGCGTGCCGAAACAGGACTGTTTTACAAGCGCTGCCATAGGCCAGTGAAACTCAAACCATGTAAAGTGAGAACCAAAAGCATCTGGTATTAATACCTGTCATTTCTCACTAAGTGACAACTAACTTTTGCTTGAAGAAGAAAGGCTTTGTACTAATGGTAAAACTTTTCAACTTTGTACGCATTATTCTGAAATTACATTCATACACTGTCTTATTGCCTGTAAAATCACGTTAATTCACAATATATCTTCAGCTTTAAAGCCCCATACAGTGCAGCTGTGATGATTTTGTATTAAGTTGAAGTGATTATAGATTACGCTTGTAAATTGTCATTTCCCTGTAGACCTATAAAAATGTCCGCGATGAAAACGAAATGTTCCTTTTGATTGTCTTTGATTTGTTTATGTGTGCATTCTTAAGGAGGCCTTTGAAGAGTTTTAAGTTTTGTGTTAACTTGTCTATCACAAAAGTTTCTCAAGTAAACAAAGTGTGTTTTCAATCTTAACTTGCTGGATAAGAATCGAACGTGCACAATATTCGAGAATAAACAATAACCAGTGTTTTTAAAAACAAAATGACAAACTGTACAACCAAGTTAATACAACGGAACAACATTATTTGTTAAAAAACGATTGTAATTTTCCCATTGCAACATAGTCCCTAATCAGGGATTCTTTGGGTTGACTTTCTCATTTGAGAGGTTGAATTCCTTCAGGTTATTGCTGTTTAACTGCTTTTTATTTTGTCGGAAGGGGCTATAGACGGTAAGGGGGGTGGTTTCAGTCGTTTCCTCTCACCTGTAACAGAATATTCAGAGAAAGTATGAAACAAAACACAAGACAAATTACTTTTGTAAGACAGAACTTACGAGAAATTTCATCTGCACGTTGATATATACAAAACTAATAATCTTTGTGCACAAGCCTTAATTAAGATTTGAATCAAAATATTTGAAACAGGCTAAAAGCCATTTTAGGTGTCACGGAAAATACACATTATTAAAATAATGTGTATTTTTCATGGCACCTATAATGTGTTTCTGAACTCAACAAATGAAATTCATTCTTGGTGTCTGTGAGTGTTTGGCAAGTCAAGAGGAGTTACATCTTTTAAAAGTGCTTTATTGAGAGACGTGAAACATTTCTCATTGACATTTCCTCAGTTCTTCTCTGTTTCAGTTCTAAAAATAAAAAACAAAATGCATAGCAAACCTCACAGATACAGACAAAATGCAAATTCGGAAATACCAAATACGAAAACACCATGTAAAATACCTCAATACTGCCGCTCCCTGGCTCTCCTCACTGACGCCAAATATGCACTGCCACAATGTAAGTAAATCGAGTCAGCACACAACACTTATACTGAAAAGAGGGTCAGGTCATATGCAAATTACATTCAGTCCATTCAGTCATGAATATACACGTGACCATAAGCCACCCGGAGCAAACAAACGTGAAGTATCTTACAGTGTCAATATTTGTTCCAATGCAATGTTGAGATTTTACTGAATAACTCATTCACGTTAATTCGGTAAAAACAATCTGGTAGTCCTAGGGGTGGGGTTCGCTATAAAATAAGAAAAATCACCTATATAGACAAGTTTATTGGGCATAGCATAGTTTTGTAAAGTAACTGCTGTGAAAAAGTCACCCTTGACTTCTGAGTGGCACGTCCCACACACCGCTTATATTTGGAGGATTCCCACACAGAACAATAATCGGTAGATACGTGCTGCTAAATAAACCCGTTCTTCAGTGGGGTAACTGCTGGGATTAACATCAATGAGCGTTGTCGATAGAAACTTAATTGCTAAAAAGTTACAAAGTAACGGGATTATGTAGTCTCTCAATGGAAATGCATAAAGCACACACACGGGGCGTGAGGCTTCGGCATCCACAAACTTTGTGTCACCGGGTTAATCATTTTGACCGCAATTCTCCACGCCTGTAGTAACTTTGGGTCTTTTGGTAATTTCGGAACACACGCAGAATTGCACTCGGGAAAAATAGCAATGAAAAGGCTTATTGCGACGACGTATTTTGATAACAATTACGTTTTTTTACCAGCTGTTTAGATGTAGTCACCGAAGCATGCGCAATTCAATCACCACTAGTACAGCAGTGACACCACGTCAAATAGCCCCATTGAACTGATAAATCATGTCAGTTTTGGTCAACAGTCGAACTGACATTGTGCACATATTGTTTTTAACCACAATATCTTTACTTTTACGGTTTCGTTCATTACATATTATAACAGTCGCTTGCACGCACAGAGTACTGTTTTTCCTGGGTTTTCTTCAATTTTATTCTTATTCTTATTCTTCTTATTTTTCTTTACTCTGCGCGTGTAAGCGCAGACTACTGTTGTTCCTGGGTTTTCTTCAATTCCATTCTTATTCTTCTTCTGATTCTTATTCTTTTTCCGACCAACTTTGACACTTATTAACTCCATAATGGTTGAAACATTTCATAAATTTTGATTCATTATATACGCATATTCCATAATGCATCGGAAGAGGTCATTTGGTTCAAATGTCATGTAACTTTAAAAATGCTACTCCTTCATTTTAAAACCTATTCTTTTCAAATTCGGTACACAGGTATAAAACAATATAAAAAATTACTTTTTTAAGTAATCGGGTCATCCAATCAGGCTAAACAGGGCAAAGATCCTTAGGTGCAAACTGACATTGTTAACTAGACACTCCGAGATCACAAGTCTGATTGGTACGTCTAATTACATTCCAAATACAAAGTTCCAGGTCAGTTTATGCAACCGTGGGGTCATAAGGTGCATTTTTCTTCTGAAAGTTTGACCTTTTCATTCATGAAGTATTCTGATGTGTCAGCCGTGACAACAGTGATTCTCAGCATTAAATATACTTTTCACGGACTTTGCAATGGTTCTACTAAAAGGGCTTTTTATTGCACTGGATAGGGTCAATTAGTGCAAAGATCATGTACATTTCTCAAGGAATTATCTTCCTGTCCAGCACATTGGTGTAAACCCACATGCCAAAGAAATACCGTACTTTACTAAGCAATAGGATTATCCTATCTGAGAAAATAGGTAAAAGGTTAATATGTGCAAACTAAAATGTTGAGCTAGACACTTGAAATTGACAGGTCTGATCGGCGCACGTAATTCAATTTGGAATCCAAAGTCTCAGGTCATTTAGTGTAAACATGGGTTTCATTAGGTGCATTTTTCTTCTGAAAATTTGACCTTTTCAATCAACAAGTATTCTGATGTGTCAGCCGTTAGACAACTGTGATTCTAAGCAATAAACACATTCTTTATTGGCTTTGCAATAATTCTCCTTGAGACGCTTATATTGCACTGGATAGGGTCAATTTGTATTAACCACACTTTTAATCGAGTTAACAATTACTCCCTCATCATGGTTCATAATGCACCGGAAGAGGTCAATTGGTGGAAAGGTCATCAAAAATTAATATGTAACTTCTTGTACAGAATTCCTTTTCATATTGGTAAACGGGTTGCTATCAGTAACTTGCCACAATAGTTCCTGTATTACGCACGCGCAGATTCCGTTATTACAAGCGCAGAATTTTACTGTTCTACGTATTTTATCTTCTTATTCTTCTAATTGATATTATTATTATTGTTATTATTCCTTCCTTTTCATATTGTTATTAGTCCTACATTCAATCATTTAGAACAATAATATTCATTGTGATTGATAAATAGTTAAGGGATTTATATTGATAATATTTTTCGACCCTAAATGCACTAGGATGACCTGAAAAGAGTCAATTAGTGCATCTTCTACAGTTTTTTAGATAGACTCTTCGAATTTTGTGAACAAGGAGGGACTAAAGAAGTGTATCAGGAATTTACACGGATTCCCAATCGGACCAAGGGAACCGAGTTTCCGGGTCAAAGGTCATTAAGTGCAAAAGTGATTTTTGAGCAAGACCTTTCATAATCATGCGTATGATTTCCATTCATAAAGGAAGTTTAGTCACAAACTCTGGGGTCATTGGGTGTAACTTTGGGGTCATTTATTGCCATTTTCTGTTAAATTTAAGACTTTTTAAATCAGGTTGTAGTTAATTGATGCATTACTGAGAGCGTTCAAATTCATGGTGGTTCAACCAATTGCCGATCGAATTTTTTTGATCCCATGGATTTGACTCAGAATGCACCGGGTTGCCCCAAAAATGATCAAGGAGTGCATTTCGTCGTATTACTTCTCCTTCTACAGGTTTTTAGATAGACTATTCGAATTTTGATTGCAAGAAGGCACTAGAGATGTGCATCCCAAATTTTAGGGTCATTAGGTGCAACTGCTGGGTCATTAAGTGCAGTTTTATTTTGATATTTTAACTTTTCACACTTGCTCTTTCATAGTTACCAGGGACATCTCTCTCTTTCACACAACAGAAGTAACTTCTATGCAATGCAATGCGCATAGTACTTTTGTTCCTGGGTTTTCTTCAATTGTATTCTTCTTATCCTTCTTATTCTTCTTATTCTTCAGATACAGCCTTTAATTTCAGCATATGACATTTGACAGTACATAAATTTTGATTCGTTATATAATCATATTCCATAATGCACCGAAAGAGGTCATTTGGTGCAAAGGTCAGGTGATTTTCAAAATGCTACTCCTTCTTTATTTTCAAAGCTATTCTTTTCAAATTCAGTACACAGGTATAAGTCAATCAGGCAATTTAAAAATTACTTTTCTAAGTAATCAGGTCATCCAATCAGATTAAACAGGTCAAAGGTCATTAGGTATAAACTAAAATTTTGAGCTAGACACATCAAATTCACAGGTCTGATGGCACAGGTAATTCAATTTGGAATCCAATGTTTCAGGTATTTTAGTGCAAACATGGGGTCATTATGTACATTTTTCTTCTGAAAATTTGACCTTTTCATTCTCCATAATGCACCGGAAGAGGTCAATTAGTGGAAAGTGTCAGATGATTGACTGTGGGTTTGTTTAAAAGGTAGCTATGCCTTGAGATTGTGCGTAAATGGAGAGTGGATAATCAACTCCAGTAATTAATTTATTATATGATAACCCCTAATTAGACAAATGAAACCTATTGTTAATTAAGTAATCAACTACAAAGAGTAAATACGCTAGCGACCTCTTTAAAGATTACTTTAATCAAACAACCAAAACCATCAAATGCCTTATCTGCTATCCAAGCTAAGACTCTCCATTTGCTGGATGTCTGTCCTGTTGGTGAATCTTCGAACTACACACACTGTATAGCGACAGGGTACTTGCTGATCACCGTCTCTGGTGATCCAACACTTGCAGGAAATGTTTTCTACCCGCGATTCTTCTTGCTGGTCACAGTCTCTGGCTCATGACGCAACACTTCAGGTAGTATCTTACTACCCACGATGCAAGTGAAAAGCTTTTAGTTAACTTCCTGTCGGTTAACCCTTGCCCTTGCCAAGATTCTTTCTAGAATCTTCCACGAGACGGCTCTGTCGTACAATTGCTTCTGTACACCGTAGCAAGTCTTTATGCTTCGACTACTATAGCACCTCTAATTATCTTGTTGATTTCAGCCCATAATATAACATTCTACTTATTTAGTGATTGGCTAATAAAAACTACATGATCACATCCACTCGTATTATTGGCTGTTACAATTTGTTCTCAGAATATTCTAGAATCTCCAGAGTACTTTGACCCCAGAACTCAAAGTTGTAAACACCATCTAAAAATAGATGTTGGCGTTAAAATACATGTCAACAAGTCTGACCCCATGATTTAATAGTACATATGCACACATTTTGCGCAACTTAAAATGGTTCTATTCTTACTAGTTACTTAATCAATATTTATTCTGACTGAAAGGTCATCAAAATATTAACATGTAATTTCTACTACAATTTTAAAGAATTCCTTTCATACATGTATTGGTAAACGGGTTGCTGTCAGTAACTTCCCAAAAAATTTCCACTAATCCGCACGCGCAGAGTCAATTATTGTCGTGCCGTGACAATAATCTTTTTAGTTAGTTCTTTACAATTCAAGGCTTCGCAGCATTGATCGTAGCGTAGAATGACCATTAAGCAGGACAGTATGTTTGAGTAGGCTTGTGAGCTTACGGTCTACTTTATTAGAGTAATTATCTCGAACGAGACTGAAGTCTACCGTCGCACCGAAAGCTATTTGCGCCGGTAGGTACATGTAAAAACCTGCATCCATCACACACGAAGGAAAGTGACCACTGCTGCACTCTTTACAGTTACTGAAGGTCAGTTAGTTACTTTTTTGTTCATTTTAGGATTTTTTGCATGAAGAGCATACTAAATTGAAAAAATGAAAATGGTTGCAATTCCATTGATGAAAGCGCACATGCAGAAATCCGGAACATGAATTTCAAGGGCTTTCATGGCTCACCCATCAAAAGAGAAACATGCATGGAAATTTGTGGCCGTCATTGGTTTGCCTATGTTGGTGTTCATAACGGTGACACGTGCTGGTGTGGCAGTGAACTTCAGAACATGGAAAACATACCGCTTGCGCAGTGTGAAAAAGTGAGGTGTTCTGGAGACAGCAGTCATTTCTGCGGATCTAATTCATCCATGTACATCATGCGAACAAATCACATTATATGTAACCTGTCTTAATAAGTCGATCACTCTACGTCACAAGTGATGAAAAGGCAATGGTGAAAGATAGCAGAAAATTTCAACAGTCTCAGTGTCTAGGCTCTTTCAAGCAATCCTGGTACCGTATTTTGTTTCCGTTTAGATGTTTAACAATCCAAGTACAGAAGATGCAACAATATAGACATCTGCAAAACTTGCCCCACCAAAAACGTATTTTCAAATGAATTGAAACTTTTAGACTTCGAATTTTATGTTTTACTGATCCACATTTCTTGATGTCTGTTTGCTCTTGATAATTCTGACAACAGAGTAGACAGGGTACTGTATTTTGGATATTTCGGGACCTATGGTAAATTATATCATATGTTCAACGGATTTTGACGTTTGGGTTTACAGATCATGTTTTCATACTTTTTTTCAATAACCTGACGATTCGTTTGGTATTTTCAGACAATCAAAAAGACGGGTAAATGTTGGAAAAGACCTCGAATGGACTACTCACTAAATAGGTTTTACAAAGGGGAAAGGAATTCAAAGGTGGACTGCAGAAGCATATGCGGGTCATTTAGATTAAAGGTGGCTGTTGTGGCCAATGGTGATTCCTGACTGTGTAGAGACAGCTTTTGGATTCCGAAGTTATGCTATCAAGAAAGTGTTGGGTACGATGCAGTGGCAACAAGCACGACACATGTGGAGGAGAACTTGATTTGTTTGTAATGAGTTCTTTCATACCAGGTAAAATATTACCAGTGACAAGTAATGTAATTATTGATCACTGCACGACGGATACGCATAATCCTTGTAAAATTAAGGCAGGTATTCGCATACGGCAAGTGTTCGTTGACTTTGAAAAAATTGACCCCGCGGCGACAACTTTTGCCACGCGTTTGGTAGGTAGAGCAATTTGCGCTCAAACATCTTGCTCCGTGTCCAATATATGTCTAAAAACGAAACTGGGGCCAGGGCGAAAAGGGGTCTATCTACTTGTGCAATGACCTACATACGAGATGTGTGTCTCTGCAACTCCCGCTTTTTTTGAAAACCTGTGCATGTGCATGACTTTCAGTTTACAGGCCCTCATCACCGAATAAACGCCGGTGCATTGATATTCCTGAAAATTTTCATTTTCAAAATCCACTCCCACGGGCTTATCTACTCAAAAACCCGGGAACTCACTCTATTCTCAGATGGAGTCAAAGCTTTTAAAAAACTGGCGGTTAAGTTGGAAATGGTTATCAACCCCCTACCGTAAGGTTTGAGTAGATTGCATTTTTGATAAACACTGCTGCCATTCATGTTTTCTACCTTTTGCAACCCTGTCTCAAGGAGATGTTGACAATTTTTGTTTTGCAGCAGGTAAACACAATTGTACGCGGTAACCGCGTCATGTTATTTCCACAAAAATCTGAAAACTCCTCGCCAGCTTTTGTGCCATATAAATTGCAAGAATTTTGACCACTTATCGAGTAAATCCACCCTTAAACATGTATAGATGCAAAACCGTCAAAATAAACTTCAACAAATGTTCTGCGAAATTGCTATTTAATAGCGATAAACGTTCGAATAAAGTTCCAAGCAATTCAGGCGAGACCATAATCCAGAATTTACTAATTTGGCAGAGTTCTGACGAATTTTATTTGAAATTTACTATGTGAAGAAAGACCCATTCGAAGGTGGACACGTTTGTCGACACTCAGATTAAATGACTGCAGTACCAGTGGATCTATTCGAAGATCAG
Source organism: Phoronis australis (assembly GCA_002633005.1). NCBI lineage: Eukaryota > Metazoa > Phoronida > Phoronidae > Phoronis > Phoronis australis. The sequence goes on from NMRA01000324.1 coordinate 333,314, forward strand.
GCATATACAAAAGAGTAAAAGTTACCATGGAGCACGTGTAGAATTACATTTTGGGACGATACCTGAATTGTAGTATTAGCTTTAACACGTCCTTAATATTATGGGATCGCAACAGAAATCCAGATGCGTTTATTAACCATTTACCATACAATTACATTATTTCAGTTGAAAATTGACCTCTCAGTTCAGCTTGAGCTTGGCAATGCAGTAGTAAAGTTATACAAACTAGAAACGGACTCTCCGTCTCAGAAAACATTAAAATTTACACACGTTTTATCATCTTGTTTGGCAATTTATCGTCAGAGGCTGTAGTCGGTCTTGAAAGGCACGTAAAAGCCGGAATATTAATAATGTCCGAGGTGATAAGGCTTCACAAACTTCTGTTTGACGTTTTTTTTGATCCATTGTAATCTGTGTAGTGACGAAAAGTCTTCCTGTCGGAATGGATATCATTTACGTGCCTAGTACACGTCACTTTGCAAATAGATGTTCTGTCATTTGGAATATCGTCTCAATCTCAGCGGACACTAGGGAGCCAGACCACTTGTCTTCCAGTCGTTGCTGGGGTCAGTACCCCATATCAACTGCATTTTATTTAGTTATGTGTATCTCAGTACTTCGTAGCGTCTGTCATGCTACGAGCCTGACAGTCTTCACATTAGCAAAACTAGGAAAATGGAGAGCGTAATTGCAAGAGCCCAGCCCGAAAGCAACTGAAGAACAGATTTTTTTACTATGATAGGGTGCATCAAGCCAAAGGATGAGGCCAATTACGATATTCTAGATGACCCCTTTAGAAGATGGACGTATATTGGGACCCCATGTAATTGTCAGGGGTGCATGTCAAAAGGCAGACCAACAGTGTCGATCCTGCATTAATGTAGGGCGTCGTAAAACGGTTGCCCCGTATATTTGTACAGCCCTCTATCGGCCATAAAACAGGGCTTGCTATACTGTACAGGGCCTTGTTCTGTGGCTGCCTTTGAGCGGGGAATCTCATTTTAATATCGATTTTATTGCTCTTTGGACGAATTCGCGCAGAGCCCATATCAATATAGGTGGCCCCATTTTTCAAGCCGGGAATTAAATTTATTACGTAAGTCATTTTAAGAAGTATGTCGCTTTAAACTGTTACCTGTTTCAACCAAGACATTCACAGGATTTTTAATGTACAGAACAGGCTACAGCATCGGTGTTGACTCTGTACACGAATTGTCTTTTTAAGCACAGGATGTTCTACTAAAACCTGATCTGTAGAGCGTAATTCGTCGTCATAGAAATGTTTTCAAATCAATCGTTTCAAAAGACAATAAAGGGCCGAGATTTGTGGAGGGCTGTTACACAAGTGGAAGCGTGTTTTTGATGGCATTTAAAGACGTTGAAAGGATTTCCAGTATGATATCGAAAACTTCGATGACTAAAACTGTTCGCCAGTCATTTTTCAAACAGAAAGAAGGCCGCTTTCTGGTGTAATTAAAGGAGACGAATGAGTCTGCGGTCAATCGATTAACCTTCCACGCGTCTACCTTACGGGTGACGTAGAATTCAAACGACACTGCACGGGGAAGTACATGTATGGAGAGTATTGTGGGGGAGTGCACGGCATTTATATTATGACTTGAACTACTAAAGGACGCCTCAGAACTGACATGTCCTAAAGTTTTTTGTCGGTCTTAATCTCTATGGACAACATATTGCTACGTCAAACACGGAACTCATGACCTCCGGATCCTAACAGTGTTGTATTTGATCAACCTAAGCAAATGAAATTGTTTATAGAAGTTTTGTTTCATGATTTTCTTCTATCAATCCAATGAGTTTTTTCTGGTAATTCTCTTCTTTTGCACAGAGTCTTGTCTTGATCATAGCAAGGAATGTAGTAGAATATGGGAGTTCACTTTTGAGTTACCTGTTACCGCTATTACTAGCGCTGCCAAGTGATGAACAAGCAACGGTCAACCGGGAAGCACCAAAACAATGGGGAAGGACGCATTTTGCAGTGCGAGAAAATGCACTAATTCATTCAAGAAAACGCCAGACATGTCACTGTTTAGGTTTCATTAGGATCCGGAAAGGTAAGTATTATCTGTTATTCAATACTATGATACAATGTCTTTCATTTTTATGTTCTGTTCACGGTCGTTATACAAGTCGATCGCTGTTCCGGTGCCACTGTCTGTTGTCTGAAATGTAGGCTAAGCCTATTGGGCAGCCGGCTGAAGGACTATGATTAACGTACGATGTGATGGTCAGCTTTCTGGACACTTGCAGTCCATCTATTCCAAATCAAAATGTCACCCGAATGATCGTAGGAATAATTTTAGGAAAGCATACCCATGGCCATGGGTGAATATGAATCATCGTGATGACACGGCCATGGCACAATCACAACAACAGGGCCTCAAGTCTTTCATAAGTCAGATTACCAAAAAACTGTGGGTCTCGGTGAAAAATTGTACAGCCCTTAAAATATCCGTGGATCGACATTTGAGTCCTAGTTTTTTTAGTTGACTCCAAGACGCTTTTCTTTCTATCACTATCACAGTAAGACAGGACTTCTGTATTGTAGTGTAGTTTATTGTAGGCTACATGTACCAGTCTTCTGTAAACCTACTGAGTATGAGGTTTCTTCCTAAGCCTCTCATGTATTTCCCTTCAGGTGCAAGCGCTGAGAGCCGACCTTACGAATAGAGATGCAAGCTACTTATCCAAGAACTGCATCTTATGCGCTCATCGCTTCGAGGAGTCCATGTTCATGAATGAAGAACAAGCTGGTATTGCATACATTGCCCGAGCAGTATTTGATGTCCCAAATCCACCAAAAATGAATATGTCGAAAAGTTTTCCGGAAATTATGTTACAGCTGTGGGATAGGTTTTTTTGCATTTCTGATTATCGTCTCACAAAGCAAGTACTGGAACATCACGTGTACAATAAGTCAAAAGCTGGTTTTCGTATTTTACTAAGGTTGATCAGATTGAAACATTTTATGAATGGTTAGCCTGTGATTTGAAGAGAAAAAAGTGAAACTGATGGGTTTTTTAGAGTCCGAATGGTGGGCTGGCATTTTTTAAACCCAAGCTATCCGTATCATTTTGCTTCTCAATGACAAACACCTGTGTGAGTAAATTAGTTTTCAGTTTTATTAATAACGCATTTCCTTGGCAAAAAGAGCTGTTGTTTAATAGTGAATTAATAGAAAGTTAGACGGTTGGTTAGATTTTCTTGCTGTAATGATGTATGTGTTGCCTATTTTGTACGTTTTTGGAGATTGTGATTAATTTAAACCCAGTTGTGGCTAGGTAACAAATATGATCTTGAGGTCTAAATTTAGCTTACTTGAAAAATTTCCTGTTATTGATAATATGAACAGTGGGTATATAAAATAAAATTTTAGTTTTATCATCCAAGTCTTTTTATATCAGTTTTGCATGGAGTTGTGTGGCTAGTGAATACTTTGTTTGCTGTTCAGTACCTTTCAAATTTTTGTCATGACATTTTGAGCTTAGACTAGTTATCGGTGATGATATACTCAATGTTGGGGGCTCGAATTCCTGAAGATTTAGACCTTTTGCTAAGAAATGAGTGGGCGGGCAAAAAACACGGGACCACGACTGTGAATTCCACGTTTGCGCTTCTTTAGTGGACTTTTGTCCCATTTTCTCATACTTTTTGTCTCTCGGGGCGGATCTTTTTATTCGATCACCCCGAGTTCCCCTGGTTGCGCGCGTGGGAGAGTGAGATCGAGTTTAGCCTATGCTGGCATGTCTAAGAAATAACGGATTGATCTAAAATTATATTACGATTTTGTGGTAGTCATGATTTGCTTTCTTCTTCTTACATGTGTAACACCCACTACACCAAACAGTTGTTCGAATTGCTAGTATCCTGGTGCATTGAATAGGGAACACATGCGAACTTGTTGGGTGGAGATGAAACCAGCAGTGAGCTGGGAGCAACATGTTTGTCAATGGTCAGGGGAGCAACCAAAATTTTTGACGATGGAAGGGGCTCAACGCCTACATGTATGGTGCATACCCCTTTGGTTTTTACCTGTTAAGCAGTCCTCCCATGTAACCCCCACTGGTAGGGGTCCAACACCAATTTGGGGCCCACCTGGTTTTTGCATGGTACCCCCTTAGCTGTCACCTGGGGGAGACACCCTCTGAACCCCCAGGAGCAATCATTCAAATTTTGTAGTTCATGGATTTATGAACTGTTATAAAGAACGATAATTTGCCTTGTTAAGAACTCAAACATAAAAAACAGTGATGAATTTTGAAGGGAGCTTCAAGAGAATAAAAACTTTAACATTTTCATTCTCCTTCTATTATTAGTGGATGTTAGTTTACGTATTCTAACCATTTTCGATCACACAGTGATTTTATTGCACGATGAACGTCATTAAAGTATGAATGCATCAGTGTTGACAATGTTTGGAATGCGCTTCTAAGAAAGTGTTAATTAGTCACCGCTTGGAGCGCTTGTGTTTCGACCTGTAACCATTGCGGTGAATGGCAAAGTGGTGGAGTGAACTCTCCAGTACTAGTACACTCCTTGATCACAGTCTCAACCTACTGGCACTGTACTGCTGAAGTACATATAGCTGAAAACTGTCTGTCGTTATTCAGTGTAAAATTTGATCCGTGTGTAGATTAGATGGCAATTGCTGCTATTTTACATGAAATAAACAGACACTTTATGTGCTCATTAATTTCGCACTTCAGCAACTACATTGTACGAGTTATAAACGAATGTTGCCACTTAGCACTCTGAAGGTTCATATGAATGATCGCCGCCAAATCGGCTTGAAAGTTATATATGTCGATATAATAACCCGTCTTTATCATCGCTTTAGTTATGCAACATATATGGTTTAAAGTAAAACTTTCACCGAACACTAAACTCCCGGTTGAATTTGCCTCTCTATTCAAAGAAGTTCGCAACGTTGCCGGTGAAACATATGGGTCTAAGTCTAGCGGGTATTGTGGTCACATTAATCACTCAGTATTTTTTTGTCACTAGCCTAAATTCTTTTAAAAAACTGTTGAATTCAGTAATGATAAATACATCTTACTAACAGTTTTAAACTTGCAATCTATCCCGATGTTGTCCAATTCGATAGACAAGCCGAAATAGAACTTACTATAACCTTGAAGTTCGTCACCCGATTTTGATGTTTTTTTTCGCGTGGCTTGCACTATCTTTCTGGCAATATCAGAGAATGTTTTCAATGTGAAAGGAATAGTAAGATCGACCCATTTACACTACCTCTTAAAGTTGCAAGTCTGTGATACCTCTGTCGGCAGAGTGAGAATCTGTTAGCAGGCTTCCGAGACAGTGGTGAATTATGCCAACCTCCCACTAAACAGCGATCTGGCATCCTTTTTTAAATGCCAACGCCATTAGAACCTTCGGCACATAACACTGGCGATATTCGTCCGACTATTCATTGCTGGGGACACGTCTCCGTAATTAGAGGTAGTAACCGATGATAGCCGAATTTAACACTTTCCTGTTCTCCGAATACAGTGGGGAACTGGGGAAGTTTTTTTTTAAACTGAATACCTGCGAATTGCGAGATAAACAAAGAAAAAAAATATTCAATAAGTAACCTTTATTAACAGCAAACAAACGTGTATACATAATGCAGCAAAGGAAGCTTCTATCACTTTAAACTTAAATAATTTGTGCATCATGAGTGCTTTCTATTGCATGAACAAAAAGAAGAAATTGCTGTAACGACATGATTTTGTTTGACCCCATCAAGTGATTATAACATTGTCTTACACCTCTAATGCCCCTGGCATACAACCATTTAAATGTAGTTTATTGTGGAAAACTAGGTAGAACACCCTCATTATATTCAAAATTAGTATTATAAACAAGTGATAGAACACCAGATAGTGCTGTGCGTCACTTGAATCACATACCTTTTTGTGAACGATAGGTGACAGATGTGTTTTACTTTGGAAACACTTTTAAGTTTTTGTTCTTTTGAACACCAGGAGATCCAAAAAAATGTGTGATGAAGTGGAAAACACATGTTAAGTGTAAGAACCTACAATTGACGTCATTTTGTTAAACTTGAGACACGCACTGACAAAATGAATGCTATTATTTATTCTTCGACTCTCAATTTAAATGCTGCCCATCAAAATATTGTGAACGAGCTGATGATAAATAAAGCATTTGTGCATTTTCTGGTTTCCAAAATATACTTATAGGAACAGTTCAGACCCTTTCATCATGATGGTGAGCATACATAACGTATAGCGTTCGCAAGCCACCGCAGTTTTGACTAGAGTCTCCCGGACAGCGTACGTTACATTCTCTTAGATTTGCTGGTTTGTTATGAGCAAAACGAGGAGAACACCAACATTCATTGCCATTTTGCACCGCAGCCAATTTCGTGTGGGAGCAAACCCATTTACACAACGTGTGGGTATTAAAAATTGACATGTACTGCATATCCCAGGATCCGCTTTCTTCATCCGCTGTCCAGCACCTGTCGACAAGTCCTTCAAATTCTGGCAAAAGTAAACAATATCCACAATCAAATGGTTTGTCAGCCAATTTGGTACGGCTGCTGTATACACAATCAACCATTACCGCCCGTAGGCGTCGTTCCAATGGACCTTGCTCTTACTTATCGCTTTGACGGGTGTACATGTATAATAAATCTACAGGAAAAATTCAGTATCCAGTTCATCAAAAATAATCATACACAGAGTTTTACAATGTTTTTTTTTTTCAGTAGCTTTATAATGCTGTGCATTGAAATACTTAACACAGGCTCTGTGTGAAAAAGTAACTACTGTACACATTACAATGCTTTTAAAAGTGAATTGTACTAAACTAACGAAGCAGCTAGGTTACCAGTTCTAACATACAAATAAATCCCACAGTTGCTCGAGCTGCACGATAAAGAATACCTCCTTCATTTTTGATGCCAAGAGACTGAAACCGTGACAGCGAGAGCTGATTGGCTTATATTTCAGTGGCGTGGCTGAAGGGGCCTCGACTGCACATCACATATTGCTGTACCATTTTGTGAATAAGTGACATCGTATTTACTCAGCGCGTGAATTCCTTGTCATGTTTAGTTTTTGATTCGCCAAAATCCCCCAACTACAACCGAAGTGATGACAATCCATTCTTTGCTTACGTACCCCTTCGTTCTGGGTTTGACTTTGTTCACATACATGTATGTACTGTAATAAGCATGGTAGATAATCGGCTTGCCTGCTGCCATACATGTAACAGGCAAAAGAATGGCAGTTAACAAAGGAACTAGATCAGGGAGATAATGAGATAAATTAAACATATTCACTTAAATTCCCCTACAAAGTGTATGACTACTGAACCTGTCATAATAGGATATGTTGGGAACCCAGGAACTGAAGTGCTCCATGCTCTATTGGTGTTGGTGCATCCTCTGCATGGACAACTTTTCACAATGGAAGTATCGAGCAATGTTCAGTTGTTTTCGTAAACATTCTGGCTCAAGGCTGGTGAAGATAAACGCTACGGGGAATGACGGAATACCACTGAGTGACACCACATTATTGTACCAATTTCTACTCTTTTGGGGTTTATTTTTAGTACACATATAAAAAATGAAAAAGGAAATCCTAAAATACCATTCCAAAATTTCTACTATCCAAATTCATGCACCTGTGACTATGCACATATAAAATCACCTACCCAGCACTGACTTTTTAGTTCTAGGCCAAGTAATGGGCATAATAATGCATATACATACCGTGTGTTTTGTTTGTTTCCATTACATAGCTTCTCATATAGCCACCGCAGTACTCCTCCAATCTCCCTGGACACATTTTGGCTCGGCATTCGTAGTTTTCAACCCTTCCAAACATCCCATACGTATTGCCGCACCAACAGCTGTTACCATTTTGCACAGCTGCGTACTTGTACTTTTTATCTCCACATAAACGTAAACAATATCCCTGTGTGTTTTTTTTACCAGCGTAAATTTCTTCAGGCAAATCCCTCTCGTGTGATGCGTCTGCGAAGCAAGCCGGCAAGATGTCATGTGGCAGAGGTTTCAAAAAGCCTACGAATACAGAAATACCTTGTAGAATGTGACATAGAATATTGCCAGGGCAAGAGAGTTAGGCTGAAAGAAATCGAAGGACGCAGTTAAAAACAAAGGTGCGGGGGTTGTGAACATGATGAAGTTATTACTTTACTAGCATTCAGTTTGATTAAGCCATGTAGTGCAGTAGGATGGTTGCCAATTGACCTACCACAAGCCTCCCCCCGTTTACTACGTGAGCCAACACTCCGTGTATTATCCTACTAATATGGAGTATATTAGCCTGCGCGAAAGAATTTCACTTCTGTCATTTTTCTCGGTAGGAGGCGCTTTTGTAAACATGGTGGTTCGCTAATTCTGATTGAGGCAGTAGGCCTATCGAATTAATGTACACTAAGCAATACAGAACAACTCTTGTAAATGCCGACTCAGATCATTCCCCTAACAGGGAATCTAACCTGGACCAGATATATACAACTGTACGCCTGTACGGTTCTACATCTGTAAAACGTGAGTTAGTTGTGTCTGAAGATAGATTGGTGATTTTCGACACCTCACTGTTACTGTGTTCGTTTGGACTTCGACTTCAGAGTTCAGTCTTTTCACTCATAACGACTTTGAAAACAAGTCAAATGTAATGGTTCCTGGTTTTGAGAACGAAGTCGGACTGTTGGTGTTTTCCAGATGGAACACACCAGTGACAGCAAATGTCTGGACTTGATCAGGCGAATACACTTGTTGCTGGTCACTTTATACTAGGGAAATTGGTAAACGAACAACTGGACAAGGACGAGCTGAAGTAAAATCGATGGATGTGAAAACTGAGTAATATGCCTATTATTCAGTGGATTAGACAGTGACCACCGCCTTTAGTTGGCCCAAGCTGAGACGGTCTAGCTCCTAAAGGAGTTTCATACATTGAAAGATTTTCGGTGAATTGTCTTACACCGATTGAAATATCAAAGTTCCTGTATGCGCAAAATATACTTATGACAACATGACTTTGTGAGGCACTGATACGCCGTAAAAGGTAACAATTTCGTAAAATGTAACAACTGTTACATTTTATGTCATTGTTACATTTTATGTGGCTAGGCCTCTCTTAAAATGTAACAAGTTGTTACATTTTACGTAATGGTTACATTTCACGTCGGATGCACTTGCGAGAAATGTACCATTGTTACACTTTACGAAAGGGGCGCCATATTTCATGAAAATTTAAGGTATTTGTCACACGGAGCAAAACCGTTAATACACTTAACGCCTTCTTTCTCGGATTTTGTGAATGGAATTCTATCAAATGTACCAGGTCGACTTTAAGGATGTGTCCCTATGTACTTTCCATGGTTTTTTGAACATGAGTAGTGTAATGGTATAGTGAGAATGTACAGCGTACAGTTTCAACTCCACACGAAAGGACTTTCCAGGATCAAGTAAACAAGATTTTTTATCGTTAAAGCGTTCTTGCATTTTTTTGGTGATGCTAATAAACCGATTTTTATCCGATATTATAGTAAACGCACTTTATTTTGTAAGAACAACAACGACACCGTATTTGGCTAATATTTTTCTTCGGGAACGAATGACGATACCAATATTTGTCATGGAGAATTCAATTTCGAAAGCCAATTTGATAGAAAAAGCATCAGTTTTAGTCCACCAAAGTTTGGTTTATTTCGGCCAATATTTAATTGCTTTGGAGTCATCGCTATGCAGTAATTGACCTGCTTCACACAAAAGGAGTTTCTGATGCCGACAGGTGCTGTCAACCACCTGCCTGCTGTATGTACAGATGTATCAATGGGTTGGCTCCAGCATATCTCAGCAGTAAATTCAATAGTAGCCAGGCAGTATATTCTACACGTTCTTCTGTTGCTAGCAATGTTTATTCTACAAAAAATAAAACCGAGACGGGCAAGAGATCTTTTATCGATGCAGCTGCTATAATATGGAATTCTTTTAGCCCAGAAATTAAACAGCCCTGCCTTTAAAGTAAATATTAAAAGTGCCTGTAATTTACTTGAATTTTATACCCTGCTTGTGTTAATCATGTCATTTTTTCATTGTCGTAAATACTCTCACAGTCTAGAATCATCTCTTGATTTAATTCATCTGTCTTAGTTAAATTTTTACAATTATTTGTCATTTAGTTATTGTCTTAATTCTCAACCTGTTTTAATTGTATCTTTGTTACGTATATTTCATTGTTAATTTATTACTTCATTGTATTATATTACTGTTTTTCTTGTTAAGGGCCCTCTTGGAAAGCAGTGCTATCACTGAAGAGGCTACCCTCATTTTAAATATCACAATAAAAAGATAAAGACATTGTGGTGGAAGGAGATAAAACCACGCATTTATTTGCCGGCAGGTTGACAGATCTTGCCAAAGCAACAACGAAATATCGTTTTTGCACAGGGCAAGCCATTAGTTAAAAAAGTGGGGGCATAGTGACGAAAGAAATATCATTGTTCCTACGGTGCCAAGACATTCTGAATTGTGGTGGTAAAAACAGGTCAAACTGTGGCATATAAAAGTAAAAATAGAATGCCTAGAACTATGAAGGGACATGATCATTTTGCTTTTGGTCTAGAACTATAGTTTAAAGGGGCGATGGTCCAAAAAGCTGACTGTTGGAACTTCGGACTACACATAGATCTATGTTCTCTTTCTATTACCTTTTAAGATAAAATACGAATTAACACTGGTATTTGGCCAATGGTCTTTAGTTCGAAGTACATATAAATAAGGATAAAGTTTGGACATTCTGTTATTAATGGAAGTGAAATCACGTGTTTCAAGAGGCGCCATTTTTGAGTTTCAGCTCGCAGGTAAGGGAATTCGGTATATTAATCCTCTTGATGTATTGTATTTTAATCTTTTTGATGCATTACACTCAATGCTCATATTAAACATTTTTGACTTCGACATCAACGGTTTTTGTTCCATACAATCTACTTTCAACGAGACCTAGTTTAAATCATCCTGTTAAATCACTGCGTTACTGTAAGAATATTGGGGCCCATTTCACATGAAATTGTTGCGTGTCTTGTATTTCGTTACACGCTATTCTAATGACCCGGTGACCGCAGCTCACTAGCCGTTAGTTCTCGAAAAATGTCTGCCTACAGAGTTCAACGTAACGCAATTTTGAACTTACACATCAGGTTGTTAACAAGAAATGTTTTCAACAAGTGACAATTTTGCGGTGTGAGTTCAGTTCTTCGTGGTAAAGGTCAGCTGGACATAGTTATATTTACAAATACTGTAGTGCTTGCCGATAGCTCAGAAATAATCAATTTTTGAATTTGGTGCTCGTCTAAACAAGAATTTAAATCTCAACCTCCTCGTTTCCAAAAAGTAGGCGTGCTTTTCATTCACAGCTGTCAAGACGTTCCTCACAATATCGTTAAAGCTGAACTTAGGATTCCCTTTAAAATCTTATTGCAACAGCTGTCGCTGTCCACTATGGAAAGCCCGAAGACAACAGTGAACAATAGATGATGTGATTATCAAACATTTGATGTCCATGATGTATTAGCACTTTGCTAAAAATGTATTGTATCCTTGTTAAATAAATTTGGAAATAATAATAATTATGATAACAAAAACGATAACGAGTAATAGTAGTGAAAGTGGTTATAGTATTAATAGTAGTCACAGTAGTAATAGTATCAATAGTAGTAACAGTAGTTATAGTAATGTAATACGAAAAACGGTAGCCAAATTCATGTCGTGTCAGTCCGCAGGGCATTCCTATCGAAGATATATACTAAAAGTGCCACCCAAAATGTTTTTTTTTTCACAGAAAAAATACTCTGCAAAATGGTATCATTTTCCACAACACTAAAAAGTGACTTTCCTGAACAGAAGTGTGCGAAGATGTGAGGTTTTACACAAATTAGTCTCTCAATTGGTAACTTTTTGTACGATCCCACTCTCTAAATGGGTAGATATTCAAAATATTTCGGGCGCCATTCCTCGTCTAAAAATTGTCCAGTACCCCCGGTCGTGTCAGATACCACTTGTTCGTGATTTTGGTCATTTTCTTTGCAATATGACGTGGATTTCGTAAAATGTATCAATGGTACATTTCTCGCATGTACGTCCGAAGTGAAATGTTACAGCGACGTAAAATGTAACAACTTGTTATATTTTAGGAGAGGCCTGTCAGCTTAAAATGTAACAATGACGTAAACTGTAACTGTTGTTACATTTTACGAAATTGTTACATTTGACGGCGTATCTAGGTCTTTGCATGGTGTAGGCTCCCCACATAACAATGCACACTAGTTTAAAATCACACTAATTTCTCACCATCGACTGTCAACAACAGGGCCATGAAGATGATTGGTTCTGAAAAAAAGTAGTTAAGTTAGGCGTTGTTATTCTCGAGTCCCATAATTAGGCATTCTTATTCACGCCTACATCAGGGGATGACAATGCACATGTATAAAATTAATATCAGATACGTATCTAAACTACGAATTTTCACAATTTGGCCACACTATTTGAAATATTATTTTACAAAATTCACATGTATATTGGGGAACGTTTGAATGGTGTGGCCACTCAAATATCTGCACAATATAATTTCAGATAATTCATTCCTTGGATTAAAATGGTTGCTACTTTGTATGTATTCGTTTGTGCGCACTCTGTGAAAGGTATTTGGGTGTGTGCGTGTGAGTACATATTTGCGCGTGTGCTTGTTCTAATTTCACGAGCAGGGTGACGAATATCGATTTGTAGCTCTTCCGGGTGTGACTTAGCATCGACCATTATTGACGAAATGAAAGGTACAAATAGCCTGGCCAGTAAAAGAGCCAGATAAAAATGACCATCAACTAAATAATGCGAATAACCATTTTGATAACAATAACGATGACAATGGAATTCGAAAATTCGTGTAAAACAATAAGAAGCGAAAGGGTAAAATTAATTGCAACGCCTGTGTCAATTAGAACATATTACCCAAGCTCCAGATCCCTGCAATTTTCGTGTTCATCTCGATCTTTTGCTGCGTAAGGTCGAACCTTCTGTTCCCTTGGTGTGAGAAATCGTGTACTATTGAAGACCTCTTTATTTTGCCGTAACGGCTCCGTTAATGAATGCCGTGTTCGCAGGTTTTTATTAGGGCAACGGCAGCCAATCGGGGCGAAGAAAACTGTTGACACTACAATCGTTCGTTAATTTGTCCCACGTATCCTCATTAATATGTAACACCTAAAACAAGATTTATTACTACAACCTGGAAAATTATTTACAATGATCAATTGGATCTTGAGATATTCCAGGCAAAGTGGTATTTTTTGCCTAACTAGCTTTTATAGGGTCTGATAATGTTCTTAATTTGTATGATGTACACTAAACTAAAAGTCATATTGCCGCACAACTATGCACTGGTTGGTTGAATTAATAAATGTTTCATCAAAAAAAAGGATTTATGGTCTGCTTGGAACATGAACTCTTCAAATGAAAGCTACACGAAGAAAGATCTAAGACAGTATTGTTTTATCAATAAAAGTCTCAAGTTCAAACACAGATGCGTTGTATTTTGGTCAGACTAAATAGTTAGCAAAAAGTAGCAGAATACAATACGCTGATCAACGTTTCGCAAGTTTTCTTTGCTATGAAGTTGGATAAAACTCAATTATTTTAAGCAAGTATTGCTAACGGCACAGTTGACGTACCTCTCCGACCTCACAGATCAGAATTTTGTAACAGAGAACAAGCTTCTGCATCAAAATTTACGATGTGAAATAGTATGAAAACATTATTTCATCACCCTCAGTTTATTTTTCAATGGACAGGGAAAAGCGATGCGTGCGCCTCCTAGTTCACTGATTCGAAGGTACAAGGCATCTTAATCCAACATGCAGAAAGATGTTGCCAGATGGACACCTCCTTGTTAGGCTCTCAGTTGATCTTGTATATTTTTGAAATGAGCATAGATGTATCACAGTCAGGAGCATTTTTGACACATCCATCGATGCAAATCGGATTAGCAGCCTGCAAACAAGTTTGAATAGAAGTTATCGTTGCACATGTGCCCTTGGGGGTTTGTTGTAACACGTGGAAATTAATTGATTGTGTAACCCGTATGCAAGGACTTTCCGCTATGTGCATGTGCAATTGAGTCTTAAGAATGGTGATCGTAACGGGCGTGGAGTAGATGCGGATGTCGCAACCGTCTATTACTGAACCCCCCTTAGCCACGTGTATCTGACAAAATATTGTGCTAATAATAGATGTGGGTAACGTAAGTCTCCAAAAACAGCTGTTTCCTTTGTAAACGTTTGCATTTAGCTACTAAATAAACCTTTAACAGGGAACCATACATATATAATTGGTTATTGTCAGCATTTGCACTGTAAATAGCCAAATGTCATGGGTTTCACAGAAGTAACGGGAAAAACGATATGCAATAAAACGAATTCTAGTGTTCAATACGAAACTGATAGTTGATTCTTAATCCTAAAATGCACACCAAAGGCTTGTACTAGAGGATACACTCCTCCTCAGCGGTATCACTGTGAACGAGTTATGTAACATGGCCTCACATTGACTACCAGAATCAAGTGCCATTGGATTTGGAATCTAACACTCGAATAATTAGATTGGCTGTTGTTGAAATATGTAATATTGCACTGCGTTTTCTGCATTTGAGAGATGAATTTGTAATTTGCAGTTGGTGAAATCACAATAAAAGTGTAGACTGATGCATTCGAGATGAGATTACAATGGGTTTGGAAAAACAAGGAAACCATTCAATATTTTTTTCACATTCGCATACGACAAACTTCCAAGCTGAGACAAGCGCTTTGATGCCAACATTCGCAATTCAGAGGACTTCATCTTCGACAAAATTGTCTTATGTAGAGGTACTGGAGGTTTTTTTCAAAGGCGTGGCGCCCGCTACAAATGTAAATTGATGCGGTAAATTCATAACGAACTTCGAAATCTTATGTAAATTTCGAGTTTTGCAAGAGGTATTACATGGCTTTGGATGTCTGATATTTAATTTTTCTCATTTTTGTTCCTGTTTGCAATCGGGCAAATCACAATCAAGGTCCATATTCGATGGCCACTTTGGTGAGAAATGAAGGTTGTTGTATAACTGTAAAAGCTGGGTTATTTTAAAGTACATGTGCCATCATTCCAGTTTTGTAATCTAAAATATATTTGCACAATAACACCCGTCTACGCCCATTTCTACCACGCAAAAAATTATAAGGTAGCTGTTGATTTAATAAGTTCTGATCACATTAAAGAAGTATTACATACTAAAGTAAAAAAGTCATTACCCTACTGACCAAAATGTTCTAGATGATGATACATTGCATATCTTAACACAGTAAAACGAGAACTTCTCTTGCAATATGAGTCCTACAAAAAGAAAATGACAAGTAACTACTTTATTCACAAACTTTATTGGTGCACTTTGTTTTAGTTTTCAAGGCTTTCACAAGTTGGTCAAAATAGTTAAAGCAATGCTAGGACCAGTGTTCCACTTGTAAACAGTAAAAATTGTACTGGTTAGGGGGTACGTACACTACGCACAGTCAATCAACGTCAAATTTTAAATAAGTTACAAATGTATGGGATGGTCTCGAGTTTGTTCTGCCTCTACTTGTTGGTTTGTAGCAAGCTGTCTTGAGAGAAAGAGATCCTACCTCTGCAACATTAGTTTCACATGAGGTGTCTTCTAGGATGTTAAATACCAGCCAAATCCTGTGTGGCATTTTTGCCCACCAATTCCATAATGTCCATTGTTTTTTTGTCAGACTGGATCCATTTTGGAAATATCAGTATTGTTCATGATTTCAGCTGCTCGGGCAGTATATAAAATACTTGTGGGCAATACTTTATAGCTCAGAGGTTGATGGTACGTACACTACACAGGGGTACGTACATTACATTTCAAAGACTTGTCAGATTTATAAACAATTACTTAGTTTACTGAGAGTTAGTTCATTCATCGAATCTACTGTATTTAAAGAGAACAAATACTAAGTACTGCATATATGTACATATCTGTCTGTAATTATTTGAAAATAGGCACATGTTATCTTGTTGGGGTACGTACACTACACGAATGCTAATATTTCACTAGAAACATATTTATTTGTAATTAACACCTTTTTAACTAGCATTTTTAAAGGAGGAAACTGTCTCTGACAAGTGAAGCTTACTTACCGTGTAATATTTTTGTTTCATGGTATTTGTTCACAACGGGCTACGCAGGAATACGTACATTACATTTTAATGAAATGTTAAGTTTGTAACTAAATACTAAGAACCTACTGAGAGAAAAAATAAAAACGCAGCATTCATGTGCATACCTGCCATACTTTGAAAATAGGCACAGATTAATATATAGAGGTATGTACGCTACACATATGCTAATATTTCACTCAAAACAAATATATTTGCCATAAAAACTATTTTAACCTAACATTTTAAGGAAGGGAAATGTCTATGACCAGTGTTGCTCACTTATCAAGTGATATTTTAATTTCATGGGATTTGTAAACACGGGGGTACGTACACTACAAAAGGGGGTACGTACATGTATGCACAACTTCAAAGCATAGCTACCTTTTAAACAAACTCACACAGTCAATCGTCTGACATTTGGGGGCCAGTCCGGGAGAGTTTAAATAAAGGTTTACGTGGTTGTGTTGAATTGTTTTGAATTCAGTAATTACCGTTTGAATATTAATTAATAAATTGCATTCTGGGAATAATACCCTTCCTCTACAATGGATTTTGAAAAGTATATTACGCAAGCGAAACAATTCGGTTATACCGGTTTAATAGTTAAGGAAGTGCGCAGAGGAGCTCTTGCTGCAGGCCTTGGAGCGTGAAGAGCGTGCCCATAAAAGGGAACTAGAACAGGCAGAACGTGCTCATCAACGAGAGCTAGAGCAAGCCGAGTATGAACATAACCTTGAACAAGAACGAGCCGAGCGGGCCCAAGCTATTGAGATTGAGAGGCAGAAGACACTGCAACTCCAGATTGAGCTGAAAGCGACACCTAGCGGTGGGGCATCAAGCAGTGGTGTACGTACCAGTCGTCCCAAACTGCCAAGGTTCGAAGAGCGCGTCGACGACATGGATGCTTTCCTAGCCAGGTTTGAGATATTCGGTACAAGCCAGAAATGGGATAAATCGGAGTGGGCTGTGGACTTGAGTCCATTGTTGACAGGTAAAGGTCTACAGGTGTTCAACAACATGCCGTCCGACCAAATTAACAACTATGACCAACTAAAGGTGGCGCTGCTGCACAGGTATGAATTAACCGAAGATGGGTTCCGACGAAAGTTTAGAGAGTCCAGGCCTGACAAGGGTGAAAACGTGTTCCAATTCGGGGCAAGACTGAAGAGGTTCTTTGAACGATGGACACAACTGGCGGAGGTCGAGGCGACTTATGATGGACTCAGAGACTTACTGATCCGAGAACAGTTCCTGGGAGTATGCCATCCTGAGATGTCCGTATTCCTGAGGGAACGGAAACCGAAGACCTTCGATGAGATGTCGGCCATTGCTCAACAGTACATGGACGCCCACTCTACTGGTTTGTTGGGCAAAGGGTTCGCAAAGAAAGACTTGGGACAGGTAGCCAGAAGACAGGCACCGCCAAGCAAAACAGAAGAACGGAGGACAGAGACTCCTCGTTCGTCAATGACCAGATACAAGAATGACAAAGAGTGTTTCAATTGTCATCGTAAAGGTCATTTAGCAAGGGAATGTGGAATGAAAGACTTCCAGTCCAAAAGATTCGCTGCAGGTAAGCAGAGGTCTGCCTCGTAGCAGGAACGGGCCAAGACAGAAGACACCAAGAAGTCGGTGATGTGTC
Organism: Phoronis australis; assembly: GCA_002633005.1. Lineage (NCBI taxonomy): Eukaryota > Metazoa > Phoronida > Phoronidae > Phoronis > Phoronis australis. The sequence goes on from NMRA01000324.1 coordinate 351,235, forward strand.
AAGCTGTGGTAGCAAAGGGTAGTCCAATAGAACAGCACATAGTTGATGGCTGTCTGAAATTAGTCGATGGGACATCGATACCCGTGGAGACAGGGACCTGTGAAAAGCACAGAGAGCCTCCTGCTGACCACAACATGCACGTTTGTGACGGTTACGTCAACGAAACAAAAGTACACATGATGCGTGACACCGGATGCAGTAGTGCAGCGGTGAAGACATCCCTAGTCAAAGAAAGTCAACTGACGGGGAAACAACACATCTGTGTGTTAATAGATGGGACAGCACGATTCTTCCCCATAGCGAAGATTGAGGTAGACACTCCTTACTTAGGTGGTGAAATCGAGGCGATGTGTATGCGAACACCAATATGCGACCTCAAAATAGGGAATGCTGTTGGTGTCAGCAAGGATCCTGATCCCAATTGGCAGCCACAAGGCAGTGTCATGTCCGCAGTCACTACTAGAGCACAGGCTAGAAGAGAGAGAAACCTATTAAGCATTTGGCGGTGACTCCATCCGGAGTGGAAAGTCTCGACGTCAGCAGTTTGAAAGACGAGCAACAACATGATCCTTCCCTACGTAAGCTCATGGAACTTGTTGAGAAAGACAAACCAGCAAGAACACGTGGTAGAGCTCAATACCGGTATGAGAGGCAGAAAGGGGTCCTGTACAGAGTGTATGCTGATAACACCAAAGAGTTGCGTCTGGTAGTTGTCCCTGTCAAATATCGACAACAGGTTATGACGCTAGCTCACGAGTCAATCGTAGGCGGGCACCTAGGTGTGAAGAAGACCAGTGATAGAATAGCCAGTAGCTTGTATTGGCTAGGAGTTGGCAGTGATATAAATCGTTACTGTAGATCGTGTGATATCTGCCAGCGAACAACTCCAAAGGGCAGGATCTCTAAAGTGCCATTGGGTGAGATGCCACTTATGGAAGAACCGTTCCAGCGTATCGCTGTTGATTTGATTGGTCCTGTGTTGCCGATCACAAACAGAAGCAACCGTTACATTCTCACCGTCGTAGACTATGCCACACGATATCCAGAGGCAGTCCCTCTACCAAGAATAGAAGCTGAGCGAGTCGCAGAAGCACTATTTGAAACCTTCTTTAGAATTGGCTTTCCACGAGAGGTGCTTAGTGACTGTGGGACACAGTTTACCTCACAAGTTCTGAAGGAAGTTGCACGGTTGATATCCATGAAGCAACTGTTCACCACTCCGTACAATCCGAAATGCAGGGGATTGTGTGAGCGTATTAACAGAAAAGCATGCTTAAGAAAATGTGCCAAGAGCGTCCACAAGACTGGGACCGGTACTTACCAGCAGTACTGTTTGCCTACCGAGAGGTACCTCAAGTGAGCACAGGTTTCTCGCCATTTGAACTGTTGTATGGTAGAACCGTGCGAGAGCTCATGCTGGTGCTTAAAGAGTTGTGGACTGGCAATGAAACATCAGACGTACGGAATACTTATGAGTATGTCCTTGACTTGCGACATCGTCTGGAAGAGACATGTGAATTGGTGCGGAAAAAAACTTACGAAATGCTGGTGAAGCATACAAGCACCATTATGACAAAAAGACACGAGATCGTCGCTTCAAAGTAGGAGACTAAGTCTTAATATTGTTACCAACTGACAGTAACAAGCTGCTACTGCAGTGGAGGGGTTCCTATGAAGTGACCGAGGTACTCAACAAAATGGATTATCGAGTAAGGGTTGGTGGAAAGACTAAGACATACCATGCCAACCTCTTGAAACTCTAAATATCTCGTGACCAAAGTGCGGCTGCAAGTAAAGATGATGCAGATAAGAATTCTGACATCGCGGCCTTAGCTGTACTGCAGCCTGAAATGGACAATGAAGTTGGTGTTGTCGATGATGAACATCTGCTAGAGCTGGGATCGACAAACCAAAAAGAAACGTACAAAGATGTCAAGATATCAGACGAGCTCACTACTAGCCAACAAAGGGAGGTGATAAGTCTGCTAGAAGAGTACTCTGACATCTTAAGTGAAGTACCAGGTACGACCCATCTGGTTGAGCCCAAGATTGAGACCATCAGTGAAGAGCCGGTGAGAGTCAAGCCGTATCCCCTGCCATATGCCACACGGTCGGTTGTGCAGGAGGAAGTTGACAACATGTTAAAGTGTGGAGTCATAAAACCGTCTGATGCTCCCTATAACTCTCCAGTGGTCTTAGTGAAGAAGAAGGACGGTTCAAATCGATTCTGCATCGATTTTCGTCGTTTGAACGCCATCACCAAGTTCGACTCGGAACCGATGTGCAATCCTGATGACATCATGGCTAAGATCAGTAAAGACCAGTATTTTACAAAGATTGATCTGAGTAAAGGATACTGGCAAGTCANAGCTTGGATAGCAGATAAGACATTTGATCCTTTGGTTGTTTGATTAAAGTAATCTTTAAAGAGGGCGCTAGCGTAGTTACTCTTTGTAGTTGATTACTTTATTAAAAATACGTTTCACTTGTCTAATTACGGGTTATCATATAATAAATTAATTACAGGATATGATTATTCACTCTCCATCTATGCACAACTTCAAAGCATAGCTACCTTTTAAACAAACCCACACATACAATCGTCTGACAAGACCATTTGCTAAAGCTGTCGATGGACTTGTAGTACTTTGTCAAAGTAGTCTACGAAACCAAGTTAGTTTAATGGCTTTCATAAAGGAGCTGACGTCAACCATTCTAGCTCCGCCAATATTGTACTCTAGAGCCATAATTTTACAACATATTTTTTCCGTTTTACCGTTTCATATAAAACAGTGGAAAAGTTTGTTAAGCTGCTTCAAGAAGGCATGTGAGGGGGACGGGAGACTTGTAAAAAGATGGATAAGTTTTGGCATAATTATAGATTTCACAACTGTTATTTTCCCAAAAAGTATCAAATTTATTTTTCCCCAGATGCCAATAGCCTTCCCTATTTCACCAAGCTTGCTGTTAAAATTAATGTCGGGAATTTTATATAAATCACAGGAGAATTAAATACCCAGTAAAATGAATTCCGATGTTGCCCATTTAAGTTTTATGTCACCGCACATTTTTTGATGGCTTCCCTTCATAGAACCTATCCAAATACACATCGTTTTTTACAGATTAGGTTTTAGACCAGAATATTTTGCAAAATGGTTTAAAATGTAAAGTGTTTTCCGCAAAAACTGCTCCGAGCCATGTAAAGATATAACTGTGTCACCTGCATACTTCATTAGTTTGTATTCCACCGATCCGACCTGAATGCCCTTAACGCTATTCTCTAGTCTAAAGAACCAGCCCATAATTTCTTCGCATACAATAAAAAGCTATGGCGATAACGGATCACCCCGCCTGCAACCACGCCATATGTTGAAAAGTTAGATGTGACACCGTTTTGTATAACACATTGCTTTGCCCCTGTGTTTAGTATATGGACCCATTTTTTCATTGAGTGACCAAAATTAAAGAAATTTAAGACTTTGTCAATAAAAGACCAATATAAGGAGTCAAACGCCCGTACAAGTAAACCCGGTTTATTAAACTGCTCAGTATACTGCATCAAGTCATAAGTATGCCTTGTATTTTCTGCTATGAAACGCCCAAAGAGAAAACCCTTTTGGTCACGGTGTATTAATGTTCGTATTACAGAACGAATATTTTTTGGGGGAAATACAGGAAGATAAAAGCTTGTAACTGATATTCAAGAGAGAAATAGGCCTCCAATTGTTTATATTATCTTTCGGTTTATTCTCTTTGGGTATGAGGGTAATAACTCCCTGGAGTTGGGAGTGTGGAAGGAAGCCTCTTCTGAAACTGCGATTCTACGCTTTAGTAAGATACTACGCTAGGTCGTTCCAAAAAAAAATTATAAAATTCCTTGATGAAACCGTCCGGACCTGGACTTTTATTATTTTTCATATGCTTCAATGAATTAAGCACCTCCTGTTCTGAGATTTCTGATTCGAATGAGTTGCTTTCAGCTTCACTTAATTTAGGAATTCTCGTGCTCGGTAAGACGTCATTCAAATTGACTTCGTCTAGTAATCTGTCTTTACACGAATACAGTTCTTCATAAAATTGACTTATTTCTTTCAAAAGATCCTCAATTGTTTCACCACTCAAGGATAAAAATTTAGTAACAATATTATTGATAAAAGTACGTTTTTCCAGAATACAAAAATACTTAGTAGTTTTTTCACCAGCCTCCACCCACTTAGCTTTTGATCTTACCATCACACCTTTCATTTCTTTCGCTCTCATTGATTCAAGTTCGTCCTGCAGATCAGACAGTCTTCTGTCCAATTCAGCTGATGGGCTACTTTGATTTTGAGAAGTAATGGAACTGATGAGGGATTTAATCTCTGTTTTCCGCTTCTTATGATTCTTCTTATTGTGACAACTATAGGAAATAGTACGTGACCTGATATTCACGAGAATAACTTGTAGGAGAAGACAGGCATCTATGTAGGAGGAATCTGCATTGCCTGAAGACGTATAGTCCATTACTGTGTTCTCAATTACCTCCTTAACTGTATTGATGTATTCTCTGTCTCTGAGAAGGGAATTGTTAAAGTGACAAATACCTCGACCCCTCACAACTTTTGGGTTTTTCAACGAGAGAGAGATATAAGAGAATGATCTGTTCTATAGCCAGGCAGAATTTTGACGTCATCTGTGAGTGAAGGCAGTTCTTCATAATTTAAAAAGAAGTAAAATCGGGCGATTTGTACTGGATTCCTTCGTGTCCATGTAAAAAAAAATATTTGTATTGTACACTGTCCATGGGTCGACAAGGTTAAGTTTACTCTTTAGGTTGAGGACTTACTTAGAGGCATTTACATTATTTTGTCTTTTGTACCCTTGACAATCGTTGTCATAACTTTGTACAAGATTCCAGTCACCACATACAATTACGAATTCAGAGTTAAAACCTGAAATAATTTTCTCAGCATTTTTGTAAAAATCTGGTTTGTCACTGTTTGGACCGTACAAATTTATCAGAGATACTAGATAATTGTTTTAAATTAAGACTTCCTTGGCAACCAGATTACCATCCGAATCTATTTTTTGGACTTGACTTCAAATTCAAAGTTGATATTAAAAAGAATGCACACACCACGCGAGTCTCGTGTTCCTAGGATCATCAATATATCATATACCAAGGTGGAACGAACTAAGTTCGTTTATTCTTTGGTGAAGTGAGTGTCTTGGAGGCAGTAAATACAAAACTTTTTTTCTCTTAGAAAGTGGAACACATCTCTACGTTTTGTTAAGTCTCCTAGACCTCTACAATTGTTTGAGGCAAAGTTAACCATAATCCAGTTTATACTGAGCCGTGCTAATTTCCTTGACTAAAACCTGAGTAAATGAAATCACTGTACCGACACCAACAACTATGAGAGAAAATGATGAAAGAAAAAAAGATCAGTGCAGTGGCAATATCTGTTGCCAACATATGTGCACATGCAATAAAATTATATGAAACTATATAAACACTTATGACGTAAGTCTGGCCAGTTCCCCTAACTGAACTACAAAAGGATAAAATCACATTTCAATGACTCAATCTCAGCCTGCAGCACGATCCACAACACAAACATATCAGGGTTTATCTACACATAATGCCAGCAAAGGACAATCACGACTGTACTTCGGACTGTAGTATATAAGTACCCAATGGGATTCGTGCTACACGGTGAGTCCAAGCCACGGTCAAGTGAAGATTTAGTCGTTCAGACTAAACACAAAGTGAGAAACACATGTTAGGAAACTATACAGAGTAGTCGAATAATCACATGTTGATTTTTCCTACGCTCCTGCTGGGCTCTATTAAACTCAGAACGTACGTCTGGCACTCTCAGCAAGTAGTCTCATCCGTCACACTAGAAGAAATAGAAGAGACTCCAGAAATAATGAGCCACTAGTAAACGGCCGCACCAAACGTCACTAGGTGATCTCAAAGGGGATCAGCGCAACACATACTTCAACCGCACACACATGCACTACCATGATTGTACATAAATACAAGTGTACAGGAAGTAAACAAAGGGGGTTACACCCAACGCTCTACAGAACACTCTCAGAGAGGCAAAGTGAGATATAAATTCTGAAACTAATGTACCAGTGTACTACTCACGATATGCGTCACAGTGGAGTAGCACGAGTCTACATACGCCTATCGTTTGTTATTTAAATTCCTGACAAATCTTGTAGACTGTATACTTTCTTTATAACACCACACAATTATTTGTAGTATACACGGCCGTTGAATGTCCAGCAACCTTGCACCTTGGTACCCAGGTCTCTGCAGGCTTTGAACAGCTGTGCTCTGCGTTTGATCAAGTTCTCGTTAACAAAAACTCTGCTTGCGACGTCTTTTAGATTTTTCTTCTTTTTCATGAAGTCACATCGAGGATTGTAGGATACAAATTTCACAATTATGGGGCGTTTATTGGCAGAGGGTGAATCGGTGGCTGCGACTAATGTCAGACTTTTGGGTTGAGGTTCCATTTTTTTGCGCAAGCAGGATCACAATATCGTCGGTGTTTTCTCCGTCAGTTTCTGTTACCCCATTGATTATCAAGCAGTTTCGCCAGCTATTCTGTTGAACTTCGTCCATTTCATTCTCATGTTTTTGTGCTCGTCGCTCCATCACTCCTTTGAATTTCGAAAGTTGGTTTTCCAGGGAGTTTATTTTTTGTCCTTTTCTTCCAGCTTTTTTGCCGTATTCAAACTCTAAGGCCTTGTAAATCTCATCTCTCATATCCTCTATAAAAGGTTTCAGCACATGTAGACCTCTGAACATAGATTGGATTTCACCGTGCATCAAGGCTTCCTTGAGGTTACTTTCAGTGGAAGCTTTGACGCTTTGTCGTTGACCTGCTTTTCCTTGGTCAAAATAGCTTCCATGGTAGGCTGCTTCAGTGATTTTAAACAAGATGATTTTCGAAGTTCCTCAGTGTCCTTACGGCTTTGCTCCTCTTGGACTTGGGGTCTCTCTTGGCCAGCATTATGACAAACTGACTGTAAGCAAATTCACACCCACTGGAAAGTTCGGTAACTTGTGGAGCAAATGACAAATGCACCCCTTCCGCCGTCACCCCGAGGAAAACCAAACTGTGAAGGGAACATTTCTTCCCTAGTAGATAAAATTGTTGGACTGACATTAGACCAAGCTACTGAGGAAAACACTGAGTTCAGGAGATGGAGCAGTATGAAATGTGTGTATTACCGGCTGTAGGCCTGGGCAACTGCGTCTTTGCGTTAATTAGCACTCACATTTTGATGGCTGAAAACCTTATGCTATCCAGAAGTGTTAACACATGGAAATTCAGCTGTAAACGCTCAGTTAGAATACTTTTAATTACTACGTGTTTATTTGATGTGAAACTACGTCTACTTAGAAATCAACAAGCCCTATATAGAATACGATTCGCTAATTGAAGAATTCCCGATGACTAAAACAATGATTTGAAATGTAAGGTACGTAAATCTTGTTTTTAAGTTTTCTCGCCTCCCCGTCTTTGAGAAAGTGTAAAATCTATGTCACACCTGCCTGCAATCAGGGTAACACGAACATCCCCTACAGCTGCTTTTGACACTTGTAATGCCTAGGCGACAAGGGAGTAAACTGGGTTAGTTGCCAAGAATGGTTGATTAAGATGGAGTTCCCGAATTGGCCGCAATAAAGTGCAGTGATATGGCGGGTTATGAGGAGCAAATTTAAAATTAAAAACTATTATCTCTGTTCTCAAATATACATCCTCAAACATGGTATGATGACTTTCCAAATTCAAAGGTTTTGATGTTTCTCAATAGCCTTTGGATATTTTCTTCTCTCGCACTTTGATTTTTTTCTGTGTCTCACATCAACCATAGTTATTTTCGAGTAAGATTTCAAGCACAGTGCAAAACGAAAATTGATATATGGAGCATACGTACGAATTTTACTCAAAATCGTACTCGAAATATAGATGAGATACAATTCACGTCGATTGTACTTGAAAAGTGAGTACGCCCTCTTTTTTGGAGTATGACAATTGATACAACCAAATCTGATAATCTACTCGAGTTGAGTATGAAGTGCGATTTGAGTCTGACCTGGCCTAACCTCTCAGCTTAGATTCGAATCAGACTCAAACTCACACTTCATACTCACCTTGAACACAGACTCATCTTTGGAGTATTCAATAACTTACTCGAAAAATCTGTACACTAGAGTTCTTGAACAACTTCGGCAAGGTTTGCTCAAATTTATCACTTTTGTATCGACTGAATTGTCATATCAGACAGAAGCTTTGAAATTCGCCTGGGGTAAGAACGATTTTGAATAAAAATTGGGGTGAGTTCGAGTCGCAGTTCAAGGATGAGAAAACGTGTCCTCGATTTTTTCTTACGCTTTACGTCTGTGACGTCACAGCTGGTATTACCAAATTTGACGCAATTAAAACATCATAATCGGAAACATAGTTCCCCACTACTTAACCTACCACCTTCTCTAAGCCATGCTGCAAAGTAAGTACCAAAGCTTGCTCAATCATCCCGTTTTAGAATAGCTGTGTACGTACATGTGTGTCTATGGCCCTTTACACGACGTTATGGACATTTGCGTGCGATATGCATTTTATAAACATGATATACCGGGGTCTTAAGTAGTAAGTTTTGATAGAATGTATGCCATAAAAATGAACATGACCCTGCAAAGAAATAGCTAAAACGTTGCATGTGAATTGATATCCACGTCAAACGAAACCAACCGGCACAATACACTCATTGAAGTCTCCGTCTATTTTTGTACCACCAGAAAATTTTAACTGAAACAGAGGTCGTTTAGTTTACAACCAATCCCTTTCAGTAACGAGACTAATACATGTAGATAAGTATAGATTATTACATGGCGAATTCGTTAACCCCCCCCCCGTTATCTAGAGCCCGAATGGATTTTGGAGAATTATCGCCCGAGGGACGTTAGCCCCGAGTGTGATAATTCTACAAAATCCACTCGGGCTCTAGATAAGGGGGATAACGGCTGAGAACATGTAATAATCCATTTATAGCACATACTAAACGAGAAACATTGCAATGAATCGATTTTTCTTTTCTGAATCTCCACGGCTTTGTAACTACTTTCTATGTCAGAGGCCCGGGGTCGGAGCTCGTGACCTTTTAAGAAAAGCCGGGCTATTTTTGTCAAATAATGCTTTTACTCAAAACCAATTGAAAACTTAACTATAATAGAAATAAATTGAATTTATAAGTTAAGATTTACCAACTATTATAGCTTAAAACACGTTTTTTTTCACGCTAAGCTTCGACCGGGAAATTATCGTCTGCTAAAGTAGGTTACCGCTGATAACTGAATATAATTCCCAAGTCAAAGATCCTGACGACACGATATACGCATTCAAACTGGAGATCGGTGATTTAGAAGTAATAGGACATGAGAGAAAAAATTCACTGAATTAAGATATCATTTTTATGGAAATCATGTGCCTTATTTTTCGTAGCGTATAAGTACAGTACAATGCGGTTTGTTGAACATGCGATTATTGCGCGTGCTCATTTAAGTATTCTATTTTCACTCTTGATGATGTCAGTCGCTGCATGGTGTAGTGGTAAAGTCGGCGACCAGCCAATTCCAGGGTCCCGGGTTCGACTCCGTCCTCGGCTTCTCGCCAAATCGTTCTTTCATTGGTGAGATAACTTTATGGGTTATTACACGGTTGTATCTGCCATTTGACGCTAATATTGTGGTATAAAGGACTAATAATGACACTATATATGCATGCAAATTATTTATTCTCCCTGTCCAAAACGTAATGGTCAAAGACATGAAATTGTCCCCCTTCATCGAGGCACTCCTTACATGTATACCGTACCACCTAATATAAGTATCCAAACTCGAACTGAGTTATATGTAAGGATATAGCGAGTTGTAAAAATGGCTCTAGAATTTTGCAGAGGAAGGATCAAACTTACAACAATGGAAGTAAAAAATCTGGCCGTATGGGATGCCCGTTGCAACAATGACGCAATTATCTTTACTATGCCATAGCTTCCAGAACGTAGTGCATGAATGGTTTAAACACCCCCAACACACACAACATTAGAAATTGGCTTATTACTTGTTATTTCACTTTATTTGCCAGCATGGTACATTTATCTTTTTTTGTACAAGTTATGGTAATGTGACATTGTGTACCCATATAACGCATTGGTTGTGGATTCGTGAATTGAAATACACGTGCGTACACCTGTGTAAGCTTTTTAAATCTTCTAAAATCAGTGCTCGTAACTTCACCAATCTGTCCTCTGTTGTTGCTGAAAAAGCATGCGTTTTAATTTATCTGTCGAGCCTTCTCGTACTAAGAAATTCCAGACTGTCAGAATATAGTCTGACAGTATTTTTAGTTGTATTGTTCTGTTTTGTTATTCTGTTACATTGTCATGACCCCTGAGTTAAGTTTAGTGACGATGTAATTTGTTAACTACAAACTAGTGTGGAATTTTCTAGATGATTGGGGTCAGAACAGCGATGATGTAATTTATTTACTACAGTATAGTGTGGAATTTTCTAGAAGACTCTAGCATGACAGTGATTAATGCAGTCTGGAAGATTCTAGAGACCAATATATGTTTATTGAATGATTGGGTGGATTCAGGAAAGTTCTAGACTGTGCCTGAATTGATATAAAGTCCCAGGACAATGCATTAGGCTATAAATATACAAGCAGGGGTTTTTGTTAGGGAGATCAAGTCAGTTCAAGAGGAGATCAAGTCAGTTGATTGGTCAGTTCAAGAAAGTTAATCAGGAGAATTACAGTTGAGTTGCAGCGAAGAGAATCAGCAGTTACAGCGATAGTCAATAGCGAACCAGCTATAGATACAGCAGGTTATTGAATCAACGAGTGTAACAGTTGCTGAACGTGTCTGAGAATTTCATCACAAGCCAAGGCTTCGCAGCATTGGCTTGCGCATAAACAGACATTACGTCTGACGTTTTGTTTGAGTAGGCTTGTGAAAGGAAGGTCGGGATTAATAATGGATTGACTCGAACCAGTCTTCAGTCACTCATCTTACTGAAAGCTATTAGCACCGGTCTGTAACAACCTGCGCCCAATCTCCCACGTGGAGAAGCGAGACCTACACATACCTTCTTCACATTATTGGAAAAATAGCTCTACACTTTAGACCTTATAGAAATCTGTGGTCAACAACAATGTATACCTCTGTCAATGTTGCATAAACACGCGATCAACAAGCATTACTGAAGATGTCCCTAATGTTACACGCCAATACCGTTGATGAAATACACCGTGTTCCGTCAGGATTTAGCCTATACATGTACACCTGTACATGTAGCGAGCGCTAAGCCTATTGAACTAAGTGTGTTCTGCCCGCCACCGGAGAACAACCTTGCCCTAATACAGACTCCAATGACTGTCTGTGGAAGCAGCCATGATTTTTATTTATAATTTTCCAAATGCAAGTTCAGCTCTCGCATTCAAGTCGTTGCTTGATATGTACTTTACGTGGATCCTTTGCTGTAGTATTTTTAGCTAAGCCTTAGAAGGATTGCCCAGGAACACGGTCAATCGAATACCACCCGAGTTGAGCAATACTGTACATGTAAGCATTGTAGCAAAGAAAATAACTTTAAAATGACAAAGCTGTAAAGAAACGGGTGATTGTTATGGGATTTGAATGTATACCATCAGTATACACAAAGTAACTCGTGTGTTTTGGGCTGCTAGAACAGGGCATATGCGATTTAATAAAATTGCTATTATTTTTCATATATCACTAGTTTGATTGAAGTTTCTGGTGGTAGATTTAGCTTCAAGAATTGTTTGTTTGGTAAAACGTCATGTTACTTGTACACGAAACACCACCCACGTCACATTTATGACAGTAATTTCTACTTATACTTTACCTGGTATTCAATCACAGTAAAGATGCAGGTACTGAGCCAATACTGGCGGTGAGCTCATATTAAGCCTCTATACTACTAACATAGGCGAAAATGCAGGGGTGGGCCAATACAGTGCCAATATTGAACCACTAATGTTGCCATTACAAGCCCAATACAGGGATATTACTGTTTGGGAATTGGAATTGTTTCAATGCTTGATGTTTTTAACTCGTACAACGTTCGCTTTGTTGGTAATTCCAATTCTATTGCATGTGCACCTGTGGCTTACGAAAAGAAAAAGGCTCTTGTTGATAGTTTCTAAATTAACATACATACAAAAATACGAATTATATAAACATAAACTAAGAAACTGGTTATGTTTACAAAACTGTCTATGGCTGGTTAGTGGACTGGCAGCTTCACACAGTCTTCGACCTCCCTCCCAGTTACTGTACCAGCATTTCAGAACCTGTCGCCAGTCTCTTTTACTATGAAGCTTGCATAAGCATTACTGTGCTCCTGATCACAATCACTGAAATAAAACAACGCCTGCTAGTATCTTAGAAAAGATTCCACTATACATTTTCCAGACAATTTATGCATAATAGAATAAAAAATACCTAAAGACACTGTGTAACATTCCATCACGAATCGTATTGAAAATGCATAATCTGCAAGAAATATTATTGTTCCAACCTTTGTTAAAAAAGTGTTACAGCTGGTTGTAGGACTTCCGTATCTCGTAATAAATATTTTCAGAGGCGACTTTTCATTGCTTCCATTTCTTCTCAGAATGTCTATTTCTTTAACATTCAAGAATTCCTAAATATACTTCAAAATCTGTTACAAAAAACTCTTGAGTATCAATTGGTGGATTTGCTCCGTGTTTACACAAAATTCATACTGATGTGTCCTTTTCAACTTTGCCGCCAAGCCTCAAGATGGCGCTGATCGGTTTAGAAATTTGTTGCTTCGTTATGTGAATTACTTTCTGGGCAATGATTGACCGATGCCATGACGACATTGCAGCCATCCATGCGACTGATGGCATTGTTTTACTTAAAGTCTGAAATAAAGGTAAACTTATTTTCAATTCTTAATAATGACTAGATTTAATCTGTTTTCGAATCAAAATACATCATTTTTGCAAAAAATTAAACCTAAATTGCTGCAATATGCGGTTAGTTTTTATTTTTATATAATACAGCAGAACTTTTTGAAATTACTTGTGATATTCCGGCAATTTACATAAAAATTCTGACACATTTCAGTTTCATTACCAAGCCTCAAATGGCTTAACTGATGAGCACCATCTTGAGACTTGGTGAAGAGGCTAAGTATTCCTAATTTCGTATTATGCCGCGCGTGCACAAGGTCAATTATGTTGTCAAAGATATAAACACAGCAACAAAACAGTTATTGTTTACGTTTTACAAGATCAGCAATAGCCGGCATTGTCTAGAATGCTGATATTTAGGCGTATGGAGATTCGTTGTGAAGCAGAAGTAGAATTCACACTTAAGTAAAGCAACTCTGCATGAGAGAAACGGGTTGCTGAAGCAAAATTTCAACGCCACTAGATCCCTACAACAGCTGTGTAAACTTATTTTGTGGAGTTACGCAAAAAAAAAAAATATCAATCGAAGAGGAACACCCCAAGGCACACACTGCTAGGGTCTGTGGCTCAACCTCGCAATGTTCTCAATTTTTTCTATACTAGCAGGTGTTTCATGAAAACTGATGCTCAGCAGCTACTTTGAGCTGCTAAGCGAGAAGTTTCCTTTCGATACCTTACTTTAAAACAGTCAAAAACAGTCATGCTTGCGCGAAACCGGAAATTATAAACCAGACATTTGAGTTTGTCTGTTCCTCGATCACCCCTGACGTCACTCACTAGGCTACGTATTAAAATAGAAAGGTTGAACTATATCAATTGGTTTGCTCAGAATTTTATTAAATGTGCATAAAACTTAACAAAATCAGGACCAAACAAATTTTTGAATGCCTTTCCTTTTTTAACATTAAACTGCCTTCGAGTGGGGATTTGAAAACAAAAATGTTGAAACCCACCAATGTTATTGTTGACGTTCATGGCAGACGACCTTCGTACACATCCAGAATTCTCATGGACAGTACCCATAGGCGGACTTAGGGGGTAGCCCCCCTGTGTGCCGCAAAAAATAAAACCGCAAGAGCGTAGGGAAATGTTGATTTGATAAATTAACCCCTGTAATTAAAATTACACGGCTGAAACAAGATTTAAATGTGTACAGTTTTAGGGTTTGGGGGGCTCAGATCATATTTCAAGTGTCAAATTCGGAACAAGGCGCAATCGTAACGGAACTATGAGTAAGTATAGGCTCTCCCGCGTTATCTCAGGCGACCGGCAGTGGCGCTAGGCACTACGACTCCGTTTCCGTCGTCTGCTCTACTGTGCAATGAAGAAAATTACTTCCTTTTTTAAAGAAAATGGAATCTGAGCGATAATGAAAAAACAGAAGCTGCCGGTAAGATGTCAATTTTAATCGAAGCCTTAGTGAATCACTTAGAAACATATAATTATCTCTTTGTCAAACCATATTTTTTGACGATTTCCAAAGCAATCGCGTCCTTATTGCCAACACAAAAATCGGATTTGGTCTTTTGGGCAATTGAAGACTATTTTTAATACAACACATTTGTTACGAACTGATTGCACAAAATATAAAACGTGTAGTAAGCATTACAAAAAGAAGGTTTCGCGCGCAAACGCTTTGGACCATAGGCAAGTAGGTCTCTTAGTATTAAATTAGGGGCAAACCCCCTTCCCGAACTTCCCCCACTCGGCGCTATGCGCATCTACAATCGTTCTTTGAGCAAAAGTTTACAGAAAAATGTTGCTCCCATCTTTTCATGTCCTTGATCCGCCACTGGTACCGAAGTATTTCCGAAGCTCTGCTTAAGTCCGCTTTAAAAGCTTGTTGAGTGTCCTTTACATAATTTGATTTCGGTATGAATGTATTGAAACTCTTTGTTTGTAAAATAACCTTTATTAAAACCGAAGAATAATTAATTTAGGATTACTGCAAAAACCAGCAGTTGCCTAAAGCAACTATATGTATGGCCTGACATCGCAAATTTCCACCAAACCCAAGTGTTCGTTGCGCTTCATACAAAAGTAGCTCATAAAGTCAAGATCAAACACCAGATAGGTTCTTGCATTCAAATGTTAAGTTACTAGTAAGTGAAAACATTGTCTGTAATTTGAAGAAAACTTCACATAAATAGATGTCTAAATTGCAGACAAATTTCTTAATTTTGACACCAGGTTTGCTTGCACAAACTCAATAGGCGTGCAAGTTAACGCAAAGGTGAAATACACCATGTTAATTATTTAGCCGACTTTAATTCAGAGTTTTGTGTTTGATTTAGAAATTCCGTAACCATTTCACTATTCACAATTTGGACACTTCAATGAGACCAAGGAAAAAATGCTTATGCTTTTTATGCTGAGACATTTCTGGATGTTCATGTTTGCTATTAGTGCATACAAAAGGGCACAAGTACATTGCAACAGTGCCGCACCCAGGCACATCTTTTAAAACAAACTCTTCCAAAAATGCAGGATTCTATCAGTCAACTTACAGCCGTACAACGTATGAGTAATGTATAAGTTGCAGATTTCATTAAAATGAATGAACAGGCAGTTAACATTTTGATATTTTATCGTAAATTACCATTCCTGCTTATAATCTTTACATGAGCATGGCTGCGTTGTAATATTCAATGCACTTTAGGATAATGATTCTTAGGATGTAACTTAATTCCACCAAATCTGCCAGACGCAACTTCTTGAAAAAAGACAGACCATTTATCATCAGAGGCACCCAAGGGGCACAGTTTCAAATGTGGTCAGGAATATCCCAGTTAATGGAATATGGGAGGTGCACAGAGATTTTACTTGGACCTGGAACAGTTGAAACTGGGAACCTAGGCTTGGCTCATTTTTAGTGTCCAGCTTTTATGTTTCATATATGGTTTAGTTATGGGTCATCGGGAACTTCGTCGGCCTGTGTTGTAAATCACAGTCACCCTCAACTTCTGATCATTCTCAAAACACCATAATACCTCAAGGCATGACACTTTGAACTAGGAACTCCACGAGTGCTCCAGTTCACACAAAAATCTTCCCAAAAGCCATCGTCATATCTTTTAGTATTATAGTGTATTTGGGAAGATCAGACTCAGAGGCTGAGGACGCCTGTGGTATAACTCACAGGCGTCCTCAGCTTCTGGTCGTACCTAATACACTTTAAATATATACCACATGGAAAGACACCCAAGACTAAAAATTTCATAAGTGGTTCACTAGTTTACTACAACCGTCCATATCAAACGCAAAAGTCAAAATAGTTACACAAAACAAGGGATGAGTAAACCACGAGCGATCCTTATTTCTTCTTGTAATATTTACATTGTGGAAGCACAAAATTATGTCCAAAATCATATGATGCGTACTGTCAATGTGTCCCACGCGAGCCGATACGGAATTATCCGTTGACTTACGGATGAACAGCAATTCCCAATATATCACGGAAATTTTCAGAATGGTCTGGATATGTGTGGAGCTATTCATGTCGTGACCTTCCACAACGATTCCGCTATTTCCATGCAGCATATTGCAGTACGCGGCGGCTTTTTGTGAAGATTGTTGTGCTTTGATAGCGAATTTGTTACGAACTTGCTTGAGTAGAGCACCATAAATGCTAGGCAATTGCATAGCCCTGGATGCTGCAGGCATAAAAGGGCGATAGTACACTCCCAGAAATGTTACAAATGTCAAAACACTGCAAATAAAATCAAATATAACATGCATATATGCATACCATAAGTCTGGAGATAATCGAGTTAAGATATTTTGAACAAATCGATGAAAATCTGTCGCGGTTTGCTCGAGTTGCTCTTACCGGGTGCTAGTTTTGAGGGTTACGTGAAATCACGCATCTTACAAATTTCACCTGATACCTTCCCACGTTACTGTGCAAGTGTCACGCACCACACTCACGCGCTTCGCTTAGTCTCGTGCTAGCCTTTTCCCAATGGCACGTCAGTCAATTGAAATACTGTGTGGTTGTCGCGCGCGTGGTGAAAAGGTAAACAGTGACCAAAATGTGGAGTTGGAATTCTTCGCCAGTTGCAAACCATCCTGAATCCTGAATGCAATTCGAAAAATCATCAACAGAAATAACTTCTGAGGAACAGCGATGACTTATTTCAGAGCTGAGTCAACCAAATGGCGGAATTAACTGTGAACAAATTGCACAGATATCTCCAACCATGAGGTGAACAGTGGCTTTCATAGTATAGCCCACTACATGTACTTAAGTTTCGTGCTCGTAGTTTCTGGGCAGTGGGGGGAATATGAGGCGGAGCAGACAAACTAGATTTGAGTCGCTCTGTGAAATGTTGCAATCGTGTCGGATTTGGTTATTGTAGTGTTGGTATCAATGTTTTAAATTTACTCCTTCAGATTCTTCAAAAATGCAAGTGCATGCAAGTAATGAATGATTACTTATTTTCAGTCTTTATAACCCATGATATAGAGCCCAGTTTTGAAGGAGAATGAAACCCAAACAAAACCCGCGGTTTGCTTTAGGTATAATTGCACCACCTTATAACTTAAGAGTCGCTTATGACTTCGTATTAAAGTACAGAAGTCATTACCTACAAGTCTATTGGAATAGCTCGTGTTAGTGTAGTTGTTTAACCGGCACATGGTGAATCGATGAATAGAAAAATTGGCTAACAAGATAGCGGCTCCAGCAAAATGGTGGAGAGCAGCAAAAACAGGGCAGGATTGTTTTAGTTGATGATATCGCGCTGTCTATCTTTACGAGGTGGTGGCTGATATAATAACCAATGTTCCGGCATCGTCGGAAACAGGTTCTATGAAATCCCTCTTCAGCTCGTCCTTGTTGGCGTCATTGTATATTGCCAGCTATATTAGTATGGTTCTTATTGTCAGTAATTCTAATCTAAATCTGCTTGTACTTCATCCACCTCTGCATGGTGCTGTTGTTGCTGATGCCCTCCTAGCTGTTGCTGCTCTAATCTGTTGGCCAGCTCCCTCCGCCTTCTGCCACCTTCACGGTCAGGAGCACTAAGCCAAACTCCCCGAAGTTTTTCTGCCTCTACAGCTTTTCTGTGGTGGAGTTTGACAATAGCTCCTGAACTGATTGCTGAATCAATAAAAAACAGCACTTTAAATACAATAAATCAACACAGTTTGAATTGTAATCATAGTGAAGATCAGAGCCAATGCTGGTTATATACTAATTTGCGTTATCAAACAAAGAAAACGTTTTAGTGTATGGACCAATAACCATGGAATTTTGTCGAATTATTTATGATGTATGGTCAAGTGATTGCTATTTTGGATGTGATTGATTTCAAACAACAGAGGTATGGACCATCATAAACGAAAATTTAGGATTTTTGTTAACTGATATCTATGTTGAACTTGAGGGTAAATAAAAAAAAATCTGAGACATGGCTCCTTGCATAGCTTGTAAAAATTTAGCATTCAAGCACAGTCGTTCACATCTCAGGTTTCATTTCAATGAAACGAACCTTTTGGTCATGTGCACCACAAGACCTCAATTCTATAAGTCATTTTTGAAATGTTCAGGCCCTGCATGCAGTCAAAAAGTTCAATGACTCAGCTGGCTCAATTTGAACACTCCTAGCTCATCAAATAGAAATGTTACGTGTCAATGATGCGGGGCGAAGCACTAAAACTATCCCATCATTTAAAGAAAAACTCTGGGATTTTAGATGTCTGGGTATATAACAGGATTTAAAATGACTTAAAGATACTAACAAACGTTTTCGAAATTCTGGCATTTCTCGAAATTAGATATTATGTCGCATGGGTTCACCGCCATTTTCCACTCTTCGGGTCAATTTGTAAGGATGTCTTCTGCTACAAGTTACTAGAATGTTCATCAGTTCTTGTTTGAAATTGTGTTCTTCAAGCTCATAACTGCTTTTACCATTTGACACTGAGGGTAGATCGAACCATTAGCGCGCCTGAATAGGACTGGTTTGCCTGTGAATGAGTCGCCGTCGGACTGGCTTTTAAGCTCCAAGCTCAAAGTTTGAGAAACGCCTATCAAAATCATGCATAATTTAATTTCAAAGATACCAAAGTTTTACATAATGAAAATCTCCCACAAAGGTTCCCTTACAAAAATGAACTTAAGTTTTTCGCTGAAAACTTAAGTTTTTGGCGAAAAAACTTAAGTTTTTGGAAGATAACTTAAGTTTTAGAGGAAAAATTTAAGTTCTTCCGAAAAACTTAAGTTTTAAAAGAAACTTAAGTTTTTAAAACTTAAGTTTTTCGCCAAAAACTTAAGTTTTTCAGCACAATGTTAAGTTTTTCAGAAAACTTAAGTTTTTCAGAAAACTTAAGTTTTTTCAGGTGTAAAACTTAAGTTTTCACAAATAAACTTAAGTTTCAAGTAATAACTTAAGTTTTCTTGAAAACTTAAGCTTTTTGAACTAACGAAACTTAAGTTTTTCTGATAACATATGTTTATCACAAAACTTAAGTTTTTGTAATTTTAGAAACTTAAGTTTTCCTGACTTCTTAAGTTTTTCAGAAAACTGGATTTTTTCATATGTGGAAAACTTGAATTTTCTAAAAACTCTAAGGTTTCTATGTGATGAAAATTTACGTTTTCAAGTTTTTAAAATTTGAATATAGTGAGATATTTTTTAATTTTTGGTTCGAAATTTTCCCCATTATTTTCCAACAAAAATAATTATTTGCTCATGCAAAACCCACGACCGTTTAACCAGTACTGATTTAGTGCAATTACGTAATCATTATCGCACGACTTTGTGAATTTAAATGTAGACGAACATCCGGTGACCGACAGCAGTAAGAATGCACCCAATGTTAATCCCCTGAGACACTGACCTGGTCAGTACAATGTAATCAATAGAACTCATGCAATTCTTAAAAAACGTAGTTATTGTGCAAGTTTCCTTTGTGTTGAGTTGTATTCGTAAGGCAGTTTCCACCGGAAGTCAACAGTTTGAATTTGATAACGACAGTCAACTTCGAAGAAAAAGTCGTATGTTGGCTAGCCCGCGACAATGAAGTTTATATTACTACGGGCAGAGCCAGCAAGAAGACATTTCGCAAGTTTTGGAAGTCAGGTTAGTGCCAGAGAGCGTTCTAAAATCGATTGGCCACAATCGATGGTGTGATTTCCAACGACAGCCACTAACGAGTCACGCTGTCACATACCGACATGGACTCATTCTGTGTGACTTATCTAAACTTCTAACGCGTAATATACATCTGGAGGTCCATCAGAGGAAGCCATAACGTTCACATCAGGCTATTACTCTATTATATTTCTGTCTTCTGAGGTTGTGTCAGTGTGATCAATGTGTAGTAATAGGGGGGGGGGNGTTGGGTATATTGGCATTGGTTGTGTGTGCTTATGTCTATGTTCGTAGCAATTCTTGGAAGCTCCTGATTTTGAAAACTCATATCACTGCAGGTCAATAATTTGCAAGATTCACTTACATGTACCTCATCCACGCACCCATCCTAAAATATATGGGTGATGCTCAAAATTTTGGGCATGTTGACCTTTTACTAAAAAAACGGGGTATGTTCAGAGCTGTGCACAGTGCATTCCTGAATTACAGCTTTTTAGTGGACATGTGTCTCGTTTTCTCATTTTTTTGTTTCTATGAGGCTGACATTTTCATGCCTACTTCGGCAAGTGGGGGGGTGCTCGTTCGAGCCCCCCCTGGGTGCGCGCATGTGCCTGTTTCTCAAAATTAGGAATCACCAATGTAACTATTGTATTGCCTATTTTGACTGATTTGCTCAGATTTGTCGGGAGGACCTAGGTTATTGAATGCGAAAGGACATTCCGATCCCACTACTAGTACCCTATCTGGAATACCCCCCGTCATAGGTCACAATGTACCCAAGTGAACTCTCACCAGTCAACATGTTAACTATTGTTACGCACAGTGAAACTTGCATAATTCCTATCTAATTGCACCAAATAATTCAATGCAAATAAGGAAAATCTGTGTGATTTGACTTTGGGATTGAGTATGTGCTTTCGAATTTTTACCGGGTTGTGGGATACTAGAATGTCGCACTTAAAATTTTCACATTCAGTGCGAGTTCGACTGGTTTCAAATATTTCAGTGTCATGGTGAAAGTGATAGTTAATCTGGGTACAACTTTACCTAGGAGTTGAGTTGAGGTGAATATGGACTGACTAGAATGATCTCCCCATGTCTGTAGGGGCATATTCTTTTCCCTCTAGAAATTTGCTTGGAACCTCAATTTAATATCTTTGCAAATGTCAGCCAGTAAAGTGATTGGTAGGACTCGGAGTACAGGATATAGTATTTTTATGTTTACTGTAGTACATGAGATAATAATTTTATTTTTACTGTAAACTATTATGGTTACATAAGACCTCTCGTGAAGACCATGCCAGTATCTTCAATGGTGGATTCAGAGGACAGCTAAGAGGCCATGGCCCCGGCCCCCTAAAACGCTACAAGATCAATTGGCAGTTGGGGGGGGAGGGGGTGAATGTCTGATGGGCAAAACCCTACTCTGCCCTAGCCCCCCAACTCAAAATCCTGGATCCGCCCGACCGCCCCTGATCTTTACATGGATAGCATTCCCTGTAAATGGGTTATGTCTGGATTCTTAAGAAGCTATCACATACTGTTATGTTTGCTAATATCTCCTTGTTTTCAGGTCTCTATTAACTTGGCGGAGTACTTGGAAGAACTAGACATCCAAACATTTGCATCGAAACAATCACCCAGGGGTGGTATTGGGCTGTCTACATCCACATGGCAGGTAGAGCTTCATATGTTTCATTGTTGAGTTAAAAATAGTGCTGCTATCAGGGTTTGAATTTGAAACAATATGAAATATGTCCTTGGTTTAGCCAATGGGCTTATAATCTTTAACAAGCTCACTGATTCTTGTGGCCATTTGGTCAAGTCAGTGTAAAGCTTCTTGATTTTGCTATAAGTTTCAAAAAGTACACGCGAAAGTATACATGTGAGATTAAACTTTCAGTTCTAACCCTGGTTGTGCCGGCTAAATGTCCATGAAACATTAGTAAGAAGTTCTATGCTGGCTGGAGACAGCTAGTTAGAATACAACTAGCTCTGCTCATTATGTAGAGTTGTGCATTTTCTTATCAGATTAACGAATTAAAAAATGAAAAGTTCATTAAAATAATGGGAATTGTAGTTTATTGCAGTTGCCAACAGTTTCATCATTTGATAAAAATATTAATTAATTTGTCATAGAACTTGAACTAAAAAGTTACAGGATACGATACCTTGTTAGCCTGAAGTCCAACTTTTATTAACACATTAAGTTTTGTCATATGCACGGTTTGTTCTAGATTGTGATAGCATGATAGGTGACCATGTGCATGTTTTGTATTCAAGTTGTATAGAATAAAATTGTTTTGAATGTCGCGAATCCAGGATTAAAACTTCATTCAAAACACTATGTGGAAAACTGACCCACTGCAGTGCATGCTTGAAGTAAACGTGCAGACTAGTCTTGCACTTGAATCCTGGAGAGTGATTGGTTAAATTTTGAGTTTGAAGACTATTTTCTAGGCTCTGTATATAAGTCAGGAAGTTTTACAAATCAGCGTTGTATAAACAGCACGATAAATTTCCAGCAAGTTAAGTTGTCTTATACTGATAGCTTTTACCCATCTGTTATTAAATTTTTTTGTCTTTATTGCAGAGTGTGCCTTCAACAATCGTTGGATAAGGAAGGCTACCCAGACAACGCAACGTACGCACTTACGAACTGCAGCTCATGAACCTATGAATTCAGTTATCTGAGCTCAGAAATGCGCGCTTGTAGTCACAAAACATGGATTATTTGCCTGTGAAGCTAAGCGAGCAGATCCAGCTAAAGAAGATTAAGTGTCTTGTGGTCTACCATAGGGCCCTTTCACATTGACTTAACTCTTGTCTGAGCGGAGCATCGGCGTACACTGCGAAGTTAACTGGACCGTTCATTCTGGCTTCCGTAGTTAATGAACTTCAAAGTAAACAGTAGGTGACGCTGTCGTGATCGAAGGTATCGCAAGGTAGCACTGCACGCTAAGATGTGACAACTTGGGAACATTTACATGTGTTAATTGACATAAAACGTATTTTTAAATTGATTGGTGATTATTATAGCAAGGTATAAGCAACTATTAGCCATCACACTACTGTGAATTTGTTAATGATAACAGTGGCCCCTGGCAATAACTTCGATAGGACTGAAGTTGATCGTTTATACTGCGTGGCAGCATTGACGCTAAGCAATTAAATCCACCTGTTTAGTGCGAAGTTAACTGGCGCTGTTAACTTCCTTCCAGGACCAAAGTTTAAGCGTTCAAACTGACATTAACTCCCAAAAACGTCGACGCGTCTATGTTAGTATGAAAGGCCCTATATGTGTATGAAGTTCAGTAGCTTTAAATTACAGGAAAAAGAATATTTTTGTGGTCAAAGGTCTAAGTTTTCTAATTTCCATCTCGTATAACCAGGTTGTACTTAGGGTTACTTTTAGTGAAACTTGTTTGCACCATGGAGTGTATTGGATTTACTGTTATTATGATTGTCAACAAAACGAAACTTTGACTTTTAAATTGATATTTTTAAGGTTGCAAACAATTATAGGTGATTCTAGTCATTTCTAGGCACTATTTCTAGCATAAGGATTGTACTTCCCAAAATCAGACCCGTGGCCATTGTCGATAAACTTTTAGTTACCTGTTACGTTTTATGTTATGCTTTTGTCTCTGCGGATATTCTTGGATTTTGCATATTAAGTGATTTGTTATTCTTGGTGTCATTGCTGTAATTTTAGTTGAAAAAGTCTGCTGTTGAAACGTAGACTTTTGTTGTAGTCCTTCCTGGCTATGTAATCACATTTTCTTTGGTTTTGTTTCATGATTTGGTAGTGATTTCTCTGTTTGTACATTCCATTTTGCTCCCTCAGTTATCGCATAATTGTCATAGACTGAGAACGATGCAATTATATTATTACCCTCATTTAGTTTTCACTGCATTGTATGCATGACTCTTGATGAACTGATTTTTGAAATGGTTTTTAAGATTTTGATATTTAGCTTATGTTCACTTATTTTAAGGAACTAGTGTATTTTACGAAGTGCATTTTATTTTCTGCAAATAATCACTGTTAATGAAATGCTAATAGAACTCTAGTTTGTTAAATCTTGATGAGAATCATTAAATTTGTTACTGTACTTCACTCTTGTTTTAGTGAAAGTCGAAATTTTTGAATGCCTTTCTTGTTGAAACTTATTGCTTTTAGAAAACTTCAGTTTTCAAAAGTTAGTTCCTTGAAAACTTATCTTCGGAAAACTTAGTTTTCAAAAACTTAAGTTCTGATGACTTATGTTTGTTACTAAAAACTTGTTCCAAAACTTAAGTTTTTCAAAAACTTAAGTTTCTGAAACTTAAGTTTTCCAAAAACTTAAGTATTTTGGAACAAGTTTTTTAGAACGATCTTAAGTTTTCTGAAAACTTAAGTTTTCAGAAAACTTAAGTTTTTGAAAAACTTAAGTTTTCAGAACTTAAGTTTTTAAAAAACTTAAGTTTTTGAAAACTTAAGTTATGAAAACTTAAGTTCGTTCCAAAAAACTTGTTCCAAAATGCTTAAGTTTTCGCCAAAAACTCAAGTTTTCGTGAATGAAAACTTAAGTTTTTCAGATTAAAAATGTAAGTTTTTCGATGAAAACTTAAGTTCATTTTTGTAAGGGTTCACGTTAGCATGAGATTGGAAACTTGCAAAACAGTCTACTACAACTCAAAGAAACCAGAAGTTTTTCATTTACTTAAGAAGTAAAAAATAGAAACAAGTACATGTGGCCTAACATCCTTATTAAGGAAAGTCAGGATTGCGACAAATTTATTTTCTAAAGCTAAAAAGTCCATTCAATTTCATTAATTGATGTTACACCCGTCTTTCTTTAGTAGGGAGGAGTGTCCAGGAGTTTTTAGCAAAATTCAACAACGTATAAGCA
This sequence comes from Phoronis australis, assembly GCA_002633005.1. Classification (NCBI taxonomy): domain Eukaryota; kingdom Metazoa; phylum Phoronida; family Phoronidae; genus Phoronis; species Phoronis australis. Next base: position 376,255 of record NMRA01000324.1, read on the forward strand.
GTACATCCCAAGTTAAACAACGGAACCCATACCAAGACCGAGTTTTTGTTGGATTACAATGTCATGAATTTTGTCCAACCAGTCAGTGACTAAGTCATCTGCTTTTCAATAAAAAATTACCAAAATAGCTGTTGACTGGAAAGAGACCAGTCATCAACTGATTTCTGAACCATCATATAAAAATTCGTATTAGATGAAATGTTCAATGTATGTACTTCTATATATGTGAGAAGACCTTCTAATTTTTTCTTTTTTGTCGCATTCAGTTTGGAGACACACACCATATGAAGAAGAGTTTTTAAAGCAGTATTGTTAGAATTTCTATATTTGTATAGATTTGATCAAATATTTCACATTCCTGAACAACCGCTTCTTCACTATGAGGTTAAGTATTGTCAGATTCCAAAAATGCATGAACTTACTTGTGTAATGCCTATTTTCCAATTAAAGAAAATATTTGGAACGTTTTTACCCCCTTCAATCCGTCTTACACTCCACCTGATAATACGACCTATTAACTAATTTTGCTTTAGCTCGGTTAATCAATTAGTTTCTGTCCATTAGTTCCCAATCAAGGCTTATACGTTTTCCAACAAGCTTATTTCTTCGCTACGTTGCTGTTCAGATCAACCACTTGCTTTTTAAGTAGCAAATGGAATTGTTTTGCTTTGAATCTTCATCAACAACGTTTCAAGGAAAAGTTGATCACTTACAGACAATTGTAAATCTGATTTGTTTGAAGTAGGCTTATCGACTGTCTGATTGTCGCTAGTCATGTGCTGTTGCTTAACTAATTGAAAAGTAACCGTGACCGCAACACTATGCTCAGATTTTTTTAAGATAAAGTTATTAAGCTTCCAAAATGATTTCGTCCTTCTGGAGAGAGCACTTTAAAAAACCGCCACCATTGGAAGATGATACCGGTAACCAAATTTTATTATGGAGCCATATCATAAATATGGGCTAAAAGGATTTCAGAATTACGAAAACACTCTAGTGTGGACCGTTTACTTCCAGCTTCGCAAGGGTATTCTTTACTATTGGAGTTAAATTCCCTGCAAACATCAGCAATGAAAAACTGTGAAAAAATCTCCCTAACCTTAATCCGTGACTTTGGGTTGTTAACTTGTCCATAATTAAGCGGGACATTTGACTGAACGAGAACAAGATTAAAATGACCTGCTCAAATAAAAAAATGATTTTCTATAAATGGAACATCTTGTTTTATTTTTCCAAAACAGGACGAGTCCCTCTATAGAAAACACGTACTGATGGATGTCTTTCTTGTCTCATTATTAGTAATATCAAAAATTATTTTATTACCAACGTAGTCTTGTTTATGTCATGTAGTTTATTGCGGACAAAAAAATAACAAGAATAATAAATATTTTAAGTTGTATTGGGAATTTCAGGGTCACAGCTCTGCAAAAAAATATTTCACAGAAGGAACCAGATAGGTTCCTTAATTACAAGAGATAACACACACATTTCCGATACCCAAAGTGTAACTGAGTATCGGATACTAAGTGGCACAGGTTAGCATAGTACCAAATGGGTACATAATACCAAATGGGTATTGGCCGATTGCCTACCAACTGGGTCGAGCAAAGCGGCAAATTCAATAACAAGTACCAAGTGGGTACAAAATGCCAAATGGGCAAATATCATATAAAGTACCAAGTGGGTACACCAAACAGCCAACTGGGCTATAACAACCTGCAAAGCAGGTTCCGGACAAGCTGAGTGAGCAGACCAGCCCGAGTGATAAATAGAGATATTGTAAGGAACGTGGTGTTGTGGCTCAGTATGTGCCACATGGGCAGGGTTGTTCATGGATGAACAATCCTGTCCACCGCCACAACTCACGTGGGGGCCGCGACCCTGGTAGGGGAGTGACAGGGGGTGGGAGAAAAAAGTAGTCACAAGCAATGAGAAAATGACTAATACCGGTCCCGGATTTGACTCCATATTCATTGAAGCTGCCCCCCCCGCCGGGATGCAGGCACGGTGTTAGACTTGGGGCACGGCACACGAGAACAGATTGGATACCTCACGGTGAATAGTACTGCTCCCGCCAAGTTCGAAGCCCAGCCAAACCCTGGTCGTCGAGAGAAAGTTGTGATTGCTGCACATTACAGGCACCTCTACTGACCCCATACCACACTCACCTAGCAGACACTACTATGCCTTAACTACAAGGGAAATTGCACCACATAACGGTGCAAGCACAAACCTAACTGGAGGACCTGCGGTGGTTCCCACCCGATCATCGCATGGCACAGGACCACCCTACACTCCCGGCCGGGCTTTCCCCGGGTCCAAGCCGCCCCCAAAGGTCAACTAATCCTCACTCATATCGCGGCAAATCCTAGCGAAATTCAGCCGGTTTAGGGCACACTTTAGTACCCCAAATTTAATGCCCCCAATTATTACGAATCTAATGCATCATGTACATGTATGAGCTAGGGTAGAGCAGCCGAAGAGAACTGACGTTCAGGTTCCTATGTGCGAAGGTGTTGGTATTGCGGTGTAGCAATTAACTTGCGTACCAGAAGAGGTAAGCGTTGTGACAATGGCTGGGGAGTGACCTCGCACGGAAGCATGTGCTGTTAGGGAAGCTCGCTGCAAAATTGTACTGAGAACAGAAAGATTGTAGATTTCTTTTTATACAACATTTTTATTTAGTTTTTTTATATTTTCATTTGTGTTTTTTTTTTAATATTTTATGTAAATTTTAAAATATATATTTTTTGTTTAGTTATTTTTTTAAATGTTTTACTTTTTAAATATATATTTTTTATTAGTTTTTATATTTGTTATTTTTTAAATAGTTTGATTTGTTTTTATTCTTTATTCCTTATATTTTCATTTGTGTGTTTTTTAATATTTTATGTAAATTTTAAAATATTTTATTATTTTTTTAATATTATTTTACTTTTTTAAATATATATTTTTATTTAGTTTTTATATTTGTTATTTAGTTTTTTTAATAGTTTTATTTGTTTTTATTTTTTGTTATTTTTATATAAGTTAGAAAAGAAGTAATGGTGCAGGAAAGGTAAAGGACCATGAGCATGGGAGATGTCATTTCATATAAAGATTATGAACAGATCTAAAATCATTATTCAAACAGTCCTATTTATTAGCTGATGCTTTAAAGATGAAAACTGACCGATTGATAAAAATCATTAATTAAAACCATGTACCAAGTTATCTGCCACAGACAGACCTTCATACGGAAACTTGTATGTCTACTATATGTCTAAGAGAAATAAAATATCTATAAAAATCCTACAGAACACAGTTATACGAGAGAGGAGAGAGCAGCAGGCTCTCAGGAATATTGATACCCCGAGTCGTATAGAATAGACAACATCAAGTACACAAATCAGGAAGCAACTTGGTCTACAAAATATGATTGGCAGTAACGGCCTAGCACCCTATCATTGTGTTCAACGAATATCCTAGAGCTAAGCAAAAGGACAAATAACATTTGTGCTGTCCATGTCAGGAAAAGATGGTCACAACTAGTTAGGAAATACAATTAAGCCTAGGGTTCTGGTATCATGAAAATTTAGTCTAGAAAGTTACATTGCTGGCACCAGTTCATCAGCACTATGCAGCAAGTTATTATGTAATTACATCAGAGTGAAACCACAGGCTGGTTAGGCACATTTGCTTGAAATATATGTTAACAAAATGGAAGATTACAAGATTTTGAAATCGTAAATTAAAAATCTTGTGTTAAAATATGTCAGACATTACTGGTAATCGGATATGATTTATACGCCTAAACGGGCAGATGTAACCCACTAGTGTGAGTGACGCATTTTCAAAAACTTGGCGCAATGACATGGATACTGTTTAGGCCTACTAATAGCCCGGGTGTAGTGGATCCTGGGTTGCAGATGAAAACGACCCTACTTCAGCGGATAAGGACAACTGTTAGAGTGACTGGCTTAGACCTAATTACACCGAAATGAACTAGTATATACGAAAATCGTAAAATTAAAGGAAACAGCTTAAGCCGGTCATGCCCTCACTCAGGAGGCACACGATTTTGTATGACTAAACTATACGCGCCTGGGCAGTGGACAACTTAGCAAGCATGTGAGACGTGATCTCATCGATCATAACGTCCCCCTATCTGCCACTAGAGTAGCCGACTATTCGAAAATCGTCCTGGTGGGAAATACCCGACCACGATGCTAGACGAAAAGAAAAGTTGACGTATTACCGAAACTTAAGCGCGGTTGGAATAGGTTTAAATTATGCCGAGAGAACGAAATGTGAAGTATTATGTGATAGCAATTGACACGAGTGTTTTAAAATGTTTAGCACATTTTGTTGTTATTATTTTTATTTTATTAGTTTATTTTTCAATTATTATTTGTTTAATTTGTAGCAATGTTTTAGTGTACGTTTTAGTTTGTTTATTAGTTGTATTATATGTTGGTTTTTTAAATTTTTTTTATTGATTTTTTTCGTGCGTCGGTAAAGTATACATATTTTTTAAGTGTTGTTCGGAAGGAAGTATGGCGATCAAAAGCGTAGATAAACATGGTAGGGCTAGGGCCGGTGACGAAGTACTTGAAAAGGCCTAACAAACAACATATCCAAGGGTGAGTACAGTATCTCCGTATCTTTCATGGAAAGTCGAATAAAATGCCAACAGTGACATCCAAAGTTTTGTATTATTATTATTATTATTATTTATTATTATAATTATTTCTGTACTTTTTTATTATTTTTTGTTATTATTTATTATTACTTTTTGTTTTTTATTATTATTTTTTATTATTGTTTTGTTTTACTTAGTACCTAAATTTTATTACTATTATTTTACCAACCAAAGTGGTTGCGCGCTATATGAGGGCACTTCCATGTGTTAGACGCGGCACTTTCGAGCTTTACCGCACCGGGCTTCAGGGCGATATGGGATAGATTCCCATCTAGATCTTAACCATTGTAAATCCCATCTGTTTACATCAATAATACCTCCAGTCCTGTTGGAATAGTACCAAGTCTAGTGTTATATAATTCCAGTATCCGCCATGTACCCAAACCATAAATACGTCTGGAGACGAGGTCACACACTCGTCAAACCGCTGGCATTCTAGCTCGTTCTACATGGGTATCCAGACCCCAACTGTGCTTCACTCCTTGTTCAAGGCTTAAAATAGCTAGTGTCACGCACTATCGTCACGCGCTTCGCTCTGTCTCGCGCTAGCCTTTAACTAACGCGCGTGACTCAGTGGACATACTTTCGGTTGTGGCGCGCGCGGTGAAAAAGTCAACGGGAACCAAAAAAGTGGAGTTGAAATTCTTCGGCAAAATCACCCCAATCTCATAACTAAGCTTCATGGAAGATTTGTATAGAAGTAAAATAAATGGATCCATGAAGAAATGAAGCGTTTTTTTAAGTGATAGTTTTCAGTGTGGAATGTATTTTTGACGAGGTTAAACTCAAAATTAGTGGCCGGATTTGGCCAGACGAAATGGTACAGAAAGTGATGAGAAGTATTCTAGCCCCCAACCGGCCAACCGAGGGGCTACGCGTTGACTAGCCCCTGACCTACGAGCCCCGTTGATAACCTTTATACCTCGCCGCCGGGTGATTGTCACACGATATCTCACTTATACCCAGGGAAGTGGTGAAATGGCGAGGAATTGGTTTGGGTTTGAGGGATCATTAAAATCGAAAGAAATCGGCCGTTAGAAAAGCCATCTGTGGCTACAAATAATAAATAAGGGATGTATCGTTTGTCCAGGACAATTAACGACGAACGGAAGTCTACTAGTTATAAACTTGTCTAATTAGGAAAACTTACGAGTGAATGTACTGTTGCTTGAGGCTGGGCCAACAGGAAGCTGGAGAGAAAGAACAAACAGCGCAACCATCGGACTTGGTAGGAACTAACCAGCATTTTGATATGAAGCATGAAGGGCTCTATAATGGTATTTGCCCAAATAATAGGATTTATGTCAGAGTGCCATCAATCTCATAATTCTCCAAAATGTTCTTAATTAGGTATGCACTCCTTCGAATTGACGTATTTGCATTGGGAAAACATTAATATCCCCATATTGATCTAATTTTGTTTCTGTTCTCTCACAATAGCGTGTATCCCGTAGGCAATAAATAGGGTACTGTTTATTCTAATAAATAATTGAGACCATCCTTTCGTTTTTTATGTAAACCCAGTCATCTGCAATCCGATGATTATAACAGCTACGCACATTTACCAAACTACAGTCAAATATTAAGAAAGCATCATAGTACAATCCTGACCCATTCACACCACAGACACACAAAACAGAACAAAAACAATACAATCATATCTACAGGCACGTCACGCTTGTAGATTTCGCAGAGTGCAACATCAATGTGAAATACGATGTAACGCAGGATAGAAAGCGGCCGTCTTCTAACTTAGATAAAAACAATGAGAACGAAATCGATCATTAGCCCAAAAAACACTTATATTAGCTCCACTTCAACCACTGAAAACAAAAAGCTGCGATCCTGCTTTATGTCACGATATGACGCGGTAAATATCTTGCCGGTAGTTAGTTGAAACAACGCAAATTGATTTGGATATGAGAATGAGTATATTGACTAAATGTTTAATTTATCCCGAAGTAAAGATTGTAAAAATTCGCAAATAGTTTGATCTAACCAGTCCGTTATCACGTTTTCCCTTTTGTGTCGTCGTCCTTGGATCCAGTGTTACAATGGTTGTCTGTCACGAGTCTTTCTTCTCTTAATTTTTGCAATCCAGTTTTCCAAGCAGTCTCCACTTGATGAGATGCTTCGGAACAATCTCGAAGTTCAGACCTTTGAAAATCAGATAAATTATGTTAACATTCATTACATCAAATTCTAGATATAATGAATCCCCTTGAAATTCAGCCCATCGAATTTCTACATGGTTTTGTCGGACAGAAATTCACTCCGTTGAATCTTTAGTACTTAGTTATATTTCTGAGCAAGCCAGTAGTATCTCTTCAAGAATATGTGCGATACCTGTAGAGCAATCTGGTTTCCTCTCGTCAAGAAATATACTTCTTGTGTAGCTAACCGAACACATATACTCAAACAGAATAATGGTGGGCGAGTGAGACCAAAACATAAAACCTACAAACTTCCTCAAAATGCTGCTCGTACATGTTGTTCCAAAATACTTCTCAGAGCAAAATCGTAAGATTCAACTATTAACTCAAGCTATTACCGAATATGGTAACTGACAGTTAAAGCGTTTTGTAGCTTCTGATGAAAAATAAGAGTATTGTTGTTGCCCGGAATGCCTCGCCCCAAAATTCACCAGTTCCGATGAATTTAAACTTTCATAACTCTGCTAGAATAACATAAACAAATGGTCAAAGACACGTATGCTGATTCATTTCCTTTACACTCATAGGAGGCAAAAAATTGTCAGCCAAACATTTAGTTTATTACACAACAACCACTATATACTTATAATAAAACTGATCATAAAATATCATTCTCATGCACATAGTTAACCCAAGTTGTATTTTGTCTATATCATAATCTAAATGACATTAAAGTTAAGTAAATAACATGTCTATCCTACATAATATTTTTTGCAACAAACTATTTGATATTTTGTAAAACATTGTCCACGCCACTGAGTGGGATTAGTTTTACAAGAAAATAAACTTGAGTTTTAAAAAGTTCAATATTCAAGATACAACGTATGACTATTTCTCGCAGACAGAGAGTGCATTTTCTTGATATATAGGAGATGTGTTGGTAGCCACGTAATTAATCACTCATGGTTTCATTCGTGTCGTTGTCATAAGTTGAAGTTCACAAATTTTAGATTTTACAAAAAACGAGGAAAAAAACTCGCCAGAAATAGTTTTCCCACTTGAATTTCTTCGCAACTCAAGTTTGTTTACATCTGAAAGTGACGTAGTGGGACTCTTGTAGTTTAGGAGGATTGACATGCGACGGAAGTGGCCGGAACGGTGGAGGCGTGTTTAGACTTGTTGGAACCTGGTACCAGACAGGTTGGAATATCTATGGCGGTGGAATAGACTTCTCAAAGTCAGTGTCCTTAGAGCGGTGCCTTCCGCCTAAAATTACACAATCTTATTCAATTAGCCAATTCCCAGAATACCTGACTTTAATCTTATCCAGAATAAAATATACAGGATTCAGACTCAATTCAAGGTCAAAATATTCATTGTGCTCTTCAATGTTGGTCAACCTTGTGTTAATTTAACCGCGTTTCAAAGTTAAGGGTAATCCCAGATAGCTTACTTCAGAAGAAGCTTAACATTTGCTTACTTTCTGAGGAACACTTGTATCGATATTTGAGAGCATACCTGACCCGTAGCCAGCGTTGCGCGGGGCTGCTTCAAATTTCTAGACAGGTGGACCTTTTTCAAACGCCGACACTCGAGTTTTTTGGTAAGGCGCTTGAAGCTTAATTTTGGGGAAGGAAAATCTGTATCAACGGCAACGATTGCTCTCAGCTCTACGTTCCTCAGATAATATGAGGATGTAGTGGTGGTTCCATGCAAAAAGCGGGACTTAAATTCGAACGCAATTGGACCCATTAGTGTAGGCCTAACGTTCTCGCGTTACCTCTTGCCAAACTTTCAAATCGGGCTCTTTAAATGAGTAATTGCAACTCGTTACATATTCGGACGGTGACTTTTATTCGGAAAATGACTTCACATAACTTTTCATGTGATTGTATTTTGTTAACATCGCTGGAAATGGGAACAGCCCACTATACTGAAGATTCACTATTCCGAATGTTCACTACTTCGAAGGTTCACCATTCCAAAGATTCACTACTATGAAAATATCTAAAAATTCTGACTCAGGTGTAACTCTTATACTTTTACATGCAAAAAGGCGATTCTTCGGTAATTAGATGCAATTACCGAAAGCAACACACCCGGCTAATAAATCTCATTGTTAGGTTTTGTGTGCATGTGAAGTTGTCCGCATGTCTTACATATATGAAAAAATAGTACTTGCTTGTATTTCTAAAAGCATATGAAGTAGGAATGTTTATGAATTATGAACAAGAATACATTCAACAGTCTAATATCAAGATCGCATCATTTTAGAGCGCGACACAAATGTTTAGGGCCGCTGGACATCAACTTCGCCCACAGGAACTACTCGCACGGCCGGGTCGAAACTAAATGTAGTTATTAGGTTACCCTGTCCCTGCCAAACTTCACAAAGTGTCATTCAGTCTTCTTGAATTTAAAACCGCCATTAGTCGCCACATCTCGTACCCGTGCCCAAGATGATGTTCCAAATTGCGAACGAGTCTTTAGTTCGATTCAAGAACCACTTTTGTAAACAATGTAAATCAAGTTTTTGGGACTATTTAACTCTTGCACACCCTTGGAATGGTTACTAAATGGACAAAAATACAACACTTTAATCATGTCAGTTCTGAATCATGAGCAGAAAATCAAAGTAATGAACTGTCGGTAGTCTGGTTTCAGAATTGTGGACATTTGATGTAGCGAACTTCCGAAAGTAACGAACCTTCGGAGTAGTGGACCTTCCATGTAACCTTCTAGGGGAATCTTTTCCTTCACAATGGTTGCTCGTATGAAACCTGTGAAGCTATGCACCATTGACATTGATCGACAACGTAAGACTTTCTTCATTGGCCAAAGTTTTAATTAGGTCTAGACGTGACTAATAATATGAACATTCGGGGATTTCACAGTGCAGAAAACGCGGTAGCTAAATGTCCGATTTTTTGAGAAACGACAAAGTAGTCAGTGAACTTATCGTCGGCGTGTACTGAATTTTAAAAAAGCATTTCATTGTTACTTCTTAAATTTATATTCTGCCATCTGGTCAACTCTCTGTGTCCCCTCATGTTTCAAATACACATTTCCAATCTTCCCATTTTTTGTTTCATTAAATTTCCGTGCGTTTAACGAAGTACTAACTTCTACATTAAAACACTCATCCTAAATTACGTTTGACGTTAGAAAATTTCCTTTTAAAAATGAAAATTTTGTTTGTAAAAGAAACCATTTCAAAATTGTATTTTTTTCATGGTGGTTTTGTCTATTTCAAAATTTACTTGCATTGCAGTCGTTAACTAGAGACGTACCCCGTGCCAGAAAGAATTAACATATTCACATTCAAAGAATAAATGTTCTAGAGTTTCAGGAAAGCATTTACAAAAAGTAGAAGCATCTGAGTCCACGTATCCAATCTTATTTAAAAAGTAGTTAGTAGGTAGAATTCTATGCAGTAAGCGGAACTGAAAGAAAAGTAAGGATGTTGTTAAAAGAATCTTCTAATCTATGAATTTTTAAAGACATACTAAATTTTTTGACATCACTCATCATCAATCCACCCTCTTCTATGGATTTAAAGAGTACTCCTGTTTTTATTTTATCAGGTTTTCCGTCCAAAATGAATTTAAAAAACAAAGTTTCAATATCAATAAAAGTAGTATCATTGGGACTTGGGAGCAGCATTAGCAGATGTACAATTTTGGAAGAACAAGTGTTTTTAATACTATGACCTTTCCAATAATAGTCAGCTTTCTATGAGACCATGTATTAATCGGACTCTTCATTTCCATTATTTTTGCATCAAAGTTATCTTTGGACATGGTATCCAAGTTCACGCTGAAATTAATACCCAGAAGCTTAAAATCAACGTCACCCCATTTTAGTTTCCAACGCGTGCGGTGAAACACGTCTTGAGAGAATTTTCTAGTTCCAATCAACGATACCAAATGTTGGAGTGCGCCCGTATTGGCAGACTGATATATAATATCACAATAATCAATGTGTGGAAGTACAAAGGATTTGAACAAAACTTCTAAATGTGTAGAATTCAGATGACGAGAGACAAGCTTAAGTGGGTTAATTAGTTCCTGAGTTTTTTGTACGAGCTCCCGAACGTGAGGGGTGAATGAGAGTTTTTCATCTAACAGTATACCCAGATGTCTTTGTAAAAGTACTGGTATCAAATTACGAGATATCACTGATATCAGTCTACGCAAACGCATTTAATACAAAACATTTCAACGCCGCCTAAAAATTAACCCAATTCCGCAGGACTACCTAAATTAAGTAACCATACGCTGTCATTTTACTCACAGTTCAAAACCCGTTCCGGCGTTGGCGTCTGGCGCTGACTCTTCCAAAGACCTTCCACAAACTCGTTTACTTGTTCCATTCGCATCATTTCCTGGTAAGAATCATTCATATCCTTGATGAAGATCTTCCCATCTCTCACGTATGCCGACTTAATGTGTCCCTGTTTCACTAATCTGCGACGCTCTGCAAAAATAGCAGCTTTCCTCTTTGTGAGATTTTCATTGATATATATTTTTCGCACGGAGGCACGCCCTTGATCCATCTGGTTAATCGCAAGTGTCGATCTTTTCTTCAGAAGTTCTGTTCGCTTACGATAACTAGTAAACTCAGCGATGATCGGTCTAGGTTTATCACTGGCATCTCTCTTCAATGCACCCAGCCTGTGGGTGCGGTCTAATTCAGTTACAGAGAGGTCAACTTCCAATTTCTTGGCTATGTTTAGGACTAGCTCCCCAGTGTTCTCCCCCTGATTTCCCTCTACACCGTGTATTACCAGGCAGTTTCGTCTACAATATTGGTCGCTGTCGTCTAAACGCTCATCCAGTTCGCTCACCATTTTATTCAGACTGTTAATTTCGTCCTGTTGTTTCTGTAGCATATCTTTGAACCCCTCGGTTAGATGAAGACAGGCTTCATTGAGAGTAGGTTCAAACATTTCTATGAACAGTCCCTTTATATCCGAGTCCTGGAGTGCAGAATTCATGCCATGATTAGGCTTTAGGGCTGATATTTTTGCAGGCTATGTTCTCGAATTCTAAAACACACCCGCCATGTTTCGAAGTGCCACCTATCCTAAGAGGATTCTTGATGAATAAGATATTTGACTATCATTTTAATTGGACAGTTGAAAATGCTTGCACTTTATCCATACTATGCCAAAATAGCAATTAACAAACCCATTATCGTGTGTTTTGTTTTTGGTCGATTTTATGGCATTAACACGGCGCTAATTTTGGGGAGCTCTCTCAATGCTATATGGTTTGGGTTGCACATAGACATTTACTTCCTTGCTGGTTCCCTACGTGCCTAGCCAGCACGCAGGTATCACACAGTGGCACGCGCATTCATTTATGTAACCTCAGGAGTCATTGGTTGGCTTTAAAAGACCGTGAAAAAATGGCGGACTTTGAACGATTTTTAGCAATTTCATGCAAGAAGCGTCGCAGCAGCTATTCCGTTTCTGCAGTAATGTTTAATAGCCTCGTGCTTGAAGCACACAGATGTATAATAAATACATATCTGGCCGATTTCACCGGTGTGTTATTAGTTAGCGTTTGGATGCAGGACAGTATCGTAAACAAAAGTCATCGAGAATAAAAAGGTGCACTCCCAAAAGGCGCAACCACAATTCCCAGAATTCACATTTCCTGAACATGAATTTTAAGCACCGATTTACATTTCTGTCCATCAGTCATGCCAGTTTGTTTACGTAAAGCGCTGCATGTTGAGAATTTGTCTAGTCAATCAGAAACGCCGGTGTATAAAATTTCACGAGGAAAATTAAGTGATACCTGCGTGTTGGCTACCGACTACCCAGCGGCATGCTGGGAACCAGAGAGCATTTACTTCTAGACTTATGGTGTAGATATCACGCGCTTTCAATGCCAAAGAATAACACAAAGCAACTTCTAATAGTCATCTAAGCAATCACCACTAGGGCCGTATACGACCCGATAACTATGGCAAGCGGAAGCAAAGTCAAAATTAAAATTAACTTTCTTATAATTGTAGTTAGTCAAGCTAGTAGATACATCAATTTTTTGCCCATCTAAATCATGTCTTGTCGCATCGAGTAGGCTAGAACTGGACCTTTCCTCCGAGGGGGGTTCCATCGAACCTCCAGTACCACCTCCCTTGCCACAGGCCTGCTTAGAAACCTATCGAGCCCCCGTACATGTATACTATTTTTAATATTGAGAATAATGTTAGAGAAACATTGAGACAGGTTCTTATGGTTAATCCTGCGTAAAAGAAGCCTAAATTATCTAAGAGTCAAACCCACTGCATCTCAGCCATAAAAATTAATTTGCATTTTTGCAATATAAGTTTGTAACATACTTGAGAAGAATCTAAGTCATTAAGTAATAGTCCACGAGAGCACCAGCCATCCAGCGGCAAGGTACATGTAAGGGTTAGCCGATTTTCACCAAATTTGGCACATAGGTAGTCCTATGGAATCTATAAACAGCGGTGAAATATTTTCTCAGAATACTGTTTTTTTCTAAAGTTATAGGCTCAAACACACTTTACGGCTTCGTCGCCATGTTTTCACGGTATAAAAATTGTCTAGAATAACTGTTTATATTTTTCCTTGAATGAAACCTATTGATTTATTATTGACTTGGCATTGTTTAGTGGTGCATATAGATTGTCACACAGATGCCTTGAAACACGATTCCAATTTACCACCCTCATTTCGTAGTTTTACTACACTGCCCCCCGTTATGCCATTTTGAGGTTGTGTTCAGTACACTGCTGTACCAAATCTGCCCCCACTGCTGTGAGAATGAACTTAGCCAAAATGTTGACAAAACATGTTACTTTCATTAAATCAAATAAAAACTTTGTCAGCCAGTTTATTAGTTATACATTTTGGCCCCTCAAATGTACTAAAATGAGAGATTTTCATATACCTGAGATCGATGCTTGAGCACCGTAAAATACTATTGTCCTTCATGTTTTTCGATATTTTGCAACAAGTTAGTTCCTCCTGAATGTTTTGAACGCGTTACTACTCACCACTTAGGGCTATAGTACCCCTAATTACCATACATGCCTCCATTGTGTAAAAAGCCGATTATGTCCTCCACAGTGAACGGGGTTAGACATGAACTCGACAAATGTAGATTATTTTGATTTACAGTTGTTATACCTTGCAATATCCTCATGGGTATTTCTTCACACATATTCAAGTCAGATTTTCTGTTGATCAAGTGTTCATGCAATGCATTTTAATATCAAATGAATGATGAGTTTGGTGGCATGACCGCAATTTTTCCCACGACTTAAAACAAAATACCGCAGAAATTTTCCCGATGAAATACCGGGTTTGCAGTTCTCTAAAAACATTAGAATGACAAGGAAAACTCCACCACTGTCCGTGGCAACTCGTCGCATGTTTTTCGCTTATCGGTCCTATCATTGTTTTCCTTTGTTGTGTCATAGTTGGATATACATGTAACAACACAGGTCGCATGAATATAGAACCCTGCCTACATCAGACCGTTGCCGATCAGTGCTCGTCACTATATCTTTATTATAACAACGGGAACAATGAAGATGCTAATCTATTGTTCTCTATGCGACCAGATTTTTTGTGAATGACCACAGAAGAGGAATCCCAAAGTATCCACAAAAAATGACCACGCACCTTAGTAACTATTACCGCGCACACGAATCCTTTCCGTGGAACCTAAACACCAAATTTTTATATCCGTGTTCTGCGTTGTATTGCTCATGGTACAGGTTCAGACTCCGTTGTATTAAGGTTCCAATCCCCAACCCTGTAATATGTAGTTTGAGTAGAATTTCTAGACAATGCAGGTTTATGGATTTATTTTCCATTAAATGAAGAGTAAAAATCAAACTCTGCACTGGTTTTTTAAAAGTAATCACTTAGTGGAAGATCACACATCTAAAAATAAAACAATGTTTGACAATTTTATTTATTACCTTATATGAAAATTGGCTACCTCACAGACAACTCATCTAAGTTCAAAATATTCCTTGTGAAAAAATATAAAATACCAAACAGAGACTTGTGTACGACAAAATATGTTTGCGTAATACAATGCAAAGATAACAGGCAGTCAAAAGTGCAAATGTTATGACTCTAATAAAATGCCTTCTAGATCCAATTGCTACAGGACAGAGTCAACCACACGAAGCCCATAAAGTCATGGAATTACATTTAAGGTGATGTAGTCTCACTGCAAAAAAAGTGATTTTGCAATATCGCTGACAACACTGGAAATCTCTTCTTCACAAACTTGAGGTGGCTGTATTTACCACATCAATGTTCTTATCTAAACCAACCACCACAAAATGAAAAATTGGCTTATCGGTTCCAATTAGTCAGCATTTTACAATGAAATGGTCATGAAAAAAATACTTTTGCAACATGGTTTGCATTACAATTGCCCTACGATTACAGTTGTGCATACATACTGGACCAGTAACAAAATTACCCATGGGAACCATAAAATGGTCAATTCGCCAAAAACACATGGAGCCACCAGAGCTAATGTGCCAATACTTTTCAGTACTGCAACAAAAAAATCATTTGAAGTGGACATAAACTCGCCTAAAATCCTATAAAACAACTTTTGATTGAGACATTTTACCATCATGAAATAGGTATTACTTCCAGGTCACTTTTGAGCAATTTCAGAACTCTGAAAGATCTGGCAATATGCAATTGCTAGAAACCAGTCTCAAAGTGTGTGATTTTATGCACATAGCATGGTCTCAAAGAATAGCAAATTGTCAATTCGCTACAATTCCATTAATCACTTCCCATCTGGATAAGGAACAAACTGAGCAAAATTTATAGAGGTAAATTTCCTAAATCAAAACTTATTACCTCATGGACAGAAGGTTTACAACCCAGGCAGAAAGATAAGTTAACAAAACCAGCCTAAGTGCAACAGGGGCTCAAATTTCAGCAATACATACATGTACCCATTTACAAACAAAAATCTATAATGGTAAATAAAATGCGGAAACATAAATTCAGATCAATTACGCATCTTCAAGGAAAAGGAACAGTACAGTGGTCAGAAATCATCTTAATGTGATGGCCACACTGAGAAATCCTGTCAGATCAAAAAATCCAGTGGCTAAACAAAATGAACAATGTACCATAACCATGTGGTCAAGGATGGTGATCCGTGCCTGGACAAAAATTCAGTCTAGGTAAATTTTAGAATTGTGCTGTTTGTACAAGCAATTCTGCTGCAAACAAAGCTTGCAATAACACACAAGCCTACTTCTCTACACAGCTGTGCTGAAACAATAATGCCCCCACTGGATTTTGCAGATCAGCCAGAGTATTTACGGGTCCAGCCACTGTACTGTTTCCTCCCTTTGAATTTTTACAATGCTACATCCTTGACAATCGCAGATTGCCTCTTTCAATGCACACTCCACTTCCTCTGTCCCAGTTTCCCCACATTTGTTGAGAGTGGTATACGCCAGTATGCTTTGGCAAATACTTTTTCCCCGACTCGTTCCTCAAGCTACAAATTCTCTTTGACATATCTTCTGGGAGTAGATTTTTCGGCCTCTCTCTAGCCCACTCACTTAGTTGTCCAGAAGGTAACTTCTTGCTGGTTGTGAACTTTTCCATACCAAACCTTTACCAATAATCGGCAGGTCTCCAACTTCAGCAGAAGCCACTTCTTCAGCATAAGCCTTTCCTGATTCCTAAAATTGTATTAATGAAAAAATTAAACATATGAAATTTAATGTGGCCATTCCGGCTCAGAAAATATGAATACCAAGCTAATGTGAGGGCACCAATATCTTTGACGCTTTAGCATGTTTAATTAACTTCATAATCGCAGAAATTCATTGGCAGACATAACATACTCCCTACTCTCTAAAAGTAGTTCATGGGCAGAAGTCATGTTACACATTCGGTGCTTGTTATGAAACGTTATGATGACTGCCTATTTTCTATGCCAATGTGTACATGTAGTCGCATAAACATAAACACATGTGAATAATATATGATTAAGCAATAAGGTCCAAGTTATAAGCAACCACGGCGTGTCAATAAAAGTATTTTGCATGAATGACATGCTTCTAAATATTCCTCACGGTCAGACTCGGGAGTTTAGTGATTCCTACCTGAGCTCACATGAACCAGGACGTTGAACCTTGACTTAACGTCTTTGGTCATTTTTCAGACCTCTAATCAGGTTTCTTCTCTAATGTGCAGTGGATGTTCTCAGTGTCTTTGGCGACGCCAATATATCTCGAGTGTTGTGACGATGATTCGGGCAAATGAATCTAATACGGTAGATTACGTAGCTCCTGCTGCACAGCTGCCTCCGAGGCAGACACTGAGACAGTCTTCTTCTCAGGAGGACACGTTCCACCTCCACATCAGCTCCACTTCTCTTATAAGGTGATCAAATGTCTCGCACTTTTGCTTGTGCATTTCCCAAGAATTTCCAAAGTTGTTTCTCTCCGTAATTTGTAAAAATACCACATTCGATGCGACTGGCAGTGCCAGATAAATAGATAAATTGGCAAAGCCGCACTTTAGGTCAGCCATCATTCAACTAGCGCATTGTAAGCTTTAGTTTGGTATTCAGACGAGTTGGATGAACAAATTTAGTATAACTTCATATTTTAGTGGGACATGCTAGTGTCCTTAAAATTAATTAAAATCATTTAAGCAAACCGATTTCATTAATTGTTGTATTATACCACGTCATTTTAATGTGTGGAAACGGCGCACATCTAGTGACTGGCTGTATAGTGGTGGGTGGATCCGTGGACTGATACTTAATACTGCACGGATCCACACACCACTGTACAGCCAAAAAGCGGCAAGGTAGTGATGACTTCATTAAATCAGCTGGTGCTGCTTTGACATTGTTAGTTAATCCAACTATTAAGCTCTACAATTCAGGATTTTTAATGGCCGTGCTCCCACAGCACAGGATACTGAAAAGGCAAACGTTTAACTTAGTATTACAAATTATTGCAACAAACTGTATGTCGATTGGCATTACTATTGTCATTCTTAGCCACTCTTATATTTTAAGTACCCAGAAGTAAAACTAGTAATAGTAGAAGCAGCAAACTTTCTGACAACTCAACTGTCAATTCCGTCGATTTCTTCGAACTATGATTTCTGACACACGGGGGTGAAATCTGTGTGAATGTCGCCATCTCTCGGTGAGACAGGTGAAATAATATTGCGTTTGGCGACAGCCCTTTGCTGCTAGGTTTTTATCCCAGGAAGTAGTGTATACTAATGCTTTGACAGTACAGTAACGACATTGACCCTGTGCTGTCAATGCCGTACATTTTCAAGAGGCACAACCTGTGTTTTTGGGGAAAGCAGCACTGACACATTCTGTACAGACAGCGGATTGTTCGAGTTAGCAACCCACCCAGTTGACATTTATATTGCTACAAGTAGCGAAAGAAGAGAATAACCCCAGAGTCCTCCGGGAGTGGGGAGGTCGAAGAACTCAACGATCAGAATACTGCGTAATCAACTCAGCAAGTCACGGAACATCGAGACTATTTCCAAGACGACAGGGCAAACTACAGTGCAGCCACTGAATCATTAGACTTCGTTCAGTCTGCCTCACGCCTTGAAGACCGGAGCGTAACCGGAACCCAGTCGCGAGATACATCAGCCACGGTCCTCTCACGCCAACTCTACGGGCAGCTCTCACGCTTTACTCCGGTTTGGTTAACGCTTTCCTCACGTTGTCCTCACAATTCTCTCACGCTTCCTTCACGCTTACCTCACGCTTTCGGTAGCTGTGGTAACATACCGTGATGGTGCGCAGGGCTAATACAAATAACAACTAAATCTGCGTGTACAGTAATCCGTTGTTTTGGCTTCTTATACACTGAGTTCTGGCAAACTTCGTAATTTCTCGTATTTGTCAATCAAACAAACTACTTGAAGTCTTCTGGCTTTTCATTTATATTGTCCAATTTATTACTGCGATTTATGTCCCGTCAACGACTTAACCGTGGTGAGTAAAGACTTACGTATTGACTATTCAGTACCCTAAAGTTAAGACGAACAAAGGCAATCATCTACTTGCGTCCACAGTGATGTTTACATGGTTGACGGACTCCATGAAACTCATCACAGCTGGATATCTTAATTCCCTCTCAAATAGCCCACGCATCTTGCCTCACCACTCATATCATCGTCACTCCGTGGTTTCGTGCACAGCAATCGTGACAAAGGTAATGGTAAATATAAAATCTTTGTTCGTGAAACAGAAAATTTCGATAAGCTTGCTTTTGGGGCTGACGAGCTCATGTTAAGTTGATTTATAGCTCCATGCATTTAGAACTTCGTCCCCATATACTCCCAGGGGAATTCTTAACTAAAATAACAGTATTAGTAACCTCTCAGACTCGTCAATTGGTCGTGACCACATTCTCCGTATGATCCCGGGATTAGGGATATATGGGCGCAGAATTCTCGCGCTAGGCCCTAGCTTATCGTGAAGACAATTGAATTATTCCGTCAGCCATGCGTGTGTCAAAATTGATGATATGCTTATTTCAAAAACATCTATACGAGCGAGAAATTATGTCCTGTGGTCATGAAAAGACTTAAGATCGATAAAGGATTTGGCCATTCGCTCCAGGTAAGGATTTCCGAAAAAGAGTTAAAACTCACATGAGCAAAATTCTATGGGAATATGGGCCTCTCTGTTAATTACTGAGATAATTTCATCAATTAGTGTTCGACTGTGATGCGCTCATAATTACTTGACCAAAACGAGTTTCTGTCGTTTAGTCTCTTTTATGAAACGGACCCAGAAACTGCATACACATGCATGTCAACAGAAATAATTTGTTGTACGGGACTATTTTGGCATGCCACACAACTTGTTACATCGACGTTCCTCACTATTTGTATACATTGAGATCTGATTATTTCAAGAACTTTATGCAGCCGCTTGTAAAACCTATTTGGTCGAGCTTACCAATTGCAGATTTAATTGTAAAGTTATGGTAAATGTTACTTCACTGCAGGTTGCATGATTTCAAAGTGAAATCTAATGAAATCGTCACTGTCATTGCCAGAAGTTTCCCAAATGCATATCTCAATTTTACATCATGCTATTCTGTAGACGAATTACTGGTGGTAAATCAAGGGGTGAACTATACTTGAAAAAATACCAGTTGAAAAGATGAACGAGGGAAAAATTCGCATACAAATTACCCCTTGGATTATCCATTACAAGACAAGTTAGACATGTGATCAATATCAAGCACGATACTAATTTCAGCTAAAATATCTGCACATTACGTGGAAGATTATCAGTTCTGATAGTTTAGCGATGTCTGTGATCCACTGGCAAGTGCAAAGTGTACCCCTGGATTTTGGTGCACTCTGTACAATGCTAAGAGTGCGAAATAGTTGCTGAAAATAGATATATGCGAGGTATAATATAGCTTACATTAAACCGAAAACTAAAAATGATAAGTATCTAAGATGGTTGACAAAACAATCACTATAATAAAGGTATTACAAAATAAAATGATGCAAAGGTGGACGAAAAAGGGCTGACTAAACAAAGGATTGATACGGTTGAATTATCGGATAAACTGGCTAACAAAGATTTGATTTGGAATTGTAGTGGGTACAACTGAATATGCAATTTACATAAGAATCCAAATGAACATAATTGTCGTGTGATCTGGTAGCTTATTTATTCAACTATCCATAAAAGTTTTGAATATCAATTATCTCATCAATCCAAATGAAATTAAACCAACTAACATACTCATATCCATTAAATCTCGTCTTATATGTTCAGGATAGCCGAATCAAACATATTTGAACTTTGAAGTTGTAGGAAACACGTAACCTCTAGGCTCAGTGACAGTGGCATGCCGCGGCACTATAGGGTGCTATAATTGCCTACACAGCAGTATTTGTGCAAGTTAGGACATGATTTGATCTTCACTGCTGACGCTGTATTTTTTGACAGTTGGCCTCGTCTTGATACAAAGAAAAACATACGAAAGCGGTGAAACTTGAATTTAGACTTTGAAAGCCGAAGCTCTCTCATACACCCGCGGTCAGTATACTATGTGTATTCTGCTGAGATTGTAAAAATATTAATACGAGAGAGTTAATTGAGCAGTCAGAAACCAGCAATATTGTTAATCTGCATACACCAAACATCACGAATTTTTGTCAGACCGGTCGGAAATTGGTCGAGGACCGGCTGTCGACCGGTCGGCAAATTAGCCGACGGGCTGGCAAAAAATTAGCCGACCGGCAGCCGCCCGCAGTGCCGACTCATAAGGCGACTGCCCAGCCGACCCTTCAGCCTACCGGCCATCAGCCGACCAGGTATTTTTGGCTAGAGTAGCAGTTGCGTAATAGGTTGTCAGGCTGATACCACTTTGCGGGTGGATGCATATTCGACCTAGCATAGGGTCAAATAAATTAACCTAGTTTTACTGTCTCGGCTACATTAGTTCACATCGGCTCTGTAACACCACTAATTCGAAGGTTGAAGGCAAGCGGTAATAGTAAACATAGGGTTATGGTAAATGCAACAACTTTTGGATAAAAAAACGTGAAAGTTTTCTTTACATTTGATCTTTAATTTGACTCGTGACGTTAACAAGCTGTATTAGATAGCCTCCTTTCCGGTCAATACAACGCTGTAGTCATTTTGTAAACGTAGCTATTTTTGTCAGCCTTCGCCATCAATTGATTTTGTTTGTGTAACGCCAAACTGCACTTTTTGCTTTTTGAATTTATTCACGGTTCTCCTATCACACACCCTTGATGATGGGATAGTGAGCGAGTTGTTACACCGCAAAGAGCTCTCACTCCCGGGATTTTATTTTCATATTGACCCAATTGCACTACGACGCGAAATTCACGGTCTT
The DNA here is from genome assembly GCA_002633005.1 of Phoronis australis. Taxonomy (NCBI): domain Eukaryota; kingdom Metazoa; phylum Phoronida; family Phoronidae; genus Phoronis; species Phoronis australis. The sequence continues at coordinate 398,008 of NMRA01000324.1, forward strand.
CGATGGCTCTAACTTCTAAATCATACTAAGCTTGTGATTTCCACTAACTTAGAACGTGATATCGAACACGGAATGACCACTGTTGAGGCAACAGCCAATAGCAGATTTGCAGCGCAAACGAACTACGCATTGCGTATGTGCGAGTTGCTTCCTGCGCGAAGACTCATAGGATTTTTTTTTGCTTTATAATACCAAGCACGTCCTTTGTCTCGTTTGTAAACACAGCGTAGCTATGATCAGTGACCGTGTGACCGAGGGCACGACTGTCGTCATGTTCAGTATTGGGGCTATCGGCGTTGATTTCGAAATCCCCTCCGGCTTCAGACACGTTGAGAGTTCTTGGGTTGCTTAACTTGTGTAGCTTTCGCCGTGGATATGCTAGAGACGTTTATTTTCAGAGGAAACTCCGTCGGAATGTTCGCTGCACACACGATGGCCCCTAGGCAATTACAACATCGCACTGGATGCCGAAGGCATTCAGGGGTGATAGTACATCCTCACAAAAAGTTACCCATTTCAAAACACAGCGAATAAAATCAAATGAACCATACATATAGGAACACGGAGTTATAATTAATACGTCATACTACGACTCTGGATACAATTTAGTGGATGAAAATCTGTCGCGGTTTGCTCGAGTTTCTCTCAGTTACCAGGTGCCATTTTGAGGAAGTTACGTGAAATTACGCATGTTGTCGAATAAAAAGTCCAAGGGACACACATCTTACAAGTTTCAGCCGATAACTTCTCATGCTAGCGTCACGCGCTTAGCTCATTCTCGCGCTAACCTTTGCCTAACTCACGTGATTCAATTGACATGCTTTGTGGTTATCGCGCACGCGGTGATAAAATTGACGGCAACCAAAAAACTGGAGTTGTAATTCTTCGCCAAAGTCAACTTAAAGTGGCATGGACCGCGAAAACTCGTGAAAAATACGTTTTAAACAATCCCTAACCAAAGTACCTTCCTTCAACCTTTACTAAAAAGTTATTCACTTCCCCCTGAGAAGGAATTTCCACAAAAAACGACCCAATTCATGTTTTTTGAAAGAAGTACGAAGAAAAGCTTGTATGGTAACCACTTATACCTGCCTATCATCCTTTCACTTATTATAATTCCCGCATGCGCTCAGTCATTCGACAAACGAACAGCTGATTCAGTGTCAAAAGTGTTGTGGAGTGAATACTTTGCCACCCAATGTGCTTTATACCTCGTGCCGTGTATTTTGTGCCTACCTCTACGATTCTTCATGATTGGACCATTACTTGAGATTTGATCATGCTGATCTGCAGTGGACTATTATTCATTTACACTACGTGTCAGAGAACGGTGCTGCGCTAATAATCGCTGACGCAGTTTTGGAAGACAATACGAGACAAGATGTCGGACAGTGGAAAGCTGGGCAAGAAAATGGGGCGTTCGTCTAAGCTAACCGACTCAGTTAGAAAGAAAAGAAGGCAAGACTTGCACCTGCAAGATAATAAACGACGCATTTATCAGGGTACAGAGCACTGCCGCTGGGAATCTCTTAGAAGTGAGCTATCCGTCACTAATTCCGAGCTGGCCAAACGATAGCTTGATCATGCGTAAGTACTTGTTCGGTCCTGCATACTTCGGTAGTTATCGGGACATTGCGCGGCCTCAGGTTATTAACATCACCTCGATCCAATAAAGTAATGTTCCGAGAACTCACTGAGAAAGTGAAGAGTGTTGAAAGTTAAACTGTCAGACATAAAATTCACCGAGTTGCATTGTCTGTTGACATTTAAGCTAAGCGGCTAAGCCTATACTTGTGGTTAAGCCTATGACCTACTTATAACATATATTGACGACTTGTTTAGTTGTTTGCAGTTGGTAATTCTTGAAACACTAAGAGAAATGGCAAAGCATTATTACTTTGAGATAGTACCACCGTCTCAACTGACTGCAGTAGAGATGGCAGTTGTCCAATAGGCCCTCCACCAGTTGGAAGTTTATTGGCGAATTGTGCACGCCGCCACATTGATTAAACCATCAAAGTCATGATGCTACAACGAACTTTTGCAGATAGGGGGATACCTTAGGGGAATGGTAATGTCTTAAACTCTTCCCAGCTCGGTCAAATATGAACGAGCATTAGGAGTCAATTTTCTGTCCTTCGTTACGGTAACAAAATCATGGACTGACCATTTTTGGGAAACTGGCCCAATTCTGTATTGATTGAACCATTGCTGTAGCGTTTTGAAATTACATTGAGATCGACCTCCATGACGGAGTAAATCGGTCATTAAAGCACTACACTGGTGATCACCAGAGTGTGCTAGTGCTTGAAACTTGGCTGCACGTGTTGTACCACTCATACGTGTGCAAAATGATATTGTAGATGAACAAAGAAACGAATCAGAAAGAAATCTTGATTACCAAAGTATTTGTTCAAGTTGGAAGGAATTAAAGATATCGACAGCCTCCTAAGGTGACCATGTCTATGTTATAAAGGTACTTAAGGCAGCATGACTTTGATGGTTTAGTTTGTGCGAGGTACGAGTTGCCAAAAGGCTTCTTGCTGCCCCTGGAACCCTCTGTGCCACCAGTTATGGCCCAGTTCAGACAGCAATTCTGTTATATTGGCAAGCTGTGCATTTTGCCAGATTGAGTATTTGCAAAGTAGGTAGAAAGTCATGTCTCATGGATTTGTAGCCTTGCTATCTTGTTGTATCTTATTTGCAGACCTATGTATATTGACATTAAGTGGTATTATGATCAGAGATCAAGAGGCCTACCATCTTCAAAGATATTATGCGAGATCTGGAAGAAAATCCACTGCTAAAACCCCATTAATCAAAATTTCGCTGCCCTACAAAGGTTAACAAAGTAAAAGCACAAACGTTCGTTGATCAATTTTCAAAATTCAAAAATACATTAACTGAGGATATTTTTGGTAACAAATTCCAATTCGCAACAAGAAATTTAGTAATGAATTGCACTCGCATTTTTTGTGATGGTTATTCATGTAGTTTGGTTGTTATTATGGCGGCGAATTGTACCACCTGTATGCTTTGACATTTGTACCTGTAGTTAATAACTAGGTTATTATAATTTCATTTTTGCACTGTAGGTATGAAGTGGCACAAAGTGAAAGATTTTCAACAATGCATGTCTAGACAAGTGTCCACAGAGTCAGAACCTAAAGCCGTATCAGCAACACCTGCAACTCCCCAGTTTGTTCAAAGGTATTTTAGAAATTATTTTTTCAGTGAAAGCATATTGTCTACACCTTCACCTACTAGTATTCGTGTCTACGACAATACATGACATGGATAATTGCATTTGCTGAAAACTCCAAGTCAGTTTTTTGTGAGGGTTACTAATTTAAATTAAATCATTCCAGCTTGCCATTGTTAGAAATATTACTGAGCTTGCACTCATTAAGCCTTGGGATGTCAAGAGTGAAAATGTAAAAGCCGTAGGCTTATTTGACCATGTCTCTCACAATTATGAGCTTCTGAACTGTACCAATTGAAATATCCCTGTTTAACGAGAACATGACAATCAAACATGCAAGCTTCGATTCATATGTACAAACCATTATTCATAATAACACTTGAATCGCAGATAAAAACCATATCAAATGTATGAACAGAATTCATGCATGTAAACCAACTTGAAAGATAAAACAAAAAAGCAGGGGTATGAAGTAATATCACATAATTACGTAAACATTTTCTAGTGATGGTGGTCATCATTCGTTTTCCCAAGGAGTCTAGCACTAAGCAAAATGGCAACATGAAATGTATCTGTAGAAGAACTATGTTCTTACATGTTATTTGTATATCTGATTAGTTATTTTTTGTGCATGACTGTCCGTTTGTACACATCATGTTGTGGTTCGTATGTATAAATGAAGCGTTCTTCCATATGGTGCAGTGTTTTGTGCGTATGACTCAAAGTCTGTACGTATGACTGCCTGGCACCCTTGATTAGTTGCTGACAAATGTTGAGCTCTTGGCAACTTTCTTTATCACCTAAATGTGATTATGGCAATGGTATATTTTCAGTGGGTTTGAGCTTTCTGGAGTCGATGCAATTGATTCTGTCTGTGACGACGAAGCCTTGATGTTTGTATCCAGGCCATTCATTACAAAGGTGATGTGAAAGTACTGGAGCCAGTTCCAAGAAATTGACAAGATCATTTTTGACTTAAGTCTAAGATTTGTCTTTAACTTCCAAACTTTGAAACTTCCAATGTTGGTAAGTTAAGACAAAACTTATGTGTGAAACACTTTCTTGAATTGGTTTTGAGACAAATTTAATTTTATTTTAAAATTTACTAAAAGTTAAATTGTTTTAGCTAAGTCAGTTCTGTTGGAACAGGCCCCTGATCTTTAAAATTTGAGAGAACTAGTCAGTGCTCATGAATTATCCTGACAACAAACTATTTAGTGTTCTAACTGATGATTGAATTGTGGAAGATTTTGTGCATATATTTCGCATGGTATATTCCAATAAAATGGATTTTTCTACATGTCTGGTATGGTCAGGAATGGTGTGCACAGGTTTCTCTTCTAAGCATGACTGAATTTTGCAAACTCTGTTTACATGCACTGTATATATTTTTGATTTGCAAAGATGTAACTAAAAGTAAATACATCAAAAAGGAGATGGGCAGCAGTTTTGGTGACCCTTTTGACTAAATAGCACCTATTAGGTATGGTTTTATAGGTCATCCTGCAAATAATCTTGTCATATTTGTGTTTTTAACGTGACACATTGGTATTCCCAACTTATTTGAATATAGTGTGGGCAGAGTTGAATTCAATGATTGCATTTGCACATACATGTCTTTGCACGGAATTAGACATTTTTTCTTTTTTGAAGTTGATTGATGTAAAATTTAAAAGTTTATATTCAAAGGCAACGTTGGGATTTTGAGGAGTTTTTATCAGTAGCATAGACAAACCATGGAATTTGTGACATCAAGTCATAAGTGCGTGTTCTGGATAGAATTTCCTAAATCTGTTTTCTGAGTTCTAAATATAGAGACCATGCGGTACATGGATTGTTTTTTATCATAACTTAATCGTGGTTAGGCGATATGTGGTGAAATCCAATAAATACAGACTGATCAATGCTTTAATAGAGAAACACTCAAACATTTTTGAATTTCTATATTACAGGCTGTTGATTGATGTTTCTGAGGACCTAGCATGTGATGACCTGGACGATAATTGTAAGTGCAACATAACAATTGTGTACACATTTAAATTATGAGTTATCCAATTTTTAATAAAAATACATCATTATTGTTCAGTGCTGACAATGTTAATGTATTTATTGAAATATATCTTCTACTGACGATTGGTCATAATAGCTCAGCGCATGGACAGCAATGAATCTCAGGTTGGAAGCCCTGACAGGACAGAAATCCTTTCACAGTACTAACCATTAGGTCCTGCAAAATGACTAAAGAAGGCATCGTAAGGCGTCATCAAATGCTATATGTATAAAACATTTGAATTCTGAACAAACTGTATTTAACTGTTCTCCAGTGCACATAATGCGAGCCCTGTTACTTAGTAGTTCTTCAACTGCGTTACGGGAGCTAGGTGTTGTGTCGTTTTTGAAATTCTAAAGGGAAAGATTATCACGCTTTCTCTTGTTGCAGTCCACGAAGTATCCTTGATGATGTGAATATTAGCGATGTTGGATTTGGATATGAAGAGTTTGGTGGGGAGGAAGTTGCAGGAGATAGCATCAATATGTACCGCTATGGAGACTATGATGAGACGTTGTCTACAGGTTTCAGTGGTGTCCACAGAATTTATGATGCAGCTGGTGCACACTCAGCTGTGGACAATAGCAAATGTTTTGTTTTTATGACACCCTCCTTTCCCTTTCAAATCTCATCAGCGTGTCTTTCAAAGAATGAGTGATGTTCGGATTTCATCTGTTAAAGGTTCAACACTCTCTCTCTAACTCCTTCTCCGAAAGGTGTCGCACTTGCACATTTGGTCATTGCATTTACTCTTCTCTGAAAATTAGGAGATTTTTCACTAATTATGGAAAGGAGATATTTATTCCATCTTGTATTCTTATAATTCACTTAGTTACAAGCTCAGCTCACTACTAGAAAAAACTGGAACTTTATTCAAAAGTTGATGTAACATATTATTTTGCATCATTAGACAAATGATAACCACATGAAAATCTGTGTAAAATGTAATGGCTCCTTATTTCTTCAAGATGTAAAATGACATAGAAGGTTAAATATTGGATATTCTATATATTTACAAGTCATAAATTATTCTCTGAACTAGAATTTTTGATTTGTTTTTTTCACATGTTTGTTATTCATGATAAATTACCTATACGTCATCTTGATAAGATGCATAACCTTGCAGACCACGATGAGCTGGGGTCACTGAAGCTGGACGTAGAGAAGCTGTAGCGACTGACTTCCATTTCCTTCCTCTACCTCCTCTTACACTTTCTCCTCTCCTTGTTTTCATGGCTCTCCCACATATCCTATGGAATTAAACAGGCCTTTTTAATTTCATATAGTCTCAAAGTTCGTCAAAAGCCATGCCTAACATTGGGAGTAATTTCCAAACCCAAGCAAATGCTTCAAACAGGACTGGTAATGTGTGTACAAATTCTGTTTCTGAGAGCATTCCATTAGTGAGTTCTCAGCCCCAGTCTGTTAGTCTAAGCTCTTTTCACGTTTTACTCCATGGATAGGTGGGCGCAGGTTGTCACCGATCTGTTCTAATATTTTGATGCAATGGTAGACTGAACACTGGTTCGAGTTCATCACTTTATTAATCTTGACTGTATGCTCATATTAAGTCCATTCAAACAAAACGTACAACGTAATGTCTGTTCTATGGTCAGCCAGTGCGACAAAGCCTTGACTTTCAGTACCTCCTACAGTTGCTGGTGCAATAACATGCTACTTTTGACAGTTCTTTGTTCTATAGCCACAGGTGAAGTGTTAGACAAGTTCTGTGCAATTGAAACTGTGCAATGGCTGATGTTGTAGCCAATGAATAATGTTATGAACTATGAAAGTACCTACTTGTTCTATTATTTTCTCCTCTGGAATGATAATTAGATGCTCCATGGACAGTAGAAATAAAATTACTTTCAAGTAATGTTGCTGCAATTTCTGATGTTTTTAGTGGGACAAATTTGCTGGAAGTGTAATTTATCATTCCGTTTGTCCAAAGGTGTGTAGACTGATTCTGTCTTTTTATTTCTAAACACAGTTATGTTGCTCAAGTGGAATGACCTCTTATTTTGTGCATTAAGTAACTTTGTATTCTTCCATGAGTCCACACATCATTGATGTTTCATTGTAGTCAGATGTAAAAGTGGAGATCAGCTCAATAAAATAGAAGTTGATTGCAAACCACAGATTTGTACAAATCCATAAATTGCTTGTAGTTATAGTCAGTGAAAATGTGTAACATACTTTGAAAAAAAAACAAAATTATTTGGATCATGATGATGCTCGATAAAATAAAACTTTTTGAATGCTGTTGTGACTGAAATTTCATTATGATGCATATTGCAAACTATTACTGGGTGAACAATTAGGTCAATATATTTACCACCAGTCCTTGGAACATATGTGTCTGTGACTTATCATCATCACATCTTTCCATGTAATGACAATGTAAATTATCAGATGACTGGAGTTAACAGCTTTTGAGATAATAGGAGATAAACTGTGTTTTAGGTTCAAAAAGATACCAAAATTTAGCATTAGAAAGTTAATCTTCCCAACTTTAAAGTTTTATTTAAAAATTTGCTGTGAAGAACCTTGTAATTGCTTAGAATTACTGTAAATAACAGTGTGATTACTAAGGCATCAATTTAATATAATTACTAAGTTGGTCAAGTCATTGCACTTGGCCATTTGAACCCTAAAATGCATTGACTACATGTACTTTGGGCCAACTGGGTGCATTTGGCCCCAGAATTCAAGAAAACCCTGGGCCAGAATTTTTGGGGGATTTTTTGATTGGCAGGTAAACAAGGAAGTTCAATGAAGGTTTTCAGTGAAATTCAGATTACATTTTCTTTCACCACTAACAGCTGAGGATTTAGCTAACTGCACTTGCACTACTCGGCCACGGTGAATACGCCAGTGGCGGATCTAGGATACCACAAGGGGCGCCCAACATGACACCTCGGAGAAATGGGCAAAGCTCGATTGTATGCACAGGTGGCTCGAATGTTGTGGGGGTTGGCGATACGGACCTGGTGTTCCGGAATTCTACCGTTGGGCTCAATATTTTCTCACGCCTCATGCTGTTGCGGTGTAATTTTTTCTTGCACCAGTCTTGGGGGTCCCTTGGCCTGTACGCAATCATCACGTAGTAACAATTAACAATCACCCGAAATACATTTTAATTATAAATCCTACGTACAGTCACGATGCATTGAAATGTTTTTAGCAAAATGTTATTGTTCGTGTTTACTATAGATTATACACAACATAGTCTACGATGTTGACCGTACGCCGATCGGTGAGCCAGACTATTTTCATTCCCTAAACGATAAGACATGAATAGAACGTTTTCCGTTTGAAATGCACATAAATGAAATCCTGGGCAAAAATATATTAGATCATACTTGGGAGAGCATAGAAACCAAATAAATCGATAACTCACTTCAGAAATGGGACTTCTTTGAGTCAATCGAGGTGTCGATGTGCTTTCAAAACCAGCCATCAGTGTTTTGCTTTCGGCGACCTTTCACCTCTCTGAGGTCATCAGGGCATTTCCAAATAAGACACCGCAATGCATTTTGGGACTGTAATGTCGGACTTGACGAGCACGAAGGCGTGTCTTTTTGGTCAACTTTCAAACGTAAAGAAAAATACTCCAAACTCATCTAAAACTCACTATATTTACGAAACCTACAAAAAACTTGTACGCCACGATATGATACAGGTTTCATGCAAGATGAGTAACATTTACCTTCTTATTTTATACTATTTTTCACGTTCCAAGCCACTTTAATTCTTACAACTCAGCTTCATCAAAGATATGTATAGAAGTAGAAAGGACCAATGGGGGAAGTAAGCGCTTTTTAGTTTTAAGTGAAGAATGTATTTTGACGAGGTGAAAACTCGAAATCGGTAACCCAAATCCAGTCACGACCCTTTTAAAATACACTGAAGTAACAAAATGAGTACAGAAAGCGAATGGAAGTATTGTAGCCCCTATATGGCCAACCGAGGGGCTACCTGTTGCCTACTAGAAGGCCCCGCGTTGGTTTGAATGCACTAAATCTCCCCTTACTCCCTGCTCTCCTAATGTTGTTTATCCATTTTTCACGAAGTTCTTGGTTTGCAGGGAACACATAAAAACTCAGATTTTTATCTCTCTTGTTTTTGAAGCAGCCGGGAACACAACAACTGTATCCGCCGTAAGTTTTCTTCGCGCTCATACCGCGTATTATGCTTGTTACTATGGCCGCTTTCGGAATCCTGACCACAGCGCCCACAATGCACCATTTTAACCTAATTTAAATCAAAATAAATATTTTCTGTCAACAACATATTGACAAATTATGTAAAATACAACAATTAGGAACGGGAATATGTGAATACGTGGTGAAGAGGTATTTGTCTCTACGCGGCACATGTGCGTGGATCTTTGATAAAGCGATTGCGATGTCGAAAAACGATAGAAAATACATCAAGGTGCACTTTTGAGAGGCAAAGCGTCTGGTGATATTTGTAGCGTATGATCTGGCCACCTTTGGTAGTAAGTGACGCTGAATGACAAGTGGCAACTACATGTTTGGCGCGAAAATAAAAAATCATGCTTGTATCGCTACCCCCCCCCCCAAATTTTCCAATTTCTCATGAGTCAACACTCGAGATTTGGCTCCATTTCAGTACTACAGTCACAGAATAATTCTTCTGTGTTCAGCTGTTAGAAGACATACATTTTTGAAACGGTGCTCAATCTTAAAAAATTTCCAGCATGAGAGCGCTTTATCAGAAATGCTAAGCACGCGCAGCGTTGTAAGAAAGAGACGTTGGGCTTTGAACAGTGTGTACAAATTTGTTCATTTCGCTTTTCTACACTGACGAATATGGTCAACACGATGTTCTTAAAAGACCACATTTGACGGCATTTTCAAAAATAAATGTTTGGTTGACGAATTTAGAGAGTCGGTGCCCACGGGCAGAAAGGGTATCTGCGAAAAGAAAGAGTTGCGTTTTCAAAACCAGCTTTCAGAGCATGAGCTGAAGGACTACCTGAGAAAAAAAAAGTAAAACCGAATATCCAACAGAAACTTGTGCAAAGAAAAATTATATACCTCTTGAAAACTGTTACCCCGAATAAATATGCAAAATACGAACGTCATTTACGTAAGGTCGTACCAGAAGTGAGTCGTTGCAGTGGAGCCGCCACGGCGTATTAAAAACACTGTGCTGTGCGCTATCGTTAGCGGAATGGAAAGCTGAAGCGAAAAAATCCAGAACACACATTTTCTATTCAGCAAAGGAAATCTCTGTAGAATTAAAAACAATTTTCAACCAGGATTTATTGCGTCAGAAAATTTATCACGCCAGGAGAGAATTGTTTTCATGCTCGGAGACCACCCGTTATGCAATGATGACAATGCAGTGTGTACCTATATATTGGCATCTATTGTAAAACGTGGACTAGACAAAACAAATTCAACCGCATTTCCAAGATAATATGTCCGTCGTCGGCGAGAGGTTGAACATTTAGCCCTTGTTTATACGAGTACTACGGACATTATCATCACTTTGAAGGATCAATGCTTGGGGATGGTGACGTGGTGTCCTGGCACGGTAAGTTTTTGAACCCGAAGCTGTTAACTAAATTAAAAATACAAATGTGCGGCTCCACTGCAATGAATCACTTCTGGTACAACCTTCCGTAAATGACGTTCGTATTTTGCACATTTCTTCGGGGTAACAGTTTTCCAAGAGCTATTTATGCATTGGACAAGTTTCTGTTTGGTATTCGGTTTTATTTTCTTTCTCAGGTAGGCCTAGAGCTCATTCTCTGAATGTTTTGAAAACGCAACTCTTTCTTTACGCAGATACCGTTTTCTGCCCGTGGGGACCGACTCGCTGAATTCATCAATCAAGATTGTTTTTTTAGATCACCGTGTTGACCATAGTCGTCAGTGTAGAAAAGCGAAATGAACAAATTTGTACACACTGCTCAAAGGACTTTTATGGACATACGGAAACGCCAACGTCTCTGTCTTACAACTCTGTGTGTGCTTGGCATTCCCGATAAAGTGCTCTCATGCTGCAAACTTTATTAAGACTGAGCACCGATTCAAAAGTTGTTTTATTTTTCTTACAGCTGAGCACAAAAGAATTATTCTGCGATTTTAGGAATGAAACGGAATCAAATCTCCAGACGTGACTCATTAGAATGTGTAAAACTCGGGGAGGGGGGTGGCCATACAAGCATGATTTTTTTTATTTTAGCGCCAAACATGTAGTTGCCACTTCTCATTCAGCGTCACTTACTACCTAAGGTGGCCAGATTTTACGATATCAATATCACCAGACGCTTTGCTTCTCAAAAGTGCACCTTGATGTAGTTTCTATCATTTTTGCCATCGCGATCGCTATACCAAATATTCACGCACATAGGCCGCGTATAGACAAATACCTCTTCACCACGTATTCACATCTTCCCGTTCACAATTGTTTTATTTTACATAATTTGTCAATATGTTGCTGACAAAAACTATTTATTTTTGGAACAACGTGAACGGCCAACTATTAGGCGCCTAGGTGTACAGCACACATCACGAATTTTTGTCCGACCGGTCGGAAATTGGTCGGCGACCGGCCTTCGACCGGTCGGCTAGCCGACCAGCAGCCGACCAACAACGGTCGGCTAGGAGCCGTCTGCTGAGTCGCCTCTGTGGTCGGCACTTGGGTCGGCTAAGTGGTCGGCTAGCGTAGACGACCAATTCGGATTAAGCGTGTCCTTGGTCGGCAAATACCATTTTATGACTCAACGGGTGAACTTTGGACAAAAAAACAACTGTTCGCTGTTCTTTTACCAGTGGCAACTCCGGTCTTGACATAGGTTTATCAACTTGTGTTCAACTATTGAATGGAGGGAAAATCGAAGCAGCCTACAAATACGAAGTGCGTGGCATTACACTAGCCTAAAACTTTATGTTGAATTAATGACGGCGTGGTAAAATCAAACGTTAAGTGATATCGCAGAAACATAATTTCTAAATTTAGATATGAGACTTTTTATACAGTAAATTATGCATTAAAACAAGCACCAAATTTGAAATTTTCTGTAAAATTGCATAAAAATCAGAATACAACACTGGATATTTTACGATCTCAAGTGTTTTCAAGCAGCGGAATGCTCAACAAGCATCACGCATTTGCGCTCATCCGTTATTGCTCTTGATCATCACTTCATCACGCTGTATATTGCGCTTTGCAAAACATTATTATTGCTTATTTCTGTATAATTTCTTAATATGTTGGTACAGCAATAGAACCCAAGTTTATTTTAGGAAAAACATGAGCAATGGTTTGAACGTAGCGCCGATATTAAATCATGGGCGCATGAAAACGGAAGACGGTGATCGGTTTATAGTATCATCCATCATCATTCTGAAATTGTTGTCAATTTCGCAGTAAAAAATCTTTTCGAAACTAGAGCCTACCTATCTATCCAGCTAGTTGTATGAAGACTATTTTCAAAATACAGCAAGGTGCCACTGCTTATTGGGATCAAACAGACCTCGAAACTTCACACAGCCTGGATAGTTACGCTTGTCACCTCGCCGAAAAGCTTGTATCAACATACATGTAAGCTGAAGACCGGCGGGTGTGCATGCAAAATTTGGAATTCAATTGGCATTCAAGTTGCGGTTACGGCGAAAAACATCCGACGTCATCTTCTTGCGTAATTCTCTGCCTTTTTTAACGAAAAAACGTATGTCGTCGTTTTGAAAAAAGTTCATTGTGACACGCGCCACTTCCAAAATGTTTTCAAAATCTCCCATTAGAAGATGATAACATGTCAGCAAAATTTGTTCTAAAATTCGGTTCACTGATGTCAAAATTCCAAAAACATATAATGAAGTGAAAACAATTCTGATCATTTGTTGTGACGTTTACGCAACCTCGAGGGAGAACGTTTGATTGAAGAATCTGGGAAAAAGAAACTGTCTAAAAGGTGACGCAATATGTCATTGGGTCCAAAGTCGAGACATCAGATCACACTATAACTTTAGCAGCAGAATAATTGTAGAAAACCATTTTTTGCAACGCTGGTAAATGATTTGGATTAGTCTAGGACGATTTTATTCGGTCAGTTTTTACCCACGATGGCGCAAATTTGTATGTTTAATTTAGTAAACGGCTTAGCACCAAGGCTACTAGAGCCTTCCGAGCCCTTTGGCGTAAGGACACAATACTTGGCGTTTCGCGTATACTCCAAGGGGTAAAACTTTGAAAATAATATTTTCGGGGTAACCTGGTACATGTAATCCTAAAAAAGTAGTCTGTGTTTTCATGTAGAGCATAAAATTGATTAACCCATTGATTCAAAAAGAACATTCTCACAAACGAAAACGCACACAATTTTCAGCTATATTACACTGGTTAAAAAACAACTTCTATAAGTTTATTGCTCGGATTCTAGTGATCAACAGGGCAAGTCAAACTCTTAAGGGGCCGCAATTGCAAACCTTTGGCATAAATAAGTGATATAAAAATGGAATTAGACCGACTTTAATTCATCAGCAATGTAGACACAACAGTTACAGACACTGACTGCGTTTGTTAACGGCAATGAAAAAAAAATGTTTCTACTATGATTGATAACAAGTTTTACTCCGATGAGGTATGATGCAATATGCATGTCTAATATGCAGATCGGCAGTTGCAAAAATAATTACTGGGTTTAATGAATCCATTTGTTATGAACCACTGCAAAAGTATGATTACTAATTGTACATTCGAAGCACGCCTCATTAGAATAAAAACATACACATGCTTGATGATCATGGGAGTACCTCTATTACAGGCATGAAAGAAGATATATAGTTGTTAAGCCATAGAGGATAATAAAGCTCACATAATATCACACTGAACCATATACACCTGTCATATACAAAGGATATAGTATTTCAAAAGAAGCCTCAACTACTCATTTTTCATAGTATTACTAAATCACGAACACCCAGATTTATATAAAAAGTTACATAGTACGATGCTACACAACCTGCTCTCCCACATTTATGGGAGGCCTAATTTGAAACATTTAACGACATATCTTTTCTATGCAAGATTAAAACCAAGCAAAACATGTGAAGTCTTCAGGACCAAAAATAAATATCTCAAAACCAAAAATTTTACTTAAGCAGGAATTAAAACAATCCAATACATTGAGATTGTTTTCACACACAAAGAGCAAATAAAGACCAAAATTCACCATGTCAAGACTGAAAATTTATCACATCAGCACCTGTTATTTATGAAGTGTGGACCAAAAATTCTTCACTTCAGGATCAAAATAAAATACGACTGAACTGAAAATTTAATGAGTCAGGTTCAAAAACTTACCATGTCAGTAACTTTACACGCCAGAACACGACGTCACCATCCCCAAGCATTGATCTTTCAAAGTGATAATGTCCGCAACAACAAGGGCTAAATATTCAACCTCTTGACGACGAGACATATCATCTTGGAAATGCGGTTGAATTTCTTTCGACTAATCCACGTTTTACAATAGATTCCAATGTTTAGGTACACACTGGATTGTCATCATTGCATAATGGGTGATCACGTAGTCTCCGGGCATGGAAAACCATTCTCTCCTGGCGTGATAAGTTTTCTGAAGCAATAAATCCTGGTTGTCAATTGTTTTTGATTCTACAGACATTTCAATTCCTGAATAGAAAATGTGTGTTCTGGATTTTTCCGTTTGAGCTTTCCATTCAGCTAACTAGTGCACAGCACAGTGATTTAGTATCCCGCGGCGGCTCCACTGCCGCAACGAATCACTTCTGGTACAACCTTCCGTAAATGACATTGATATTTTGCGCATTTCTTCGGGGTTACAGGTTTCCAAGATCTATATATTTATTGGACAAGTTTCTGTTTGGTATTTGGTTTTATTTGTTTTATTTTCTGTCTCAGGTAGTCCTTGAGCTCATGCTCTGAATGTTTTGAAAACGCAACTCTTCATTTACGAAGATACGTTTTCCTACCCGTAGGCACCGACTCGCTGAATTCATCAACCAAACATTTATTTTTGAAAATGTCCTCAAAAGTGTAGTTAAAACACCGTGTTGACCATAGTCGTCAGTGTAGAAAAGCGAAATGAACAAATTTGTATGCACTGCTCAAAGCACTTTTGTGGACATACGGAAACGCCAACGTCTCTGTCTTACAACTCTGCGTGGGCTTGGCATTTCTGATAAAACGCTCTCATGCTGGAAACATTATTAAGATTGAGCACCGTTTCAAAAAATTGTATTTCTTCTTACAGCTGAGCACAGAAGAATTATTCTGCGATTTTAGGACTGAAACGGAACCAAATCTCGAGTGGTGACTCATTAGAATGTGCAAAATTCGGGGAGGGGGTGGGTGGCGATACAAGCATGTTTTTTTATTTTCGCGCCAAACATGTAGTTGCCGTAGAGACAAATACCTCTTCACCAGGTATTCACATCTTCCCGTTCACAATTGTTTTATTTTGCATAATTTGTCAATATGTTGTTGACAGAAAAAAATATTTTTGGAACAACGTGAACGACCAACTGATAGGGGACTACGTGTATACATGTAACTGCTAGCCCGGATTTTAACGTCACCGATACATGAAAACGGAATGCGAAAAGCTACAATTGCCTGTAGCCTCAACAGTGGTGATGTCACCGTCTTAGTTCGTGGAAATCGTAACCGTAATATGATTTCGAAGTTAGAGCCATCGAAGTCCGTGGGTTTATGGCATACTGGACCTTGAATATCGCGTCTGTACTGCAAGGGTCAATGTTATGAAAATAAAGTACCCGGAGTGAGAGCTCTTCGCGGTGTAACAACTCACTCACTAATCCATCATCATGGGCGCGTGATAAGAGACGGGTGACTAACTTACAAAACCGCAAAAAGATGCAGTTTGGTGTTACACAAACAAAGTCAATTGCGGGCGAAGACTGCTAAAAATAGCTGCGTTTACAAAATGACAACAAAATGACCGGGAAGCAACCAATCTAATATATCTTGTTAACGTCACGAGTCAAATTAAAGATCAAATGTAAAGAAAACTTCCACGTTTTTCATCCAAAACTTGTTGCATTGTCCATAACCCAATGTTTACTATTACCGCTTGCCTTCAACCTTCGAATTAGTGGTGTTACACAACCGAAGTGAACCCATGTAACCGAGACAGTAAAACTAGGTTAATTTATTTGACCCTGTGCTCAGACGAATATGCATCGACATGCAAAGTTAAATCAGCCTGACAACCTATTATGCAACTGCTACTCTATCCTAAAAATAGCCGGTCGGCTGAAGGGTCGGCTGAAGGGTCGGCTGTGGAGTCGCCTTATGAGTCGGCACTGCGGGAGGCTGCCGGTCGGCTAATTTGCCGACCGGTCGACGGCTAGTCGCCGACCAATTTCCGACCGGGCGGCCAAAAATTCGTGATGTTTGCTGTACCTGGAACTAGTCCAGATTTTAAGGTCACCGATACATGAAAACGGAATGCGCAATTCTAGAATTGGCTGTAGCCTCAACAGTGGTCATTCTGTGTTTGTTGTCACCGTCTTAGTTCGTGGAAATCGTAACCATTGCGTGATTTCGAAGTTAGAGCCATCGAAGACCGTGGGTTTAGGGCATACTGGACTGTAAATTTCGCTTCCGTACTGCTAGGGTCAATACTATGAAATTAAAATCCCCAGAAGGAGAGGTCTTCGCGGAGTAACAACTCACTCACTAATCCATCATCATGGGCGCGTGATAGGAGACCGGTGAATAACTTATAAAACGCATAAAAGATGCAATTTGGCGTTACACAAACAAAATCAATTGTGGGCGAAGACTGCTAAAAATAGCTGCGTTTACAAAATGACTACAGCGTTGTATTGACCGGGAAGCAACTAATCTAATACAACTTGTTATCGTCATGAGTTAAATTAAAGATCAAATGTAAAGGAAACTTTCACGATTTTCATCCAAAACTTGTTGCATTGACCATAGTCCAATGTTTACTAGTACCGCTTGCCTTCAACCTTCGAATTAGTGGTGTTACACAACCGACATGAACTCATGTAACCGAGACAGTGAAACTAGGTTAATTTATTTGACCCTCGTTAAGACGAATATGCATCAACACGCAAAGTGTTATCAGCCTGGCAACATTTTGCGCAACTGCTACTCTAGCCTAAGAATAGCAGCCGACCAGCTGGTCGGCTGATGGCCGGTTGGCTGAATGGTCGGCTGAAGGGTCGGCTGGGGAGTCGCCTTATGTGTCGGCAATGTGGGCGGCTGCCGGTCGGCTAATTTTTAGCCGAACGGTCGGCAAATTAGCCGACCGATCGACGGCTAGTCCTCGACCAATTTCCGACCGGGCGGACAAAAATTCGTGATGTGTGCTGTAATACAACAAGAATAAATTTTAAATACCAAATCCACTAATCTCTAATGTTTCATAGAATACTTTACATATCCATAACACCTTTCAGCTAATTGTGTTGATTTGATAGCCTAAAGATGGTATTACTCACTCGCCGCAATTTGATGCTTTGAGTTCCGACATGAAATAACTAACTTTATAGTATACTAGATTGCGTAATGTTCCTATAGAATGGCTGCCCTGAGATAGTTTACCAGAAGTACATAACATGCGAACACAGTCGGCAATTTCTTACCAATGCTGTTATTGTTCTTCCAGTTGTTTACTTTGTTACTTTTTTGAATTACGATACTGTATATTGTTCTAGTTGCGCTAAACGTGTCAGAATAACACTTATGATTTTTAGAGAAGTCAGGAAAACTCACGCACCGCGCACGCATGGCTCGGGGTGCGCTTGCACTTCGTTCACGTTTAACTCGCTGTAAGTTCCGGGCAGAGTCACGCTTAGGCTCACTCCAGCTGTAACGGTTGATTCATGACTCACTCTCCGAGTATTTCCGGATACGGTCACGCTTAGCCAGACCGGAGGCAGGTCGGACGAGACTAATACTTCAGTGTCTGTACTGTAAAATAATCACGAGATTGAAAAACGATTACCGAATATGCAATCGATGTAACAGGACATTTCAAAATTTCAATGGGATGAGAATCTACCAGGGAAAGACGAAGCGTCTCTAGCGGCAACACTTAGGTGGTACTACTACTATTTCTAGTAAGACGACTGAAGATGATAGCCGGGGTAAAATCTACAAGGCATCGATATCTAAAGCTCATGGAGCGATCGAGGAAGCAAAAGTGTCCGCTGCATCAGAACTTGATGACGACGGTAGGGCACCAACGTTTGTGTTACTTTCCACGTCACAGTTGCTTATTGAAACTGTTGAGGATCGGGGTCCATACAGCATGCCGAGGCAACGAACTAAAGCACCATGTGAATTGGCAACAAAGGGACGGATTCCTCGGCCAAAAGGACATAACTGGAGTCCTCTAAGGAAATAACTGGAGTCCTCTGGATCAGGATCTCGATGGCGTCTTAGAGGCAAAATTAGAAGAAATATACAGAAAAAAAAATGGTCACCCTGACTGAGCTGTTGTACACGTCACTTTTCAAATACAGATTTGGAGGGCGGCGAAAAGAAAGAATCCCAATAACGTAAAATCTGGAGATCCGGGTGAAGCTGAGAGACCTTAACAGGCAGTGGAGGAGAGTTGAGTGTCATTATATGAGAGAACTCACCCATTTAAGAAGTGAACGGAGGGATAAACATTCACCTTTCTGCAAGAAAGAGCAGCTTAGAAGAGGAAGTCCGAGAATTTCCGGAAGAGGAAGAAATTTTTGTCTAATCCATTCAAGTCCACGAAGGAGCTTTTTGGGAAAGAGGTAAGTGAGCAGCTCAGATGCTTTGCAGAGGAGCTGGAGAGACATCTGGAGGAAGTTCACAGTGACACTCGGTGCTATGAACCTTTGGGAATTTTTTACAGGAAGTATGATGAGGAATTTTCAAGTATGTATGTTGACAATTTTATGTTCTGCGATATCAGGAAGGTGGACATGTATGAAGAGTCGGGTTCAGTTCTAGGCCCATCCAGCCTACCTTACTCTGTGTATAAGAAGCGCCCATAGAGAGTAAACCGACACTGGAACCTGTTGAGAGTGATTTGGCGCTCTAAGGCGTTGCCTTGGAGATGGGAAAAAGTAGAAGGGGTGTTCATTCCAAAATGCAAAGGCTCACTGAAGATTGGTGACTTCCGTCCTATTTCGTGATCGGATATGGTGAGTAAAATCGTTTTCGCTCTGCTGGCAGACAGGCTATCGACGTATTTGTTGGAGAAGAGTTACATCGACCCTTCAGTGCAGAAGCTAGGCATTCCCGGCTGCTATTGTTGGTTAGAACACAATTGTGTGATCACGTAGTTAATCAAGGATTCAACGACATTAAAGAGAGTCCTGTTGGTGATATAGCTTGGCATGGCTAAGATCTGCGTTCTCTCATCTGCATATAATTCAAAGGATCAAGAATGAGATTCTCATTTAATGGTTTTACAACAGAATGCCAACTTTTGCAGATGGGGATCACGAAAAGATGCACAATTTCTATAATTGTGTTTGTGATGGACATGAATATTATGATAAAGCGAGGATTAAAACAGCGGAGGGGTCCCGTATTGCAAAACAAGCGTTTACCAAGTTGTCCTGCATACGGTTACAATTCACTCTCCAATAGGGACTGGTCGGATTCTAAAAGGGTCGGGTGAACCAGACAGATGGGCTCACATGGCGTTTAAGGTAGCAAATTCCAGGAGTTACGTGCTGGTTCGAGGGAAGATTAACCCACATTTCAGTGGATGAAGACGTGATACCTTGGGTGTCTGAGAAGTCAGGGAAGTATCTGAGGAAAGATTATGATGGCATAATATGGGATGGAGGCCATGTAAAAGCGGCGTTGGAAAGTTTAAGGGAAAGTCTTCGGAAGGTCGATAAGTGTGAACTACCTGGTTGCTTTAAGGAGTGGTGTTGCTAATGTGTTCTATTTGCAAAGGTCACGTAGCCTTTGACAGTATATGATCTACCTATTACAACAGAGGATGGAATGGAGCGCTTGGTCGGCCGCTACTTGCGTAAGTGGTTAAGCATCCCCAAAATTTCACAAGGTTGGGCTTGTACATGAGGTCTTCAGCAGTAAACTTATGTACACGATCTATTGTGGAATAATTTAAAGTCATTAAGAGTAGGAGTTTTCTGACTTTGTGTGACTCGATAGTTGAAGATATCAGCTGTGTAAAGTTGATCTTCTCGATAGGGTAACTGTTGAGGATGATGTTCAACTTCTCATGCTGTGAGCTGAGATACATCATCCAGTAATACATATACGTTAATTTGGATAAGGGCTGATGCCCTTGAATCCATGGCGATGGTAGTCTTCAATAAATTGGTCTTGGCATGCGTGTCACCTTCACATCTACATCTTAGGGGTTACACACGTAGGCGTCTCAGCATAGGGTTTTGTTTGTTGAAGCACTGGGGAATTTGGAAGCGATGGTTGACTCACAGTAGCATTGAATAGTGACGTATGATGTTTCTGTCCACAACTGTGACAGGACAACTTCAATGGGCAATCTTGTTTCAGGTATCGGTCGGATAAAAATTTAAATCACAGTCGGTCTAGTATCACAATATGCTGCAGATTTTTTTTGAAGTCGGATGTTCACAGATTAGCAGTGTGACTTTGGTTCCAGAGGGCTGGCAATGAGGCGGCTGTTGTTGTCGGTGGAACGTGTCTCGGCTTAGGAGGACACGTATTACCACTTTTAATTGAACCGTAATTTGACCCTGAGCGCATTCTAGTGTAAACGGCAGAAAATGCATTAATATATTTACTAACATCGGCAGTTGCTGTGTCTCCGGTTTGGTTGACCTTTATCTTCATGACAAGGGTATTCATCAGCTGTTCGGCACGTGATCACGAGCGGCAACATGTCCTAGGGTCACTAAACCACCAAGACACGTATTTACACTGTAGTGGCATCATCGGACAAAGTGCAGGATGTTTAGCAGTCCAGTGGTCTAATTAGTAAGTAGTTCATCAGGGTCCATATACCTGGAGTAACGTTGCTTCAAGGCTCCTTTATGTTAGTCGTTTGACAGTGGTAAACATTCTATCACTTTCGCAGCGTCACCTGATTTTTGCTTGTAGACATTGCAATTTCTTCATCGGGGTAACATGTGGCATCTTTGTGAATAACATCTTTACATGAATAGTAAAATTCTTATATAATTCAGTTTGTCATTGGAACAAACAGGTTGGTCATTTTGGGGGCAGTTTTGTGGTCACTGCTGACGGTGTTGTCATCGATAAATTTTGCAGGTAGTAATGTCTTGTCATCGTCTTGTTACATAAGTTTTAGAAGGGATTTCGTAATTGGTGTGATTGGCCCTTTGGTGTCTATCCTTCTGAAGACTTTCATTCTGGCACCCTCGGAAATTACATCCATCCATGCTACAAAACCGGCAACTTGGGAGGGTTCATGAGGGTATGGTTTGTAACTCGGTTCTTATTTTGAACGGTAAATAGATAAATTGGTTAAGATGGTAGCAGCTGCACCAAGTTGGTGGAGAACAAAAAAGTAACACAGTTGTTTATTTTCTAATGACCCACACATTTTATTAACTTAAACTACAATACACACACACGCACACACACACACACACACACACACATACACACATATATATATATATATATATATACATATACACACACACACACACACACAAACACACACACAAACACACGCACACATATATATATATACACATATCTACATTGAATACGTGCGCAAAATAGAAAAGACGTTATGTCGGATGTTTTGTTCGAGTAGAGTTGCGAAGAACAGTTAAATTTAATGAAGTGAATGACTCCAGCCAGTTTTCAATCTGTAGTAGCCCCTAAAGGTATTAAAACCGTTGGTCGGGAAACAACTTAAAACAATCACCCATGCACGGGGAAACGTAACTACTGACAAAACACGAATGCCAGCATAAGTGATGCTCATGTGACTTTTATTTTTCAGAAGCCATACATCTCATGTCCGTTTTACTGACTGCTAACGGTATGTACCATTATTTTGTTCCATAGCCAATACAAACTCAGTACGAATTTTAAAATCAACGCTTATGTAACAACGGCATATTGATCGACTTTTCTGAAGACAACAGTCAA
Source organism: Phoronis australis (assembly GCA_002633005.1). NCBI lineage: Eukaryota > Metazoa > Phoronida > Phoronidae > Phoronis > Phoronis australis. The sequence goes on from NMRA01000324.1 coordinate 420,402, forward strand.
ATATGATTAATATGAAGTGTCTCAAAATTTTAACGTGATTATTATAACACCTGCTTAATGACGTGATAAATAATCGAGAAACAATCGCTGTGAGGGATCATCAATTCGATTTTCCGTTGTTAAACAAAAAAAAAATATTCCATCTACTTCTACTTAATTTCTCTCCGGGATACTGTCTAAGCCACGTTTTCAGGATCACTTGTACGTGTTTTAGTAAAAAATCAACTTTTCAGGTATATCAATTATTTAATGAATTTTAAGCCTTGTTTGGAACATCCAGAACAAAAATTACCAAACAAAACAAAATCTACAGAAATTTCAAATACTATAATGTAAACAATAGATGGTCGTCTATCGATCTATCATTTTACTGATTAAAACTTAAGCATTGGGAAGGCACGTGAGCTCGCGAAAGTGCTTGTTAATCTATCCCAACAATGCTGTTTTCATATGCATTGAAATCAACAAAATATTGTTACTGAAGTACACTAAACACAAATTACCCTCTTTGAGAATTTTTTGTATTGTAATATTTAAAATGAGGGTGGTTTCATCATTGTGAGCGCTGGTTTTCAAGAGGGTCCTCAACGACATAATGCAGTACGATGTATACACAAAACGCACCAAGAGTGGACTCGATGAAGTAATATCTCACTAAATATTTATCCCTGTATCGACCGTGACCGAAGGTCGAGGTTGATACGCAGAAAGATGCCAAGCGCAATATTACGTCATGTACGCCTATCGAGGTCAGTTTTGAATTTGAACATGCGCTTCAAATTTTCTTTTATTTTTTTCACCAGAAAATTCACTTGGCGGATCATACTGTGCATGTATATCTATGTACTTGCTCGTTAGATTAGTAACTTCTTGTGCATCGAGTGTTTTATTGTTAGCAAAAGGTCCCTTAATGTTACACTTTGATGATCGAATAAATTTTTCATCAAAAGACAAGTTTTTCAATAATTATTCAGAACACACTATTTCTTCAGTTTTAAAGCCCATAGAGTGCAGGTGGGCTGCTTCACTATGAAACTGAAAGAACTGCAAATTTCCTGTTGGCTTATAGAAATGTCCAGCGATCAAAGCGAAGTATTCCCTTTGTTAGCATTTGGTTTGTTTATGTGTGTAACTATTCTTAGAAAATTCTTAAGAAGGCCTATGGACAGTTTTAATCTTGTGTTAATTTGTTTATAACAAAAGTTGCACATACAATAAAAGTAAGTTTTCAATTGTAGCTAGCTGGATAACAACCTGCTATGTACAAGATTCGAGAACAAACAATAATCAGTGTACCAAGCCTTATTTAAGATCTGAATTCAAATATTTGAAACTTTCTTAAAGTGATTTAAGAATGTATACTTTTCGTGACACCTAAATTTGTTTCTGATCTCAGCAAATACATTTCGTACAAGGTGTCAGCAATTATTCCAATGCAGTGTTATGAATTTACTGAATACAATGTAGATCCTTCATGTTTATTCGGTAACTAACCTGGTAGTCCTCTGTGAAAACAAATTCATGTTAGGTTCGATTGGCGTCCACCAATTTGGTCAGTGAAAAACAACATCGTATTCTTATAACGTACTGTGCTTGTCAAAGGAAAAAGGTTTTGACGATAGTTTTTTTACGAAAATCCGCCAGTGAAGTTAGGCCTCACCTGAAATATTAGAGATTGGATCATTGTCTTATATGTGTTAATAGACTTAGAAAATGTAAGATCCACTCTTTTTTCAGGTTTAAATTCGTCTTCCATTTGTAAGACCAGTAATAGAGTTTGTTTAGGGCACTTTGTAATTGTAAGGAGTCATGACATGCGTTCTTGAGATTAGGTAGAAAATTGCAATGTCATCAGCATTTTATAAGGTTTTGAGTTTATTGCGTCTGGAAGATCATTGATGTAGAGTAAAGAGAGTAAGTGGCCCAGTACGCTACCCTGTAGTACTTGAGCATTTACTAATTCTGGTGTTGATGAGGGTGATAAAACACCCTCAATTCGGACCCTAAATTTGACATCCCAGGTATGATGTTATTAGTGCATGTTAGAGGAGAGTGCCTGAGAAGCCGTAAGATTGTAATTTATGTAGAAGCAGATCATGGGAAACCACATCAAAATCTGACGCGATACGGATCTCACGATGTACCCCCAAACTGGAGGTGGATTTCACGTGGATTTCTGTAAGTTGGGACACACTGCTGCTACCTGGCATGAATTCAAATCGGCGACGATATATGAGGTTTTGTGAAAAGATTTGGTCAAGCATGTGTTGAAACATGATTTTTTCTAAAAGTTTTGGATAAGTTGTTAAGAAGAGTTATGGGGCGATAGTTGGCAATGTCTGTTTTGGAGTTCTTTTTGTGTATTGGTATCGTAACACCAAGTTTCCTGTCAAAAAGAAATTCTGAACACTGTGGTATTTTCTTGTATAATGTTGTCGGAGGAACTGTAAGCGCTCTTGCTATTATCTTGTTACTCTGCGAGTATTAGCGCAGAGTACTGTTTATGCTGGGTTTTCTTCAATTTTATTCTTATTACTCTGCGCATGCAAGCGCATAGTACTGTTGTTCTTGGGTTTTTCTCAATTTTATCACTCTGCGCGTGCAAGCGCAGAGTACTGTTGTTCCTGGATTTTCATCAGTTTTATTCTTATTACTCTGCGCGTGCACGCGCAGAGTACTGTTTTTCCTGGGTTTTCTTCAATTTTATTCTTATTCTTATTCTTATTCTTCTTCAGACCAAATTTGACACTTGATAACTCCAAATTAGGTGCAGGTACGTTCTTCAAATTCAGCATATAATTTTTGACAATACATAAATTTTGATTAATCATATAATCATATTCCATAATGCACCGGAAGAGGTCATTTGGTGCAAAGGTTATGTAATTTTCAAAATTCTACTCCTTCTTTATTTGAAAAGCTATTCTTTTCAAATTCGGTACACAGGTATAAGTCAATAAGGCAATTTAAATATTACTTTAAGTAATCTTGTCGTCCATTCAGGTGAAATAGGTCAAAGGCCTTTAGATGCAAACTAAAATTTGAGCTAGACACTTCAAATTGACAGGTCTGATTGCCACAGGTAATTCATTTCAAAATCAAAAGTTTCAGCTCATTTAGTGCAAACATGGGGTCATTACTAGCATTTTTCTTCTGAAAAGTTGACTTTTTCAATCAGCAAGTATTGTGATGTGTCAACCGTTAGACAACAGTGATTCTCAGCGTTAAACACATTTTTATGGGCTTTGCAATCATTCTCCTCATTACGCTTTTAATGCACCGGATAGGGTCAACAAGTACATAGGTCATGTAACGTTCAAAATGTTATATCTCTTAAGCTTTTTCAAGGAATTCTTTTCAATTTCATCACACTGGTGTAAGTCAACATGCCAATTCAATTCCCTACTTTACTTTGCACTACGCCTAACCAATCAGAAAAAATAGGTCAAAGGTCATTGAGTGCAAAAAAAATTTGAGCTAGATACTTCAAAATTATATATCTGTTTATTAAGTGCGATTTAGTTTGAATTATAGATTATCAGGTCATATGGTGCACCCATGGGGTCATTAGGTGCATTTTTCTTCTCAAAGGTTGACCAATTCATTCATCTTGTATTCTGAATTGCTTAAAGTAAAACATCTGTGGTTTTTAGCACTAAACAAACTTTTAATCGAGTTACCAGTTACTCCTCATCGGGGTTCATAATACACAGGAAGAGGTCAATTAGTCGAAAGGTCATCAAAAAAGAGTATGTAATCCCTCCTACAATTTAAAGAATTCCTTTTCATATTGGTAAACGTTTTGCTGTCAGTAACGCCCCATAATAATTCCAGTAATACGCACGCGCAGAGTCCGTTATTGTCACTCTGTGACAACAATCTTTCTAGTTCTTATTCTTATTCTTCTTATTCCTCTTCCGACCAACTTTGAGGCTTAATAACTCCAAATTGGGTGCAGGTACGTTTTTTAACCATATATTAATAAAGCATAAAGATATTCCAGGTGGTCATTGCAATGGGCCCACATGCGAGGCCTGCGCACGTCTGGTACAACGTGTATCAGACCGCCTGCAATTGTTTTTATTTTTTTCTTTAAAATCAGCACATGATTTTTGACATAATATAAATTTTGATTCATGGTGTAATCATATTCCATATTGCACCGGAAGAGGTCGTTTGGTGCAATGCTCATATAATTTTCAAAATGCTACTCCTTCTCCAGTTGTTAAGTTATTCCTTTCAAATTCGGTACACGGGTATAAGGCAATAAGGGAATTTCTAAAATTACATTTTTAAGTAATCGGGTCATCCAATCAAGTTTAACAGTTCAAAGGTCACTAGGTGCAAAGTAAGATTTTGAGCTAGACACTTCAAATTCACAGGTCTGATTGACACATTGAATTCAATTCGGAATCTAAAGTTTCAGGTCATTTAGTGCAAACACGGGGTCATTATGTGCATTTTTCTTCTGAAAATTTGATCTTTTCAATTGTCAAGTACTCTGATGTGTCAACAGTTACACAATTGTGATTCTCAGCATTAAACACATTTTTCATGAGCTTTGCAATAGTTTTTCTAAAATCTTTTATAATGCACTTGATAGATTCAATTGGTGCAAACGTCATCTAACGTTTAAAATGTTAAATCTGATTTTTTCAAGGAATTCTTTTCAAATTCAGCATGCTAGTGTAAGTCACCATGCCAGTTGAGTAACCTACTTTACTTCGCAATAGGCCTAACCAATCAGAAAAAATAGGTCAAAGGTCATTGAGTGCAAAATAAAATTTTGAGGTAGAGACTTCAAAATTACATATCTGTTCACTAAGTGCGATTGAGTTTGAATTATAAATTTTTAGTTCATTTGGTGCACCCATAGGGTCATTAGGTGCATTTTTCTTCTGAAAGTTTGACCAATTCATTCATCTTGTATTCTGAAGTGCTTAAAGTAAAACATCTGTGATTTTTATCATTAACCACAGTTTAAATCGAATTTACAATTACTCCCTCGTCGGTGTTCATAATGCACTGGAAGAGGCCAATTAGTGTAAAGGTCATCAAAATAGTAACATGTAATTCCTCCTACATTTCTTAAGAATTCCTTTTCATATGGGTAAACAGGTTGCTGTTAGTAACTTCCCAAAACACTTCCAGTAATACGCACGCACAGAGTCACGGCGTGACAATAATATTTCTAGTTCACCTTATTCTTATTCTTCTTATTCTTATTCTTCTTCCGACCAACTTTGACACTTAATAACTCCAAATTCGGGGCAGGTGCGTTCTTCAAATTCAGTATATGATTTTGACAGAACATAAATTTTGATTCATTATATAATGACATTCCATAATGCACCGGAAGAGATCATTTGGTGCAAATGTCGTGTCATTTTAAATTGCTACTCCTTCTTTAATTTAAAAGCTATTATTTCCAAATTCGGTACACAATTATATGTCAAGAAGGAAATTTCAAAAATTACTTGTCTTAGTAATCAGATCATCCAGTCACTTTAAATAGGTCAAAAGGTTTTAGGTGCAAACTAAAATTTTGAGCTAGATACTTCAAATTCTCAGGTCTGCTTGGCACAGGTAAATCAATTCGGAATCCAAAGTTTCAAGTCATTTAGTGCAAACATGGAGTCATTGGGTGCATTTGATTTTTCAATCAGCTAGTATTCTGATGTGTCAACCATTCGACAACCGTGAGTCTCAGCATTAACTACATTTTTCATGGGGTTTGCATTAATTCTAAAAACTTTATATTGCACCTGATAGGGTCAATTAGTGCAAAGGTCATGTTCAACATGCTATATCTCTTACGCTTTTCAAGGAATTCTTTTCAATTTCAGCACACTGGAGTAAGTCAACATGCCAATTGAATCGCCTACTTTACTTTGCAATAGGTATAACCGATAAAAATTGGTCAAAGATCATTGAGTGCAAACTAAAATTCTGAGCTATATTCTGTAAAATAACATATCTGTTTACTAAGTGCGAGTGAGTTTGAATTCTAAATTTTCAGGTCATTTGGTGCATCCATGGGGTCATTAGGTTCACTTTTCTTTTGAAAGATTGGCCAATTCATTCACATTGTATTCTGAATTGCTTTAAGTAAAACTTTTGTGATTTTTAGCAATAACCACTTTTTTTAATCGAGTTTACAATTATTCCCTCATCGGGGCTCATAATGTACCGGAAGAGGTCAATTAGTGGAAAGGTCATCAAAATATTAACATGTAATTTCTCTTACATTTTGATAAGAATTCCTTTTCATGTTGGTAAACGAGTTGCTGTCAGCAATTTCTCATAGCAATTCAAGTAAAACTCACGCGCAGAATCTATTATGGTCACGCCATAACAATAATCTTTCTAGTTCTTCTTATTACTCTGTTCGTTCAAGCGTAGAGTTTTACTGTTCTACGTACAGCACACATCACGAATTTTTGTCCGCCCGGTCGGAAATTGGTCGACGACTGGCCGTCGACCGGTCTGCAAATTAGCCGACCGGTCGACTAAAAATTAGCCGACCGGCAGCCGCCCGCAGTGCCGACTCATAAGGCGACTCCCCAGCCGACCCTTCAGCCGACCCTTTTGCCTACCGCCCATCAGCCGAACAGCTGGTCGGCTGCTATTTTTCGGCTAGAGTAGCAGTTGCGTAATAGGTTGTCAGGCTCATACCACTTTCCGTGTCGATGCATATTCGTCTTAGTACAGGGTCAAATAAATTAACCTAGTTTTGCTGTCTCTGTTAAATGAGTTCACGTCGGTTGTGTAACACCCCTAATTCGAAGTTTGAAGGCAACCGGTAATAGTAAATATTGGATGATGGACAATGCAACAAGTTTTGGATGAAAAACGTGAAAGTTTTCTTTACATTTGATCTTTAATTTGACTCGTGACCTTAACAAGTTGTATTAGATTGATTGCTTCCCGGTCAATACAACGCTGTAGTCATTTTGTAAACGCACCGCTATTTTTCGCAGTCTTCGACCACAGTTGATTTTGTTTGTGTAACGCCAAACTGCATCATTTTTGCGTTTTTTAAGTTAATAACCGGTCTCCTATCGCGCGCCCATGATGATGGATTAGTGAGTGAGTTGTTACACTGCGAGGAGCTCTGACTCCGGTATTTTATTTTCATAGTATTGACCCTTGCAGTACAGATGCGAAATTCACGGTCCAGTAGGCCTATGCCCTGAACCCACGGACTTCGATTAGATGTCTCTAATTTCGAAATCATACTATGGTTACAATTTCCACGAACTAAGACGGTGACATCTAACACGGAATGACCACTGTTGAGGCTACAACCAATTGTACGTAGCTTTGCGCTTTCCGTTTTCATGTATCGGTGACCTTAATTACTGGGCTAGTTACATGTACACGTAGACCCCTATCAGTTGGCCGTTCACGTCGTTCCAAAATAAATATATTTTGTCAACAACATATTGACAATTTATGTAAAATAAAATAATTATGAACGGGAAGATGTGAATACGTGGTGAAGAGGTATTTGTCTCTACGCGGCATATTTGCGTGAATCTTTGGTAAAGCGATTGTTATAGCAAAAAATGATAGATACCTGTAATACCTGTAATATACCCGTCACGGGCAGGATCATTGGGGATATGCTGGTGCATTAATCCACTCCCCAGACCATCCCCGTGACAGCAGAAGGCGCAGAACTCCAGGGCTGACGTTGCATATAAGCATTTGATTAGACAGCACTCGGGCACGGCCCTTCTTGTGACTCTTCGTAGCATGGCCATAAATTCCGGCTTCGAGCAGGCGGCTGCCATCATTGAACTCAGCCAGCTGGGATGCAGTCTGCTCGAGGTTGCGTTTGTGAGCCAGCAGCTTAACGTCAGCCGAATATAAGTAGAGGGGTTGGTTGGTGGTGCATGAGCCAGCGAGGTAATCTGCACGCTCATTAATCAAGACACCGGCGTGGCCAGGTACGAAAGACCAGATCACCACATTATGAGGGTGGCGTGATCGGAAGACACCCCAGTTGGCTGGGAGGTTTCCAGATTGAACTTTCATCAACACTGCCATGGAATCGGTGGCAAAGATAATGGTGTGATTCTCCAGGTCTAGGAGTGACAGCTTGGTTAGGGCACGTTGTATAGAGTCAAACTCCATCCGCGTACTGCTTGTGTATATATGGTGGCAGCCACCACCTTCCGCAATGACGTTGTTAGCACAGCGTATTTGATAGCTCCATCCCGCACGATTAGTTTCACCATCGAAGGATCCATCAGTTCCTACAATGATGGCATAAATACCGCCAAGATCACGCCATTGCTGACGGCACAATGCTTGGGCTATTCAAAGAGGCCATTCCCGAGCTTCCCTGTTGAAAGCAATGATGACATTCGGTTCCTCACCAAGTTCTTGTACTGGCAGCCAAGCAGCAACTTGCGCGATCATGTGTTCTCCGATGAGACCCATGGTTGCGTTAACAGCAGCGACAGTCCACGAGCACCTGTTAAGTCTTTGGTGGGAGGCATTGCGAAAAGGTCTAGGACAAAGTCCATAAGTTTCTGTTGCAGGGACGGAGTTCACGCACCTGTCAAGTGCAGTCTTCACTTGACTGTGTAATGGATGGAAGGGGCTTTGAACAACCTTTGCTACAGTAATACCTTGTAGAAGGGATTGTCTGTCTGCAATGCTGGGAATACCGACAGGGTAACGTAATGCTGTGACTGACGTAGATCTCTTACATCCAGCGATGACGCGAAGACCAATGTTCCGGAGCCTCTCAAGTCTGTTGATTTGATTTTTACTGATGTTGATCATGGGGAGAGCGTAGTCGAAGACCGAAGTGACCAGGGCTTTATAAAGCATGAGGAGGTGCCTTTCCTCCGCCTTCCGCCCAGCCGCAGCCCTAAGGGCATTGATTCCTCTGTTAGCACGGCTGATCATACTGTTAACTTGAGTTGTGAAGTTGAGCCTGCGGTCAAGTTCTACACCCAAGTGACGCATGTGGTCAGATGTAGCAATCAACTTCCCATCGTAGGTAGGGCAAGGGAAATCATCAACACTGAGGCGATTGTCCAGAGTACAGAAGAGAGCTTCACATTTGTCTCCATTGCAGCTCATTCCGCTGGTAGCACAAAACTCGCATATTTTT